>CM076846.1:97243616-97686763 GCA_039519185.1 Astragalus membranaceus | reverse complement strand
AAACTTCTGATTTCAGTTACTGACGTTGGTCGTTCCCCCAGTTCAACACAGCTCCCTCCTTACTGGATCCACCGCAACTCCCAATTGGGAAATCACCGCATTCCAAAAACTTCACTTCCGACATCCAGAAGTCACTCTTCGCGACGCTTAGAATACAATTTCTTCTCTTGGAGTACGTTCAGAATAACGCGGAGATGTTGGGCATGCTCCCCAATAGTCTTAGAGTACACCAAGATATCATAAATGAAAACTACCACAAACCGATCCAAGTAAGGGTGGGAAACCCTGTTCATGTAATCCATGAATACCCGCTGGAGCATTAGTCAAACCGAAGGCATCACTGCAAACTCGTAATGTCCATACCAAGTACGAAGGCTGTCTTCGGAATATCTAAGGCTCTAACTTTTATTTGATGATGTCCTGACCTCAGATCAATTTTAGAAACACTGCAGCACCTCAAATTGCTCAAGCAAATCGTCTATCCTTGGTAAGGGATATTTATTCCTGATCGTCACTTTGTTGAGTTGTCGATAATCAATGCACGATCTCATGCTACCATTTTTCCTTTTGACTAACCACACCAGAGCACTCTTAGCGAAGTACTCGTCGAATGAATTTCTTTAACATCGACTCTTCAAGTCGAGACTCCATTTCCTTTAATTCTAAAGGAACATTCAATAAGAAACAATAGACATTGATCCCGTGCCAGGAATCAATTCTACAGTAAACTCTACTTCTCGCTCTGGAGGTTCAGAAGAAACTTCATCGTGAAGACATCCAGAAATCATTCACGACCTGAACGTTTCGCCAAATCCAACTAGTTTCAGTGGATGCAGATAACATACTAACATGTCATTCCGCACCTTGGAATGAAGATTGGCCGTCTAAGGTGAACTAGGTAACCGCTTCAGAATTTGTCCTAGACAATTCAACTGATTCTGAAGCGAAGCTGATAGTTGATTAATACCGACGTTTGCAACATGATTTGCAGTCATCCAATTCATACCAAAATGGTGTCCACACTTCTCATAGGCAAACAATAATTCTACAACTAAATTTCTGCCTCCTATGACAAGTAGACAATTCCGACACAAGGATTGGGTCTGGACACGACCCTTAGCCGCAGTTAAGATAGTCATCGGCTCGGATAGCGATGATAAGGCTAATCCCAACCGATTCTCATGCGATCGGGATATACAACAATAGGTTGCACCCGTATCATTTAATATACAGACGAGGTTATTGAAAACTGATCTCATACCCCAGTAGATTGTCTGCAGTTGTAACTGCCTAAACATCCAGAGTGTTGACTCGTCCTTGCCTTAGAGCTGCTTGTGACTCCTTGGAACTTTTCCTTACGGGGTACGCTTTACCATAGTGACCCTCTACATTACTATAATAGCACCGATTAGATCTTCGCTTGCAATCACCGCTGTGAGGCTTTCCACAGTTGGAACATCTTCTGACCTTTGAAGAATCAAAGAATTGCATCTGCTTTTCCTTTAATGAACTTATCTTAGGACTTTGCATTCGGAGTTGATAATTCAACTACCTTCCTTATTTTCCCATACTCCCTATGAGATAATCCTCGGCGACATATGCTGGTTGCATTAAGGCAACATAATTTGTAGCAGTATAAGAACTGAGACCATAAATCATAAAAGCACTTATGCCCGTCTTATACTTCTGCATTCTCCGTTCGTCATCCGAAGCTTACTTTACCACTTGGTAAAACTGAGACAACTCCTCAAACCTAGCGGTGTATTGTTCCACCGTCATGTCACCTTTCCCGAGGCTGCACCGGTTGAAGATTCCGAATGTGGTCGAGGATTGCATCTTGATCATCCAGTCATAATTCCGCTTATGATGCACTAAGTATTAAGTTGATCAGGCCCAATGTCTCTTAGCATCACAAGTGTAATTACAAAAAGGACTAACAAGGAATCGACTCAACCCTAAACTAAGTCCGACTAGGTCGAACTGCTCTGATACCAACTGTAACACCCCGATATTTATATTGACCAAAAATACCCAGGTGCACATTAGTAACACATCAGAGATATATTTCCTGCTTAGACACTGAATATCACTATAAATTTTTCGCTGAATATAACTCAAACAGTCTTATTTACAACAAGACAATATGGTTCTCAGACCATATACCATCAGCAATTATAGTATTCAGTATCATACAAGAAAGCGGAAGAAAGATATACATTAAATACATAATGTTTTAGTATACAGACAACAAAAGGGAAATAAGCTTAAACATAAAGCTAGGCTATCAGCATCCAGTCTGAGCTCAACCTACTCGTGCCTCTTGGATATCCGCTGTCCCTGTATCTCTGTAAAACAACAACATTTAAACAGTGAGATACAATCTCAGTGAGTTCTACCGAAACCCCTACTAACACCCTCGGTTCAGTTATTAAATCTTTTATAACTTAACACAACACCGACTGCAAAACATTGCTACTCTCGGTATGTCGTAACATAAACAAAGTGCGGCACCGACTGCGGAACATCGCTAACCCCGGTGTATCACACAAGAAACAAAATACGGCCCCGACTGCGAAACACCGCTAACCCCGGAGTACCGTATAACAATCTTTAACATAACACCGACTGCGGAACATCGCTAACCCCGGTGAACCCCCCTACCAATAGTACATTCTCCCATTGGCATGGAGCCTAGGGAAGGGGATCATGACTGCCCCGCCTAGTATGTTACACATGGGTCGTCACCCAACTCGATATACTATATACGTATATCTACAATACTATGAACCCACGGTCCATCAAATCAGACAATCAATGAAACACTTTAATCCACATTTTATAAAATCCAAGTTCACACTCGCACTCTAGTTGACCACATTTCGACACAATTTTCAACTTCGAAAGTATTTTATAAAACCCTTTTGAAACGTACGCAAAATCATGGCATAATAAGCCTAATATCATTATGGAAGGGTTAGGAAAGGATTAGGAGAGGATTGGAATCGAAACGGAATCATTTTGGGCACTTTGAAAATTTTGGACAGAACAAGGCGCACGGGTCGTGCCCCTGGACGCACGGGTCGTGCTCATTTGACAGCATTGCAAAAATGGCCTGTTTTATGAAAAATTGCTTTCCGATTGATCCCGATACTCGTTCCGCTCAATTCCGATTCTCGTTCCGATCGAAAACAGACCAAACAACCAACAAAATAGACCCAACTAAAACCACAAAATCAATCAACCCAATCAAAAACTCAATCAAACGGATTTTATCAAAAACGACATATTTTCCAATTAACGGTTTTTTAAGTCAAAATCTTTCGAAATCAAACCACCAAAAATTCTGTTTCAACGCGACATAACTCGAGACTCGCTCCGATCGATTCCTAACCCGAAACAGACAATATCAAGTAATATTCCAGACCAGCGAAAGCGGTAAAACGATCAATTAATTAATTCGAAAACAAAAATCCTAAACGTGAGTAAAACTCACCCTTGAAGCGTGAACCACGTACGGCCGGATCCACCGAGTAACCACACGAACATTCCCCGCTCCGGCGACATCCAATCCGCTTCCAAAGCTTTCCACTCGATCGCGAAACCTCATTTTGACCGAAATACCGATTTCCCCGAAATTCTCCACGGACACTATTCATCATCTTCCTCCTCTAACTTCCATGACACTATTCACAAAAACCCCAAATCACCCAACTCGCTTCCAATCTTTCAATCAAACCTCAATCAACGATCCATCATCCTTGGGCTCGCTCCTAACCGAACCTAAACCTTCAAAACCAACCCAAAATCGGATTTCCCACAAAAGCTCCAAAAAAAACGAAAATGGCCAAGTGAGAGAGAGTGAGCTGATCGTCACGAAATTGGTACCAAAACGAAGAGGAAGTAGCGATGAACATTTTTCGTGTTGGACGGAAGTCGTTTTGTTGAGCCTAACTCTCTCCCCTTTTTCCTCTTCTTCCTCCTTCCCCTTTCTTTTCTCTTCTTTTTCTTTTTCCTCTCTTTTCTCTCTGTCTCTCGCTGCCTTCTTCTTTCTCTTCTTTCTTTTAATTAATTGTTTTTCTTCTCTTCACTCACATACGCATACATATATATATTTATTAATATATTTGTTGTAACGCGGTCAAATTACCATATCGATCGAAATCTCCTATTTCTATTCCAAAAATTCCTTGGTCCGTATTATCCGGTTAACGATCCGATGACAACCAATAAATAATTTTAGCACTCGATAAATTTACCAGTTAAGTACTAAATTAATTTAATTGGATTAACATCCAAATAATTCTACTAATTATTTTGCGGATGTTACAGAGCTTCTTCGCTCGCAAGGCAATACCGGTACCTATGGTTGGAGATAGCCTCAAAAACACATGATCTCCTTCGTCGAACTCTAAAGGCCTTCTTCTTTCATCGGCGTAACTCTTTTGCCGACTTTGAGCAATCTTCATTCGTTCTCTAATTTGTCAAATCTTTTCAGTAGTCTCACGAACTAAATCAGGACCCAACAATATTTGCTCACCTACATCCGACCAGCACAATGGTGTCCTGCACTTCCTCCCATATAATGCTTCGTATGGAGCCATTCCGATACTAGAATGGTAACTGTTGTTGTATGAAAGTTCCACCAATGGAAGATGATCCTCCCATCGGCCTCCACTATCAAGTACACATGCTCTCAACATATCTTCCAATGTCTGGATCGTCCTCTCGGTTTGTCCATCCATTTGAGGGTGATAAGCTGAGCTAACACATATCTTCGTTCCCAATGCCATGTTCAATGCCCTCCAAAACCGTGATGTGAACTTGGGATCACGGTCACAAACAATGCTTATAGGAATTCCATGCAACTTCACAATGTTCTTGAGATACTCATCTGCTAACTTAGCAACTTTGTGATTCGAACGCACCGGAATAAAATGGGCGGACTTGGTCAAGCGATCCACCACTACCCAAATAGAATCATTTTCGGCTTGGGACCGTGGCAATCCCATGACAAAATCCATAGAAATGCTTTCCCATTTCTATTTTGGCACATTCAACGGTTGTAACTGACCGCCTGGCTTCTGGTGCTCTATCTTGACCCTTTGACAAGTCAAGCATCGAGACACAAACTCTGCAACTTCCACTTTCATACCCGGCAACCAATACAACTGCTTCAAATCTCGATACATCTTGGTGGACCCAGGATGTATTGAGAACTAACTCTTATGAGCCTCTTCTAAAATCTGCCTCTTAATATTTTCATCATTCGGCACACAGATTCTACCATCAAAGAAAATTACACCATCACCGTCTTCGGTGTAACTTGGCAACCTCTTATGCGCTTGCAGCTCTAAATCACTCTCTTGGGCTGAGCGAACCAGACTTCTCAAGGGACTCGAAATCTAAATATGACTCAACACCAACCTGTCCCTTATTGGCTTCACTTTCAAATTAAAGGTCTCTAAACGATTCCAGCAACGCCATCTCATGAATCATCAACTCTGCAGTGTGGATAGACTTCCTACTCAAAGCATCGGCTACAACATTAGCCTTCCCCGGATGGTACTTCAGTTCAAACTAATAATCATTCAAAAACTCTACCCACCTTCTCTGCCTATTGTTCAGCTCCTTCTGGTCAAATAAGTACTTAAGGCTCTTGTGGTCACTAAAGACTTCAAAACGAGACCCATACAGGTAATGTCTCCAAATCTTTAGGGAAAATACAATCGCCGCCAATTCTAAATCATGAGTTGGATAATTCTCCTCATGCGGCTTTAACTGTCTGGAGGCATAAGCAACTACTTGTGGACTCTGCATAAGGAAGCATTCCAAACCCCTACCAGAGCCGTCGCAATAGATTTGAAATCCTATGGACGGATCTGGAAGAGTCAGGACAGGTGCAGAAGTTAAACGACTCTTCAATTCCGCAAAAACAATCATCACAGCCTGAGTCCCAAACAAACGGTTGACCCTGGCGAGTTAACCGAGTGAGTGGAAGAACTAGTTGGGAAAATCCTTGAATAAATCTCCGATAATACCCAACTAATCCTAAGAAACTTCTCACTTCAGTAACCGTAGATGGTTGTTCGCAGTCTACCACAGCTTCAATCTTACTGGGGTCCACTGCAACACCAGTCTGAGATATCACATGGCCCAGAAACTTAACTTCGGGCATCCAAAAATCACATTTGGATGGCTTAGCGTACAACTTCTTCTCCCGGAGAACGTTAAGAACAATTCAGAGATGCTACACATGTTCCTCAATTGTCTTAGAGTACACCAAGATATCATCAGTGAACACTACAACAAACTGATCCAGATAGGGATTAAAAATACGATTCATATAATCCATGAATATGGCTGGTGTAACATCCCCAATTTCTCTAATTTAAATTATTTAAATTAGCAAGAGGTCAAGATGATTAATTAGCTTAGTTGATTAAGTGAGTTATGTTATGCTTGGGTGCTAAATTATATTAGTACTTGAATTGTCGATTAAATGGTGAGCTAATTGGGATTTTAAGAGAGAATTCTAGGATAGGGGTATTTTCGTCCTTTCCACACATTAATGAGTTTCGGCTAAACCATCCTCCACAGAACATAACTATATGCAATATGTGATTCTTGTATACGTATTGTTTGATTAAAATTGACTTAAGAAGAAATTAAGGAAGTTTAAGCCAAAAATGGACATAAGGGGCACTATGGTCATTTCGGCCTTTTAGTGAATCTCAGTTGAAGCCTTACAACACAAAACAATCAGAATTCATTTTGCTGGAAATCAAAAGAAGAAAAGAGATAGAATAGAGAGAAAAGGGGGAGAGGGTGTGAGAGAGGAGAAGGAAGGAAGGAGAGGAGATTCCTCATGCATGTTTCATCCAATCACACCAATGTGACCCCTGCATCCTCCTCTTCAATCTGATACCATAATCATCAACAACACTTCCCTCTTCATCAAGACACCATTGTAGACCCTCCAAGCTCAAAGTGGGAGAAATGGTCTTCTCAAGCCTTGCATGTCAACTTAGAGAAGTATTAGAAGGATTGAACACCAAAATTGTTAATTGAGAACAAGTTTGAAGTGAATCAGTTCTGGGTTCGAATTGTGAAGAGCTGGGGATTCGGATTGGAGCTAAAATTCGTGGTCCTTGATGGTTAGGATTGAAGGTACCAACTCAAGGAAGATTCTGCTTGAAACCCGTTTGAACCATGTTCAGTGTTTAACCGATATCTCACTGTACACGGCTCAGATGAACGTGATCCTTGATGATTAAAAAAACTAGACAAGAAATGGTTCGAAATAGGTAGAAGAATGAACCGATTTCATTGAGTATGGTGGAAGAAAAAGGAATTAGAAGTTTCAGTTTCTGTATTAGAGTCAGTTTTAACCCAGCCCCTTGTTTTCGTGATCGCTATCTGAGTACTGGGTGACTGAGTTTGAAACCGGAACCATATGAAACTATATAAAATTATCTACTCAATGGGCACTGGTTTGAAGGGTTTTGGCCACGATTTGACCAAGATAAACGTGTTACAAAACTGCTCACTGATGCTGGAAAACGGATGTGGAACTGGAAATGTTGGTTCCTCAAATTTCGGATCGAATTGCCAAAGTTCGAGAGACGCCAATTCCGTAGACAAGGAGGAAGTTCAGTAGCTGGGATTTGTGTTTGGTTGCGGTTCCGAAGTTCAGTTTCGAGTATCGGACGAGTTCGGTGTGAGTACATGATTACGGGGATCGTTCGAGAGGTTACGATTCGGTCGTTTCGTGTGAGGACGTGATTTCTCGCGAGGTCGTCAAATCGGTGAGTTCTATACTCGCTTAGGGATGTTTAATGTTGAGTCGTTATGTTTTCTGAAATGATATCCCTTTAAAAATCCACTTTGTGAAAATTAGACGAAACCGTTTTATCGAAAAATCGTTAATTGTGAATTGTTCGAGTTGATTGAATTATTGATTGATGATATGATGGTATGTGTTGTTTGACTGGTTGTCTGGACTGGAGTGTTGTTAATATATTAGGATATCGATCGGAACAAAACTGGAATCGAAACGGACTGGAAAAAGTTCCACGAAACTGGAAATTTTACTACTGTCATGGACGCACGGATCGTGCCTAACAAGGGCACGGGTCGTGCGCCTTGTTCGCAGTAGCCATGAAAATGAATTTTTGACACAGCACGGGTCGTGTGCCCCTGGGCACGGACCGTGCGTGACTTACGCAAATCAGGTTTTTACCCTAATTCAAAATCCTTTTTAATCCGTTCCAAACGATTCCGATTCCTTTCCGATTGATTCCCCAATGTTTCCCTAGAATGGAAACACACTTATGTCATGAAATGAAAGAAGTTTGAGGTAAATCTCACAAGTTATAAATGTTAAGGAAAAGCGTACATTAGTAAGACGCGAGTGTACACACGTTAATTCATACAAGTCAAGATAAGAAATGTTTAATTCAAAGACAAGATACCTTCCCTTGAGGAAGGGTAGACGGTACATGAATGAATTTTAGACGGCCCAATGCGGGTACATGTATATATATATATATATATATATATATAATATATATAATTGAGGTCAAGGGTGACGACCCTTAGAGGATTAGCATACTAGGGGAGGGGAAGCCATGAGCCCCAAAACCTAGACTCAAAAGGTTTCGCCCACTAGTAATAGCGGGATGGGTTCACCAAAAGCCAAAGAAGTGCCTAAAAATAGGTAGGCTGAGGTGTTAAGCTAAGATAATGAAATGGAAGGAAAGGTAATGCGTAGTCGTGTAACACCCAGGTATAATTAACTTGTAAAAATACCAAAGTGTTCCAAAATATAAACATCAGAGATAATAAATTCCTGTTTAGACACTGAATACCAACATAAAATTTTTGCTGAAATACGACATAACCATCTTATACACAAATAAGATCATACGGTACTCAAACCATAAATGTCAGCAACTGTGGTAATCAGAGTCATACAAGAAAGCGGAAAAGGATAAACAAAACACTAATGCCATAGTGTTGTAATACATGGGCAACAGAAGGAAAATAAACTTGAACATAAAGCTAAGTCATTATTCTCCTCCTGGGGTCACCTACTCGTGCCTCTGAGATTTCTTCTGTCCCTGTTTATCTGTAAAACAACAACAATTAAACAGTGAGATACAATCTCAGTGAGTTCTACCGGAACCCCTACTAACACTCTCGGTCCAATTTTACGATTGTTTGAACGTTACACCGACTGCACGAACGCTAAGCTGCGGTGTACCACATTCTTTAACTTTAAATATAAGGCCGACTGCGCGAACGCTAAGCTACGGCTAACATGTTATAACCCGGTACGGCACCGACTGCGCGAATGCTAAGCTGCGGTGAACCGCACTGTACGACACCGACTGCGCGAACGCTAAGCTGCGGTGTATCGCACAACAACAATTTAACATAACACCGACTGCGCGAACGCTAAGCTGCGGCGAACCCCATAGCCAATAGTGTTTCCTAATGGCACAGAGCCTAGGGTAAGGGATCATGACTGCCCCGCCTAGTATGTCAACATGGGTCGTCACCCAAACTCGATATAATATATATATATCTACAGCACTATGAACCCACGGTCCATCAAATCAGACAATTAATGAAACACTTTAATTCCACGTTTTATAAAAATCCAAGTTCACACTCGCACTCTATTTGACCATTTTTCGACACAATTTTCAATATCAAAAACAGATCATTTTGCCTTAAAAATAGAATATTCAGTTAGGCCTCTGAATAAGCTTTCCAACGCATCTTAGAACACCTCAATCGGGTTCCCGGATCAAAAGATATCGCAAAACGAAGAACAGTGTTAGGTTGCTGAAATTCTGTCAAACTGCGCTGAAGTCGCGCCTGGCGCGCGAGTTACGCGCGAACTGGCAGAAAGTTCTGTCCAATTGCGCTGAAGTCGCGCCTGGAGCGCAGGTGAGGCGCGAACAGGCAGAACGGGGGGTCTGTTAAGACAGATTTTGCGATTTTCGCGAAATCCGCTTTTCCGCTCAATTCCGATCTTTGTTCCGATCAAAAACAGATTTGACAACCAGTAAAATGAGTCCAATTCAAACCACAAAATCAATCAATCCAATCAAAAACTTAATCAAAACGAATTGTATCAAAACGCAACATATTTTCAAATAACGGTTTTCGTTCCAAAAATCTTTCGAAACCAATTGACATAAAAACTAATGAGACACAAAAATATCCTAAGCGTGAGTAAAACTCACCCTTGAAGCGAGAGTCGTTGTCGAGCCGAAATCACCGACTTGTCGAAATCGCCGAATCGAATCCAAACAACACCGAACCGCTCCTTTCTTCGTTTCAAATTCCCAAACGCGTTCCACCGCTCTTGGCTTCGTTCCTAATCACGTTTCCATCATCAATTTCATCTCACAACTCAAGATTTCAACAATTTAATTCCAAAAACCCCTAGAAATTCGTAGGTCATGAGGAGGGGGAAAAATTGAAGAGAATCTTACCAAGTTATAGGGTTTTGTAGAGGAGAGGGAGATGGTGATTGTGCTGAAATTTGAGGTGATGGGGTTTCCTCTTCTTCTTCCTTTCTCTTCTTCTTTCCTCTTCTTCTTTCTCCTTTCTTTCTCTTCTTTTCTTCCTCTGCTTTCTCTTCTGCGCTTTCTTTCTTCTTTTTCTTTCTTTTATTCTTTTTCATTTAACACACACACACATATACTTATTTAATTAATAAATAAGTGGTAGCGTGGTCCAATTACCGTATTGATCTTAATTCCTTATTTCGATTCCAAAACTTCCTTGGTCCGTATTATTCGGTCAACGATCCTGTGACAGCCAATAATTAATTTTAGCACTCAATAATTTTACCAATTAAGTACCAAATTAATTCAATTGGGTTAACATCCAATTAATTCGATTAATTATTTTGAGGATGTTACATTCTCCCCAACTTGAAAGAATTTTGTCCTCAAAATTAAACACAACATACCTCAAGAGAACAAATACGGATACCGAGTCCGCATATCGTCCTCCAACTCCCAAGTAGCTTCCTCGGCGGAGAAACCATCCCAAACCACCTTGACAATGGGAATTGACTTTGTCCGTAGCGTCCTCT
This sequence comes from Astragalus membranaceus, assembly GCA_039519185.1. Classification (NCBI taxonomy): domain Eukaryota; kingdom Viridiplantae; phylum Streptophyta; class Magnoliopsida; order Fabales; family Fabaceae; genus Astragalus; species Astragalus membranaceus. The sequence goes on along the minus strand of CM076846.1, from coordinate 97,675,650 downwards.
CGCCACGTTCCATGATGTAATTCGGACTAGGTTGGAAAGACAAGTCCGGTCGGAGGTCAATCGTTTCAAAATCTAACGGTTGACTTGGATCGGGAATGTACTTTCGCAATTGAGACACATGGAATACATCATGCAAATTTGACAATGGAGGAGGCAAGGCGATGCGGTATGCAAGAGGCCCAACTCGCTCGATAATTTGGAAGGGTCCAATATACCGAGGGCTGAGTTTCTTCACCCGTAATGCTCTACCTGTGCCAATTGTTGGTGATAATCTCAAAAACACATGATCACCTGACTCAAACTCTAACGGCCTTCTCCTTTTGTCGGCATAACTCTTTTGCCTACTTTGAGCGGCTCTCATTCTTTCCCTGATCTGGCGGATCTTTTCGGTAGTGTCTTGAATCACCTCGGGTCCTAACAATCGGTTCTCACCGACTTCCCACCAACACAATGGAGTCCTGCATTTCCTACCGTACAAGGCTTCAAAAGGTGCCATTCCGATACTGGAATGATAACTGTTGTTATATGAGAATTCCACCAATGGAAGATGATCCTCCCATTTCTTTCCGTTATCAAGTACCGAAGCCCTAAGCATATCCTCTAATGTCTGGATAGTTCTCTCAGTCTGACCATCTGTCTGCGGGTGATAAGCGGTACTAAGAAGTACTTTAGTTCCCAATGCTTCATTCAGAGCTTTCCAAAATCGAGAAGTGAATTTCGGATCTCGATCCGACACTATACTGGTAGGAACCCCATGTAACCTTACTATGCTCTTCAAGTACACCTCAGCTAACTTGGATACTTTACTGCTAGAACGGACCGGAATAAAATGAGCTGATTTGGTTAACCGATCTACAACTACCCAAATGGAGTCGTTACCGGCTTGAGACTTTGGCAACGCCAATACAAAATCCATGGAAATGTCTTCCCATTTCCACACTGGCACATCTAGTGGCCGTAGCAGACCAGCAGGCTTCTGATGTTCTACTTTAACCCTTTGGCAAGTTAGGCACTTTGATACGAATTCAGCAATCTCTAACTTCATTCCTTGCCACCAATACATCTGTTTTAAATCTCTATACATTTTGGTGGATCCAGGGTGTACAGAAAATAGGCTTCGGTGTGCTTCCTCTAGAACTTGCTTTTTAATATCTTCACTATCGGGCACACAGATCCTACCGTTGAAACAAATCACCCCATCACTATCTTCCGTAAAGTCTGGCAACAATTTCTGCGATTGCAGCTTCACATCATTTTCCTGTGCCAAGCGAATAGAATCCCTTAATGAGCTAGAGATCCTCATGTGGCTCAGCACTAACCGGTTTTTCCTTGATCTTGCATCCAAATTTAAGTCCCTAAAGGATTCCAACAATTTCATTTCATGCATCATAAACTCTGCTACGTGGATGGATTTCCTACTTAGTGCATCAGCTACAACATTAGCTTTTCCCGGATGATACTTCAATTCGAAGTCATAATCCTTCAGAAACTCCACCCACCTTCTCTGCCTGTTATTCAACTCTTTCTGATCAAACAAATATTTCAAACTTTTATGATCACTGAAGACTTCGAAACGAGACCCATACAGGTAATGTCTCCAAATCTTTAGTGCGTACACAATGGCTGCTAACTCCAAATCATGAGTCGGATAGTTCTCTTCATGAGTCTTCAACTGTCTGGAGGCATAAGCTACAACTTGTTGGTTCTGCATGAGGACACATCCCAAACCCTTCCCAGAAGCATCGCTGAAAATTTGAAATTCCAAAGACGGATCTGGAAGAATTAGGATTGGAGCAGAAGTCAACCTAACCTTCAATTCTTGAAAACATTCCTCACAATCGGCATCCCATATAAACGGTTGGGCCTTACGAGTCAACCGGGTAAGTGGAAGAACCAGTTGTGAGAAACCTTGAATAAACCTCCTATAGTAACCAGCTAGACCCAAGAAACTTCTTATTTCTGTAACAGATGTTGGTCTTTCCCAGTTCAATACAGCTTCCACCTTACTGGGATCCACGGCAACTCCCGATTGGGAAATTACGTGTCCCAAGAACTTTACTTCCGGCATCCAGAAGTCACACTTCGATGGCTTGGCATACAATTTCTTTTCTCGGAGTACGTTCAGAACAATGCGGAGATGCTGAACATGGTCCTCAATGGTCTTAGAGTACACCAAGATATCATCAATAAAAACTACTTCAAACTGATCGAGATAAGTATGGAATACTCGGTTCATGTAATCCATGAATACCGCTGGAGCATTAGTCAAACCGAAGGGCATTACTACGAACTCGTAATGTCCATACCTCGTACGGAAAGCTGTCTTCGGAATATCTAAGGCTCGTACCTTTATTTGATGATAGCCCGATCTCAGATCAATTTTTGAAAATACCACGGCACCTCGAAGTTGGTCAAGCAAATCGTCTATCCTTGGCAATGGATATTTGTTTTTAATAGTCACCTTGTTGAGTTGACGGTAGTCAATACACAACCTCATGCTTCCGTCCTTCTTCTTAACTAGCAATACCGGAGCACCCCATGGAGAAGCACTCGGTCGGATAAATCTCTTCGATATTAACTCTTCAAGTTGAGACTTTAATTCCTTCAATTCTAAAGGAGACATCCTATAAGGGGAAATAGATATCGATCCTGTACCAGGAATCAATTCTATTGAGAATTCTACCTCTCTGTCAGGAGGTAAGGATGAAACTTCCTCTGGAAAGACATCTAGAAATTCATTTACCACTTGCACAGCTGACAAGTCTAAACCCGTTTCAGTAGATGCAGACAACATAATAAGAATAGCTTCCGCACCTTGGAATAATGACTGGCTTGCTTCGGTGTAAGAGATCGTTGCTTCAAAATCTGTCTGTGTCAAGCCTACGGATTCGGAGGCGAAGCTAATGGTTCGATCAGCACAGTTGATAATCACCTGATTTTCAGCCATCCAATTCATACCCAGAACAATGTCCATACTTCTCATAGGCAAGCAAATAAATTTCACAACAAATTGTCTGTCCCCTATGACAAGTAGGCAATTTTCACACAACGATTGGGTCTGGACACGACCCTTGGCAGCAGTTAATATAGTTATCGGTTCGGATAGCTCAGACAATGCTAAACCCAACCGATCCACACATGCTTGTGATATAAAACAATGAGTTGCACCAGAATCATATAAAATATTGACTGAGTTATTAAAAAGAGATCCCGTACCCCTTAGTAGATTATCTGTTGGTGTGATGGTTCGTGCATCCAATGTGTTGATTCGTCCCTGACTAGGAGTATTAGGTGCCCTTTGGAAATTTCTCTTAGCTGGGCACTCATTTGAATAGTGACCCACTTCATTACAATTGTAGCACCGGTTCGGTCCTCGCCCGCAATCCCCACTGTGATACTTTCCACACTTTGTACAATTTCTGGTCTTTGGAGGATCAGACGTTTGCACCTGCTTCCCTTTATAATTACTTCCTTTGAATGGCTTGGACGGAGTAGAAGATTCAGCAACCTTTTTCTTGCCCTTCCAATAGTCTTTCCTTTCAGCATACATTTTCCTCAGATCCTCCTCAGCAACATATGCTTGTTGCACTAAGGCAGGATAATTAACCAAGGTGTAAGAACTGAGTCCTTGGCTCACATCAGCTCGGAGACCTTCTTTGAACATTTGCATTTTCCACATATCATTTGGGGCATACCTTCCCAACTCATAGAACTGAGACAGTCTTTCAAATTTCGCAGCATACTCCCCAACCGACATATCACCTTGCTTAAGATTTACAAACTCTGCTTGTTTACTCAGCTTCTTCACCGAAGGGAAATATTGCTTCAGAAATAATTCCTTGAAGTTGTCCCAAGTTAGGGGAGTTTCTTGGAGTTCCATCATATGTCTTGCATTACACCACCAGGTGTGGGCATCTTCATCGAGCACATTTGCTGCAAATATTACCTTCTCTTCTTCCCCGCATTGCAAGGTTTGAAAAATTTTCTCCATTGAATCAATCCAATAGTAGGCGGTCATTGGATCTGATCCTCCCTTGAAAGTCGGGGGCTTCATCTTTTGAAATTGAAAATATGCCCGGTTAGGATCTTCCTGATGGGGTTGAACATTGGGCTGCTGCAGAGCCATTTGGTCATGCTGCATTTGCAACATATCCTGCATCATCTTTTGCTGATTCTCGATGATATTCTGCATCCATTCAAAGTTTGGATCAACAGGAGGAGGAACGCCTCTACCTCTTCTGGCCATGATTCTGCGAAATATGCACAAAGTATTAAGTTGATCAAGCTCAATGTCTAATAGCATACTAAGAGAATCACGACTGGAGAAAGTAAAGACCCTAACAGCTAAGTCCGACTAGGTCGAACCGCTCTGATACCAACTGTAACACCCAGGTATAATTAACTTGTAAAAATACCAAAGTGTTCCAAAATATAAACATCAGAGATAATAAATTCCTGTTTAGACACTGAATACCAACATAAAATTTTTGCTGAAATACGACATAACCATCTTATACACAAATAAGATCATACGGTACTCAAACCATAAATGTCAGCAACTGTGGTAATCAGAGTCATACAAGAAAGCGGAAAAGGATAAACAAAACACTAATGCCATAGTGTTGTAATACATGGGCAACAGAAGGAAAATAAACTTGAACATAAAGCTAAGTCATTATTCTCCTCCCGGGGTCACCTACTCGTGCCTCTGAGATTTCTTCTGTCCCTGTTTATCTGTAAAACAACAACAATTAAACAGTGAGATACAATCTCAGTGAGTTCTACCGGAACCCCTACTAACACTCTCGGTCCAATTTTACGATTGTTTGAACGTTACACCGACTGCGCGAACGCTAACACTAATGGAAAAAAGGGATTTCATATCGGTTAAATTTGACATTCCATATCGGTTCCTGAACCGATGCCGAAAAAGGAGATATAGAAAATAGAGACATTTCATATCGGGTTCTTAACCGATATGGAAAGTTCTTTTTATATCGGTTAGAGGAATAACCGATATGGAAAGTCAATTTTTATCAAATATTAGCGTATATTTTACATCGGTTTACTCAATAACCGATATGAAAACTAATTTTTAACATCGGTTTTAATAAAACCCGATATGAAAACTAGTATTTAACATCAGTTTTATTAGAAACCGATATGAAAACTAATATTTAACATCGGTTTTCAAAAGAACCGATATGAAATGTCTGATTTTTAACATCTAGTCATTTTAGAACCGATGTTAACTGGATAATTTTTTAAAAAAAAATGGTTTCAGCTCAGAGATGCTGCAGGGACAAAATGGTTTCTGCTCAAAGCTAGCGTGAGAATAAAATATAGCAGCACAAGCTAGCATGCAAAAAGAAAAATCACATGAATATATTTGACATACACAAAATGCTATGATTAATTAGAACATCCTAACATTTGACATTTGACTTACACAAAGAAATTTCATCATCATTGGGCTAGCTCCTACTCATGAAGAAGAAATACACACAAGTTGATAAGCCTCTGTACAAATACTACAGGTACAAGCTGGAACAAAATAGTACTGAAAAGTGAAAACAATACACAACTATCACAACCAACTTCGAAACCATCTGGAGCCAACTGAGTAATCCACTGGGTTGGATTGACTGATTGCTTCAAATGGAAAGCAGTTGCAGCAGCCAAACGTGTCCAAAACAACCACTGCATAAGAAAACATGAATGTCATGCAACTTGAAACAATCAATCAATCAATCAAGAAAACATGAATGTCACTGATAGAAACAGATTTCATCAACAATTTTTTGCTAAGCATTATAAAAGTGAATTGTATTTTCATTGATATCAAATGGAACAGATACACTGCTATATATAGCAGATTGATACAAAGGGTAGTTAGAGTAACTAACTCATAACTCTCAAAAACAGAAGCAACTAACTAATAACAAATATCCTAACTGAACAAATTGAGCAAGGCTGATTAGTTGAAAAAGATTTTGTTAGGAACTCAATGAATCAGTAAGAGGAAACAGAATTAAAATAGAAATGAGACTGTTCTATTACTTGATAATCTATTTGTTTTATCCAACTGGCTTTTGCCCCTCCTAACAAAAACATTACCAAACCTATTTGTTTGGCCCAATTCAGCCACACTTAGGTTTAACTTAGAACCACTGGCATCAATTAAGATTTTGCTGAAAGAGCAACTATAGTTTAACTTTTTATGCAGCAACAGTGTTTGTTTCAATGGTTTTGCTACTACATTCAGCCACACTTAGGTTTAACAGATGAATAGTTTAACTACTACATTCAAAACCAACCGTGTATATATACCATACTCTGCCACAATGTGAAATATTAAAACACTAAAGGGAAGTATGAAGTACTATGAACCTGACATACACAGTGTAAAAAAGAAGATATCAAAACACATTCTAGCAATGATCTAACACCCATAGTTGCATTCACACCAACACAGTAAACAAAAACCATGCTGTCAATAATGGATTTGCATTCACACCAACACACTAACAAAATAGCTATCCTTATATTTGTGTCAGCAACTGGCTTTTTTCATACTTCATTTTTTTTCAAAGCATCGTACAAAGTGAGTTATCAAACCTATTTGTTTGGCCCAATTCAGCCACACTTAGGTTCTCATCAGATTTCATCAACAGATAGAAACAGATTTCATCAACAAGAAGAAAATCATGCAAGACAAAATGATGAGGGAAACAATAGCAACTAATTCTGAATCAAAACTGTCCAGAATCAAAACTGTCCAGAAATCAAAATTCAATCCAGAATCAAAATCAAAACTGTCCAGAAATCAAAACTGTCCAGAAATCAAAATTCAATCCAGAAACAAAACTGTCCAGAAATCAAAATTCAATCCAGAATCAAAATCAAAATTCAAAACTCTCCAGAAATCAAAATTCAATCCAGAATCCAGAAATCAAAATTCAATCCAGCCAAAAGACAATACTACCCTTGGTTAATATATACGTAGGTAAAGACATAATGGATTTACCTTTCTAGCCTATTATCACCCAATAGGATGATTTCGGTAAAGTTCAAGAAATAGTTGTGCCCACCGACACCGAATATCATATAGATCGTCATCATTGAATGGTTCGGTATTGTTGAATCTCTACAATATGATATGACACAAGACCAAACATTAGTTAATCAACTAAAACACATCTTTAATATAACTTGTAAAAAATTCTATTACGTACCTCCAACCATAAGTCAACAATACTTGCAGAGACAATGTTGAACATATGTCTCACAACATAAAATCCACACTCAGTGTTGCCAGTTTGCCTTCGGGACTACAAATTATGTCATAGTAAATATTATATATAGTAATAAAATACATTATAAAAATTGTAATTAAATCTCAAGAGTTAAACTACTTACATCGGGGTTAATCCATATAGGTGCCTTCTTTCTAGTCCCCATCAACTTATGATATCCTTCCATAGCACTAATAAAAAAGAAAGACATCATACAAACTCTCTAACTTTGTTGTTACTTTTCTACACATGATGTATAATAAATAAGAGCTTACATATTAACTTTTTGCTTGAGGGATGCAGCCGGCTTCTTTCCAAGCGAGCAAAGGAAGACGATTTCATTACTCATAGGACAAATGATCAACAATTGCCAATGTGACCTACATTTGGAAACAATTAGTGACAAATCACATAAAATTTTAAGATAATTGATAAACATGTACTTACATATAAAGATAAGGCGCTAGGTAAAACTCCTTGGAATTAGCTGGAGTCAAAACGTGCTGAGGAATCACCGGAGACAAAAAATGTTGAGGGTCAATGAAACCATACAAATCACTATTGCCCTTCAAGATACAGTGACGTTGCATATACCTAAGATTTCATGCTAAATGTTAATTATACAGTTTGAAAGTTAATTGGTTAACTAAAGTATAAGTAAAACTAACTTACGTCAACCAAAATTGTACAACACTTAAGGTGAGCATTTGGTTACCACAACAAAGATCCATTATTTCTTCCTCTACTAGAAAAAATTCTTGAAGAATGGGATCATGTTCCAATCTTAGTTGTATAGGATTTTTAATAGGTACAATCAATATCATCAACTCTTGAATCGGACTAACTTGAGGTGCAGCACTTTTGGGTGGAATGTCGACCTTGCTAGATTTTCCAATTTCCTAGACAAGATAATATATTAATAAGTCTTCTCTACCATTACCAAGTTATTTCCAGTGTAAATATAGAAAGAAATGAGTAATATTGAAAACCTTATTTGAAAAAGGTTTAACAAGTCTTCTCGGCCACTGAATAAAATTTTGTAGGGCTTGTTCCACAGTTTGAACCTCATCAGTGGGCATAGGAACTTGAGCACCTCGATGTCGAACCTCTTCAACCACCACCCTCACCATATCATTCTCCAAACTCTTGTTATGAATGACTGAGCCCAAATTGAATATACGACCAATTGCCACCAAATGGTAAGGATTATCAACGTACAACTTACACCGATCTGGTATATCATCTGACTGATCTGGGTTATCATCAAATTGATCTTGGATATCATCAAACTGATTCTGGATATCATCAACAGAACAACTACCCTTATTACTGTTTGAGCATTGTTGGGAGTAGCCCATAGAAGCCAGCTCCTGCATTGAATTTCATAAAACATTAAAGGCATTCTTTTTACATTTTACTTTTTACCATAAGTGTTAATTTATATATACCTGCATCACATCCTGTCTAACTTTCTGTGTAAGTTTTTCGGTGAGGTTTTGAGTAATTTTTTCTGTGAGGATAGCTAAGTCTTCCTTGGTGACAACTTCTGAGGTGGGCCCACAACGTGAACGTCGTCCAAAGTAATTTATAATGCCCACACCTCGTCCAACACCACGAACACGACCGGGGTGCTCGGGACACCCAATCGCACTAGCCAATATATCTTTGCGTCCATGTGGAACAAAGGTTCCTTGCGAAGATTCTTCTTCTAGAGAATCCTAGAACATGTAATTCACAAACATGCTTAAAACTTGAGCATTCTTGTTAAAATTAAAATTGAATATTTACTTACAATCTTCTCAGCAATAACGCGTGCTTTTTCAGATGTAAAAGCACCATTTCTCTTTTGTCTGGCTCTCTTCCATAATTCATGGCGTTTAGGTGGTGATGGTGGATTGAAAACTAGCGAAGGATCAGATCGGGATGCTTCTTCATTCTCTTTCTCCCTTTCTTTCAATATCTTTTCACGAAGCAAACCATAACCCCCACGAGACAAAGTGTGAGGGTAGAGATTATTTGACTGAACTTCTTTTGCTTTTTTCCTTTTCTCCTATTATCAATAATAACATGCAAATAAATACAAAAAAATTAAATAAATATATTAGGTAAACTATAATTCAAACTTACTTGAAATGTGGGTGTTAATCGGGACTGCACAAACTGCTCCCACGTCTCCTCATCAAGGAACGAATACTTTTCACAAGGAGATTCATCCTTTCGTTCTCCAAATACATATTTGCTTGTGAGTTGTGTTTTAAAAGCCTTCCAAAGATCACCCGCATATCGAATCACTTTCTTCTTCACTAATTCAGTATTTGGAACATCAAATGTGCTCTAAATTACAAAACAAAATGAAAAACTTAATAATATCGTTATAAAATGCATCATTGTTTAATCTTAGCCATAAACATGCTTCTGAATCATTCAAAAAGTGCTACCAAAGATTCTACCAATGTAAAAAACTAATTCAAAATAGAAGGCATGTCATGAGTACCATGATAGTTTCCCACATCTTATTTTTAACATCTTCATCAATATCTTTCCAATCCATTACCAAGATACTAGGCTTGCTTCGAGCTAAAAGGCCTATGAAACTGTTGAACCTTACTGCATTTGGCCCAATAGCAAGGCCGGTCAACTCATCAAATTGAACTGTACGCCTTTGATCACCAACACGGTCACGTGTTAAATCCTTTAACCTTGTAGCACGTCTACCCTTTATTTTCCTTGGAGAGATGTTTGATTGGTCATCCATGGGCCTGTTTAAACAAAAACAATAAAGTATAAACACATTGAGATAACAGATAAATAACATACATAGAAAAACTTATAAGGAGCACAAAGCAATAAGATAAAAATATTTTAAACATCATGAAACAAAAAGATAAACTTAACTTATTATCTATTCCCATATCCCTTCCTGATGATCATCACGAGTTGCATGAACATCGCCCAATTCAGTTTCATCAATAAAAATAGGCATTTGTGATAAGAAAGAAGGAGTCTCAGAAATATCAAGAGTTGAATCTTGGTTTTGATCATTAGCATGTATATTTTTTCCTTGGAGAACCACAGACCATCTTTGGCTAGAAGGATCACTAACATAAAACACTTGTTTCGCATGAGATGCCATGATAAAAGGCTCCTCCTTATAAGCTACCTTGTTAAGGTCCACCAATGTACATCCTAATTCATCAATTTGTACACCACTATTATTGTCTACCCACTTACATTTAAAAATGGGTACAGTAAATTTAGTGTAATCAACCTCCCAAATATCTTCAATAACTCCAAAATAAGATATGGATGCCATGACGGGGCGCTTATCCTTTGAACTAGAAAAGTGCATGGATTCAGCCACAACCATAACCCCACTGTTTTGCATTGTACTCTTGTCATCTTGGGTCTTTGTATAAAATGAAAACTTATTGATATCATATCCACCCCAACATATGATATCAAAGTTAGGCCCATGTGCTAGCCATTCTAATGTTTCAGAAACACTATCAGCATTAACGATTTGCTCTTTAAACCAATTTAGGAAAGTCTTGTTATGCTCAATCAACTTTTCTTTTTCGCTCATTCGAGGATACTTCTCCTTGACAATGTTTTTATGAGTAGATAAGTAAGGTTGAACCTCACTAGTGTTATTCAATATATACATATGTGCCTGAAGAACTTCTGCCCGACTCATGCTCTTAATAGCTAAACCTCGCGTACCCTTTCCTGCACATCTTCCCTCATGACGAGACTTAGGAATCCCTATAGGTTCCACCTTAGACATGTAATCTGAACAAAACTCAATAGCTTCTTCCGCAACGTACCTCTGAATGATAGATGCTTCAGGACGATATTGGTTCTTAACATACCCTTTCAATATTTTCATGTATCGCTCAATTGGGTACATCCACCTTAAATAAACAGGGCCACACAATCTAATTTCCCTCACTAGATGAACAATTAAGTGAACCATAATGTCAAAAAAAGAAGGAGGAAAATACATCTCCAATTGGCACAATATAATGGCAGCCTCATTTTCCAAGTCATCCAACTTCAAAGGGTCAATGACTTTGCTACATATAGCATTGAAGAATATGCACAATCTAGTTATGACATGTCGAACTTTTTTAGGCAAAATGTCACGAATAGCCACCGGTAGAAGTTGTTGCATTAAGACATGACAATCATGAGACTTTAGGCCAACTAATTTGAGATCCTTCATCGAGACAAGTCTCTTGATATTTGAGGAGTAACCTTGTGGTACTTTGACACCACGCAAACACTCACAAAAACTTTTTTTCTCTTTTTTGGACAATGTATGACATGCCGGGGGAAGATATGTGGATTTACCTCTTTGTTGCGGAGCTAACTGCTCTCTAATACCCATCACAACCAAATCTAATCGAGCATTCACACCATCCTTTGTCTTTCCCTGAATGTTGAGAAGCGTTCCGATAACACTATCACATACATTTTTTTCCACGTGCATGACGTCAATACAATGTCTAACATCAAGTTTGGACCAGTATGGAAGATCAAAGAACACTGACCTCTTCTTCCATTTATTTTTCTCATTAGGTTGTTTTTGCGACTTTCCAAATATAACTTTGATGTCCTTAACTCGTTGATAAACTTCTTCTCCAGTTAAGGCTTTTGGAGCAATTTCATTCTCTTGATATCCATTAAAAGCTTTTTTCAACCTCCGATACGGATGATTATGTCTGAGAAATCTACGATGTCCAAGGTAAACAGTTTTCCTTCCATGTTGTAGTTGATGATAACATGTGTTTTCATCACAAATAGGGCATGCTTTATGCCCCTTAACACTATACCCAGACAAGTTCCCGTATGCTGGAAAGTCATTGATTGTACAAAATAACATGGCACGCAACTTGAAATACTCATTTCTATATCCGTCAAACACATCAACTCCTTCCTCCCATAGCATTCTCAAATCTTCAATCAAGGGACTTAGGTAAACATCTATGTCATTCCCTGGTTGTTTTGGGCCCGAAATCATCATAGATAACATCATGTATTTGCGCTTCATGCACAACCAAGGGGATAAATTGTAAATTATCAAGAGAACGGGCCATGAACTATGGTTACTACTTAAGTTACCGTACGGATTCATTCCATCCGTAGCAAGTCCAAGTCTAAGATTTCTTGGCTCATTGCCGAATTCCGAAAACAAACAATTAATTTTCTTCCATTGCAAAGAGTCGGCCGGATGGCGAAGCTGTCCATCACATATTCGTTCATCTGAATGCCACCTAATGTTCTTTGAGTCATTCGCATTAGCAAACAATCGCTTGAATCTTGGAATTATTGGAAGATACCATAACACTTTTGCTGGAGAACCCTTTGTGCTCACATCACAACTAGAATCATCATCTTTCACTTTGTAGCGTGATGTCCCACAGGTAGGACACACATGCTTATCTTTAAATTCTTTCCTGTACAATATGCAATCTTTAGGACATGCATGTATTTTTTTATACTCCAAACCCACAGGACACAATATCTTTTTCGCCTCATAGTTACGGTCTGGTAATGTGTTACCTTCTGGAAGCATGTCTTTCAGCAACTCAAGCAATTCTGTGAAACTTGTATCGGTCCACCCGTTTTTTGCCTTTAGGTTGACCAATTTTAACACGGCTGACAACCGTGTGAACTTGGTGCACCCCGGATACAACGACTCTACGTTGTCGCTGCACAAAGTATCATACATACATGTTTGCTGAAAAGACTCTGGTCCAAGATCTCGAATCATCTCTTCTAGTCGATCATTCATATCTACATTAACCTCCTCTCTCTGGAATGTGCTTGGTATTCCCGACGATTCACCATGCCATATCCACCTTGTATAACTCTTGTTAAAGCCATCACAACGAAGATGATCGCGAATGTCCTTAACAACTAGTTTGTCAGTATTCAAACAATTGACACAAGGACAATAAAACTTACAGCTAACACAAGGACAAATAAACTTTTCATTATTTTTTGGACAGCTTCTTTTAGCAAATTCTAGAAACTCTTCCACGCCCTTCTCATACTCATCACTTAGACGGCTAGTATTGATCCAACTACGATCCATAACTACTTAGGCAGCTAGTATTGATCCAACTAGAGTGAAAGCATAGTAGTAGTGGAAAAAAGACCAACGTAATTAAAGATAGAGTAGAGGAGCTTGGAATCCTCTGCAACGAAGGAAAAAAGCAGGAAACAATCAGCGAACAGCCCCAGTGGAAGCAGGAAAAAACACAAGCAACATGACTTCAGAAAGAAATATTTGGTGATTCTCTTTTTCGAAAAAACACAAGCATGAGTGCCATGCCTTATCTTAAAATTCAATGTTTTTGGTCCTCTAAATTAGTCAAAATATTCAAATGAAGCTGAATTAATCATTACAAAAATTGGTCACGTTTTCTAAAGCTAAATGGATGCTTACTATTATTTACGTTTTCCTAAGTTTAGCATTATCAACATCCAGAACATCCAAAAAATTTGCATTGCTTAAATAAGTCTTTCTATTTCATATCTTGTAGGATTATAAAGATGTCTACCTCTATATGATACCTTTTTTGTTCTATAGGCAGCTTAAATCAGGGAAAACAAAGGCTCTCTTCTGTATATCTTTCCAATATCAATCCTGCAAACATAATGCATACCTATTAGCTAAAAAGATAAATATTCAAAGATAGGGTGGAGGCGTGCAAAAGATAAACACATAAAATAAGTTGAAAAAACAAAAACAAAAGAAATCAGGGTTCTAAGATTTCAATTTAATCCAGACTAAGTACAATTTAATCCAAACAAAAACAAAAACACAATGTACAATTGTACATTATTTGAGTAGAAGCCTTAAAGGTCACTAATCCCAACTAAGTACTAACTAGTTTGAATGAATAAGGCAAACTGTAAAATGCAATTTTTTATTTATTAATGTCATGGATGAAATCATAAACACAATGAAGATTATAGGTCTACAGCTACTGCTATGCAGGTGCAGATTCTAGCAAAATATTGTTCTCATAAAAAACTTGAGAACTTTTTTAAATGAAACAACATTTAGCAAGCTAATGTGCACAGCCACCTAAGGACTACAGAGGAATGAGGTTGGAAATACTGTTTTGGTTTTTGCTTATGCTATACCTTGATGATGTTTATGTTCTGATTATTAACCATATGTTCCTATTAACTTGCTAGCCTTAGTTACATTGTAAATACTTAGTCAATGCACAGGTTTAATTTCTGTTATTGTTAAAGAAATTAGGATAATTCTTTTAACATTTTTCTTAATTTAGAAGTACTCTTAATAACATGTTAATATCACAGTCTAGTTACATTGAATTTTTAATTAAACAACAAAAATTAAAAAATCATCAAAAAAATTAATCGAAACTGTTGCTCTCCGAAACGGTAAATACAAAGTGAACTGTGAAGTGAAATTTAACCTTTGCAGATTTTCTGTTCTATACTTTTTTATTTTCTGTTTGTTTCCCTTGCGAGCATGAAATAATGGTTAGTTGTTGTGGCTATAGATGCAGAAGCAATTTGTGCTTCTTCCTACTAGAAAGGGGATATAATGGTTAGTTGTTGTGGCTATAGATGCAGAAGCAATTTGTGCTTCTTCCTTACATGATCTCTGTGTGTTCAATGTTTTAATAAAATCTTTTTTTTCTTTTCCTAATTTTACATGCTGCATTTCCTTTTTTGTTGCATCTCCTTTTTTGTTGAATCCCCCCACTGGGTTAATGGTTTACTCTATGCTAATATTGTGTTTGTTGTTAAGCATAAGAATGTCTATTGTGAAACATAAGTTAGTAAAATGTTTATGATGGTTTAATAGTCAACGTTCCTAGTATTTTTTTTATGAAGTTGTGATTTATATCAAAAAATATGAAGATGAATCTTGGAACATAAATAAGAAAAACCCAAACGCTTCTTGGAACTCTGGTTTAGGTCCCTTTAGCTATAACTTTAGGTTTGATTTATTTACATGTGGCTTGCTCTTTTGCTATTAGGAGGCATTTATGCAGATAATCAAAACATGGCAGAGAAATGTGCAGTGAAGTTAGAAGAGCAGCAGTGTTTTTGTTGTGTCACTTTGAGGTGAGATGGCTTCGGCTTTGATTGTTTGGGAAGTGGAAGTAGCTTGTAGTTTTGAGGATATGAATTTGGTGGAAATATATGGAAGAGAAGTTGCTGTGAAGTGGCCTGATGCAAGTGTATTTAGCAGCAAGTGGAGGTAGCTATATTTAGCAGCAAGCGAATTTAGCAGGAAGTGAATTGGTTGGGGTAGCTATATTTAGCAGCAAGTGTATTCCCTATTAGCTGAAACATCATAATACTGAAGAAACTTAATGTACTTGAAAATCAATTAAAAAAACAAAGTTCTAAATTTGCACTCAGTATGTGATACAAACCTCCAATTGCATCGCTTCACTAGGGTCTAATATTTGACCAAGTATATTCAAACACTGTAAAAGCACATCATATCATAATTAAAACCTTGTTAACCTTTCTTTTTTTTTTTATATATATTCTACACTTGGCTTGAATTAAGTAACAGAAGAAGTACTAATAACTTTGCTACAATACTCCCAGCTAAAGGACTCCAATTGTGTGTTTAAGTTGTTTATTGGTCTATTATTATTTGCTTATTTTAATTATTGTATGGATATGTCCTTAAATGATCTTAAGCTTGTATTTTTATTGTAAATTGCCTCAATTTAGTTCATTTCAAGCACCTTCTGATTCAACAACCAATGATGGGCATCGTTTTTCTGATGAACTCGAAGAACTCGTACGGTGAAAAGACAATATTGGGTGGACAAAGTGAGAAGTATGTCAATTAATTTTTGTGTTGATGAAGTAGTTTGCCATTTTATAAAAATTGAAGGCGAAAACAAAAAATAAAAGATGATTCTCATTCCTTGGTTGCAAACACCAGAGTAACAATATCTTCTCGCAATTACAGTGACAGCACCGAGCAACAACAACCAGAAGAAAAAAGAAATAAACAAACAAAAAAAAACCCTAACATTTCTGTTCTGCAGTTTTTGCAAGATCCTGATGTATATTTACAGAGAAATTAAACCTATTAATCGAATTGAAAACTTCTTAATAAGCGCTAATCTATCATGCACAAAACGACTGAGAAAGATACAAACCTGTTATGGGCGGTGATTGTGCGTCCAAGCCGGTTCGTTCCTCTTCGTTGGTGATTTCAGTTCGCAGGAAGCATAGAGAAGTGAGATGAGGGCTCGCCGGAGCTCCTGGCTGCGGGGTGGTGGTGAGGCTTGAAGTTGGGCAACAATGGCTTGAACGTAGGGTTTTCTGGTTTTCTGCGAGAGGAAGAAGATGCGAGAGAGATGCGTGGAGCTGCGGGGTGGTGGTGAGGCTTGAAGTTGGGCAACAATGGCTTGAACGTAGGGTTTTCTGCGAGAGGAAGAAGATGCGAGAGAGATGCGAATGAGAGGGGAGAGAGATGCGAATGAGAGGGTTTCTGCGAATGAATGAGAGTGAGAGGGAGCGGAGGGGAAGTAAATTTTGCTTCGTTTCTATAACGGGTGGTCTCTGGACCCGTTATGGAATGCCTAATTTTTGGACTTTTCATATCGGTTATATATATGAACCGATATGAAAGATAATTTTTTCGCTTTCTATATCGGTTCCAATGCCAACCGATATAAAAAGAGTAATTTTAATTACAAAACTGCCACCGCGTCACTTTTAACATCAGGTTGTTTTTAACCGATATGAATTCCTGTTATAAAATGTGTTTTTTCCACTAGTGTAAGCTGCGGTGTACCACATACTTTAACTTTAAATATAAGGCCGACTGCGCGAACGCTAAGCTACGGCTAACATGTTATAACCCGGTACGGCACCGACTGCGCGAACGCTAAGCTGCGGTGAACCGCACTGTACGACACCGACTGCGCGAACGCAAAGCTGCGGTGTATCGCACAACAACAATTTAACATAACACCGACTGCGCGAACGCTAAGCTGCGGCGAACCCCATAGCCAATAGTGTTTCCTAATGGCACAGAGCCTAGGGTAAGGGATCATGACTGCCCCGCCTAGTATGTCAACATGGGTCGTCACCCAAACTCGATATAATATATATATATCTACAGCACTATGAACCCACGGTCCATCAAATCAGACAATTAATGAAACACTTTAATTCCACGTTTTATAAAAATCCAAGTTCACACTCGCACTCTATTTGACCATTTTTCGACACAATTTTCAATATCAAAAACAGATCATTTTGCCTTAAAAATAGAATATTCAGTTAGGCCTCTGAATAAGCTTTCCAACGCATCTTAGAACACCTCAATCGGGTTCCCGGATCAAAAGATATCGCAAAACGAAGAACAGTGTTTGGTTGCTGAAATTCTGTCAAACTGCGCTGAAGTCGCGCCTGGCGCGCGAGTTACGCGCGAACTGGCAGAAAGTTCTGTCCAATTGCGCTGAAGTCGCGCCTGGAGCGCAGGTGAGGCGCGAACAGGCAGAACGGGGGGTCTGTTAAGACAGATTTTGCGATTTTCGCGAAATCCGCTTTTCCGCTCAATTCCGATCTTTGTTCCGATCAAAAACAGATTTGACAACCAGTAAAATGAGTCCAATTCAAACCACAAAATCAATCAATCCAATCAAAAACTTAATCAAAACGAATTGTATTAAAACGCGACATATTTTCAAATAACGGTTTTCGTTCCAAAAATCTTTCGAAACCAATTGACGTAAAAACTAATGAGACACAAAAATATCCTAAGCGTGAGTAAAACTCACCCTTGAAGCGAGAGTCGTTGTCGAGCCGAAATCACCGACTTGTCGAAATCGCCGAATCGAATCCAAACAACACCGAACCGCTCCTTTCTTCGTTTCGAATTCCCAAACGCGTTCCACCGCTCTTGGCTTCGTTCCTAATCACGTTTCCATCATCAATTTCATCTCACAACTCAAGATTTCAACAATTTAATTCCAAAAACCCCTAGAAATTCGTAGGTCATGAGGAGGGGGAAAAATTGAAGAGAATCTTACCAAGTTATAGGGTTTTGTAGAGGAGAGGGAGATGGTGATTGTGCTGAAATTTGAGGTGATGGGGTTTCCTCTTCTTCTTCCTTTCTCTTCTTCTTTCCTCTTCTTCTTTCTCCTTTCTTTCTCTTCTTTTCTTCCTCTGCTTTCTCTTCTGCGCTTTCTTTCTTCTTTTTCTTTCTTTTATTCTTTTTCATTTAACACACACACACATATACTTATTTAATTAATAAATAAGTGGTAGCGTGGTCCAATTACCGTATTGATCTTAATTCCTTATTTCGATTCCAAAACTTCCTTGGTCCGTATTATTCGGTCAACGATCCTGTGACAGCCAATAATTAATTTTAGCACTCAATAATTTTACCAATTAAGTACCAAATTAATTCAATTGGGTTAACATCCAATTAATTCGATTAATTATTTTGAGGATGTTACAAGTCGCTTAGTAGGGCTACAAATTACAAGAGGTAAAATATGATATGCTTCATGTGTCGCTTAGAAGGGCCATGAGCATAAAAGTTAAAGAAAATAATTAATGTAACGAGTAGTTGCTTAGTAGGGCTACACGTTACAAGATATGCTTCATGTGTCGCTTAGGAGGGCCATGAGTATAAAGTAAAAGAATAATGAACCGCTAGAGTTAGTAAGGGGTCTCGATAGGACTCACTGAGATAATGTTTATCTCACCCTTTAATTATTGTGGTTTTTACATAGAAACAGGGGAAAGCAAAGGCGAAGAAGCACGGTTAGCCGGTGCGACTTTTGGAGTCACTGAAGATTGAGTTTCATGTTTGGACCTTTGTCCTTTTTCCTTTTTGATGTTATCGATTGTATAACGATCATGTATCAGTTGTAAAATCGTTTCCGCTACTTTATGTTTTGAGTATTGAACACTAGAATTGTATAAGTCTTAAGTTGTGAAACTTAAGCATTTTCAGGAAGTTAATGAGGTTCGAAGAACCATTTGATATGTATTATCAAAATTTTTAGTTTGTGTTCAATATTCATTAACAGGAAGTTACTCTGATGTATGCCATTTAGTGCATTTCGGTAATTCTACATGCTAGAATTTATCGGGGTGTTACAGTTGGAGCATTGGTCAAACCGAAGGGCATCACTACAAATTCGTAGTGTCCATACCTCGTACGGAATGTGGTCTTCGGGATGTCCAAAGCTCGAACCTTGATTTGGTGATAGCTGGACCTCAAATCAATCTTTGAAAACACTGCATGTAACACCCCGTTAATTTCTATCTTGTAGAAATTACCGAAGCGCACTACTGGCATACATCAGAGTGACTTTCCTTTTAACATATTGAACACATACTAAACTTCGATGAATCACTCATCAAACGTGCTTAAAATAACTAAACTGCATATCAATAAAGTCGGTCCTTACACCCTCAACTAGTGTTCAATACTCAAAACCGAAAGTCTGCGGAAGCGATTTACAACTTGAAATACATAAGTCGTACAATCGAGTAGTCTTAAGATACTGAATACAAAATACAGAGATACAAGGGAAACTGAAATATAAGACATAAAGAAATAAAGATAGCGGCTGCTCCTCAAGCATCTTCATAGCCATGCCTCACGGTCTTCAACTTTCCCTGCTTAACTGAAAACAACAACAATGGATTGGGTGAGACAACTTGTCTCAGTGAGTCCTATCGCGACCCCTTACTAATCCTCTCGATTCAATTATGCTTGATTCATTATCTAAAACTCATAGTCCTCAAAGTTGACTATGTGGCTGAACTATGCTCAATCACTGAGCCTAACAATGAACTATGCTCAATCACTGAGCCTAACATGAACTATGCTCAATCACTGAGCCTAACCATGATTCTTAGCATGTCACCGGTCACTTGGCATAATAAGCTTCCGGTGAACCCGTCCCCACTAATCACTAGTGAGTCCCTGATGGGGCCTAGGTTCATAAGGGTCATGACTCCCTCTCCCCCAGCACACTAATCTGAAAAGGGTCGTCACCCTGACAATGAACTGTGCTCAATCACTGAGCCTGAACAATGATACATATAGAATATACAATGACCATGAACAATGAAGACTGCTCAATCACTGAGCCTAACCTGAAAACGTACTCAATCACTGAGTCTTATCATGACCTAATCTTATTCTGAACATTAGGTGATCTAGTTATTAACTTAACCTTATAATTTGGTGATCTCACATGGATTACTAATGTTTGCTAACTTAACTTACTAACCTTACTCAAAGAGTCAGTCCAACACATATATCAATCACAACGTCATAACATGAAATCAATGGTCAATCACATGAGCATTCACTGCACCTGAACATGATCTAAACATAACCAATCACATGGCACTAATATAACTTGGATTCAATCACAGTCAAACACATAGGATTTCAGTGCTCCCATCCTTGGGGAGACTTGGAGAGTGGATTAGAAGGGACTTGGGACCATTCGGAATAGCTTAGGACATATTTTAAAAGTTGGCTTCAGAAGGATACGCACGGTCCGTGCGCTATGGCGCACGACCCGTGCGCGTTTTCAAAAACGGCACCATGAGGTTCAGAGTCTCACGCACGACCCGTGTGCCCATACACACGATCCGTGCGTGACTCTCTGTATTTCAGAAAAACTGTTTTCGCGTTTTCTTTTCTATTCCGATCGTTCCCATGTCCATTCCGATTCACATTCAAACTCGATAACACATCAATACAGACATGGAAACCAGTACATTCAGTACAATCAATAATATTCATTCAACAATCACACTCAATCATGCAATTTTAATCACAATTTCAGTCCAACGATTTATCAATCTCATGATTCAAACGATATTTTCGCAAAACGGTTTCGCACCGGATTTTCACAAATTCGCGACTCAATTAAAATGCAAAGGCTGAAAACAATCCTAGTGAGTATTAGAACTCACCTTTTCGTGACGACGATACCCCCTACGCCGAAACTTCTCGAACACGAACTAACGGAATCACGAATCCGCTTCAGCTATTTCCAGCAACACACCGCCAATTTGCAACAAGCGTAACTCACTCAAATCTCCACCAATCTTAGCAAAACGAGGGTCTACGGTGAAGGGAATTTTCTCTACTTTCTGATGGTGGAGGTTTCAGACACATGCATCCTATATCCAGAGAGTTACAACCGAAACAATGAAGCTGGGTCAAGACTGAAGCTGATTCTGGAAACGAAACTTAGGAAGGTGATATCTCTCTCATTTCTCAATGAAATCATGCGGTTCTAGTGTCTAAACTGGAGCATTTTCTGTCTAGTTTCCAAATAAATAAAAATCAACTGAATCAGAGGTCCGTACAAGGAGATACGAACGAAACACCGAAGGTAGGTAAAACGGGTTTTACCCAGAATTTTCTGTTGAACCTTTCTTCTCCCTCAAACTCGAATTTGCATGGCTTGTGTGAAGTGAGATGATCAGGGCTGAACCAGTGTGTGAAAGAGGCATCAATGGAAAGAGGAGAGAAAATGTGAAAGAATGGTGGTGACACTTCTAACATGCATGGAGCTTTGAAGAAATGGTGCTCTCATCTCTCCAAGCTCTCCCTCCCTCTCTCATGAACTTGTTGCTGTTTTCAGAATTGAAGATAATGAAGAGTGCTCTCTTCATGTTCAGCTGAATGGGTATTAAAAGGGGTAGGGCGAAAAGACAACATTGCCCCTCACTTAACATTTCTTTCCTAATGACTCCCTCACTCCTAATAAACTAATATGATGCAATTAACTCAATTTGTCACATAATTAAATTAATTGTCAATCCAAGCAAATTATTTTTCAAGCAACTCATTTAAATTAATAAAATCATTTCACGCCAAAAAAAATTTAAATAGCGAAAATTGGGGGTATTACAATCACCCCAACTTTTAAAAATTTTGTCCTCAAAATTGGACCAATCAAGACAATTAGCTCACAATATACCTTTCACCGATCCGGCATCAGCTTCGCCTTTCTGAGCGTCCAACACAAATACCTTTCCGCTTGCGGAGTTAGAATTCCCTTCTCGATTCCTCTTCTTCACCGGGCAGTCGTTAGCATAATGCCCTTCTTCCTTGCAGTAGTAACACATCGTCGATCCCTGGCGACATTCTCCAGTGTGAGGCCTTCCACATTTCGGACACTTACCGGACCTTAGTAGTTCGGATGCTGTAGGTTGCTTCCCTTTGTTGTAGGTACTCCTCGGTTCATCACTTGGGGATGACAATTCCAAGGTTTTCCTCTTCTCTTTCCGATACGCTTTCCTTTCCTCATACATCTTGTTGAGATCTGCCTCTGCAACATAAGCTTGTTGCACCAATCCAGCATAACTGGTCATAGCATAAGAGCTAAGACCTTGGGCCACATCCGCACGAAGACCTGCCTTGTACATCTGCATCTTCCACTCATCATTAGGGGCATGCTTTGCCAATTGATAAAACTGCGACAGCCTTTCGAACTTGGCGGTGAACTCACCCACCGACATCTCTCCTTGCCTCAAGTTGACAAACTCGGCTTGCTTGCTTAACTTCATCACCGGAGGGAAGAAGTGACCAGAAAACATTTCTTTGAAGTTGGCCCAGGTAACCGGAGTTCCCTGATTCACCATTAGTTCATGAGCATTGGTCCACCAGGTTTGAGCATCTTCCTCGAGCATATGGGCGGCAAAGAGAACCTTCTCTTCTTCACTGCATTGAAGAGTCCTAAAAATCTTCTCCATCGAATCCAACCAGAAATGTGATACCATTACCTCAGGTTCTCCCTTGAAACTTTGAGGATTCATCTTCTGGAAACGAAAGTAAGCCCTATTCGGATCTTCCAGAGGAGGTTGTTGAACATTCGGTTGCTGATGATTCATCATCTCATGATGCATTTGGGCCATTTGAGCCATCTGCTGCTGCTGCATTTGCATCATGTCATTCATCATCTTTTGTTGCGTCTCGATGACATTCTGCATCCATTCGGTATTTGGATCAACAGGGACGCTTCTCCTACTTCCACCAGCCATGATTCTGCAAAATATGCACAAAGTGTTTAGTTGATCAGGCTAAACGTCTAATAGCATACTAAGAGGAATCACACTTAGAGGACTTAAGAGACTCAAGATTCTAAGCCCGACTAGGTCGAACTGCTCTGATACCAATTGTAACACCCCGTTAATTTCTATCTTGTAGAAATTACCGAAGCGCACTACTGGCATACATCAGAGTGACTTTCCTTTTAACATATTGAACACATACTAAACTTCGATGAATCACTCATCAAACGTGCTTAAAATAACTAAACTGCATATCAATAAAGTCGTTCCTTACACCCTCAACTAGTGTTCAATACTCAAAACCGAAAGTCTGCGGAAGCGATTTACAACTTGAAATACATAAGTCGTACAATCGAGTAGTCTTAAGATACTGAATACAAAATACAGAGATACAAGGGAAACTGAAATATAAGACATAAAGAAATAAAGATAGCGGCTGCTCCTCAAGCATCTTCATAGCCATGCCTCACGGTCTTCAACTTTCCCTGCTTAACTGAAAACAACAACAATGGATTGGGTGAGACAACTTGTCTCAGTGAGTCCTATCGCGACCCCTTACTAATCCTCTCGATTCAATTATGCTTGATTCATTATCTAAAACTCATAGTCCTCAAAGTTGACTATGTGGCTGAACTATGCTCAATCACTGAGCCTAACAATGAACTATGCTCAATCACTGAGCCTAACATGAACTATGCTCAATCACTGAGCCTAACCATGATTCTTAGCATGTCACCGGTCACTTGGCATAATAAGCTTCCGGTGAACCCGTCCCCACTAATCACTAGTGAGTCCCTGATGGGGCCTAGGTTCATAAGGGTCATGACTCCCTCTCCCCCAGCACACTAATCTGAAAAGGGTCGTCACCCTGACAATGAACTGTGCTCAATCACTGAGCCTGAACAATGATACATATAGAATATACAATGACCATGAACAATGAAGACTGCTCAATCACTGAGCCTAACCTGAAAACGTACTCAATCACTGAGTCTTATCATGACCTAATCTTATTCTGAACATTAGGTGATCTAGTTATTAACTTAACCTTATAATTTGGTGATCTCACATGGATTACTAATGTTTGCTAACTTAACTTACTAACCTTACTCAAAGAGTCAGTCCAACACATATATCAATCACAACGTCATAACATGAAATCAATGGTCAATCACATGAGCATTCACTGCACCTGAACATGATCTAAACATAACCAATCACATGGCACTAATATAACTTGGATTCAATCACAGTCAAACACATAGGATTTCAGTGCTCCCATCCTTGGGGAGACTTGGAGAGTGGATTAGAAGGGACTTGGGACCATTCGGAATAGCTTAGGACATATTTTAAAAGTTGGCTTCAGAAGGATACGCACGGTCCGTGCGCTATGGCGCACGACCCGTGCGCGTTTTCAAAAACGGCACCATGAGGTTCAGAGTCTCACGCACGACCCGTGTGCCCATACACACGATCCGTGCGTGACTCTCTGTATTTCAGAAAAACTGTTTTCGCGTTTTCTTTTCTATTCCGATCGTTCCCATGTCCATTCCGATTCACATTCAAACTCGATAACACATCAATACAGACATGGAAACCAGTACATTCAGTACAATCAATAATATTCATTCAACAATCACACTCAATCATGCAATTTTAATCACAATTTCAGTCCAACGATTTATCAATCTCATGATTCAAACGATATTTTCGCAAAACGGTTTCGCACCGGATTTTCACAAATTCGCGACTCAATTAAAATGCAAAGGCTGAAAACAATCCTAGTGAGTATTAGAACTCACCTTTTCGTGACGACGATACCCCCTACGCCGAAACTTCTCGAACACGAACTAACGGAATCACGAATCCGCTTCAGCTATTTCCAGCAACACACCGCCAATTTGCAACAAGCGTAACTCACTCAAATCTCCACCAATCTTAGCAAAACGAGGGTCTACGGTGAAGGGAATTTTCTCTACTTTCTGATGGTGGAGGTTTCAGACACATGCATCCTATATCCAGAGAGTTACAACCGAAACAATGAAGCTGGGTCAAGACTGAAGCTGATTCTGGAAACGAAACTTAGGAAGGTGATATCTCTCTCATTTCTCAATGAAATCATGCGGTTCTAGTGTCTAAACTGGAGCATTTTCTGTCTAGTTTCCAAATAAATAAAAATCAACTGAATCAGAGGTCCGTACAAGGAGATACGAACGAAACACCGAAGGTAGGTAAAACGGGTTTTACCCAGAATTTTCTGTTGAAGCTTTCTTCTCCCTCAAACTCGAATTTGCATGGCTTGTGTGAAGTGAGATGATCAGGGCTGAACCAGTGTGTGAAAGAGGCATCAATGGAAAGAGGAGAGAAAATGTGAAAGAATGGTGGTGACACTTCTAACATGCATGGAGCTTTGAAGAAATGGTGCTCTCATCTCTCCAAGCTCTCCCTCCCTCTCTCATGAACTTGTTGCTGTTTTCAGAATTGAAGATAATGAAGAGTGCTCTCTTCATGTTCAGCTGAATGGGTATTAAAAGGGGTAGGGCGAAAAGACAACATTGCCCCTCACTTAACATTTCTTTCCTAATGACTCCCTCACTCCTAATAAACTAATATGATGCAATTAACTCAATTTGTCACATAATTAAATTAATTGTCAATCCAAGCAAATTATTTTTCAAGCAACTCATTTAAATTAATAAAATCATTTCACGCCAAAAAAAATTTAAATAGCGAAAATTGGGGGTATTACACTGCAGCTCCCCTCAATTGGTCTAGCAAATCATCAATTCCGGTAGAGGGTACTTGTTCTTGATAGTCACCTTATTCAACTGACGGTAATCAATGCACAATCTCATACTTCCGTCCTTTTTCTTGACGAGTAGCACGGGAGCACCCCATGGTGAGGCACTCAGCCGGATAAACTGTTTGGAAATTAACTCTTCCAATTGGATTTTCAAATCTTTCAACTCTAACGGTGACATTCTATATGGAGCTATTGAAATTGGTCCAGTGCCTGGAACCAACTCTATAGAGAACTCCACCTCCCGATCCGGAGGTAACGAAGAAACTTCATCAGGGAACACATCAAGAAATTCATTAACAACTTGCACAGAAAATAGATCTAGACCCGCCTCAGTGGATGCAGACAACATCATGACATAAGCTTCTGCGCCATGGAACAAATAGTTACTGGCCGAAGTGAAAGAAATAACAACTTCAAAATTGGGCCATTGTAGCTCCACTGACCGATAGTCCGATGAAAACAATCAATAGTCACATGGTTGGTCGTCATCCAACTCATACCTAGGACAACGTCCATACCTTTCATAGGCAAACAAGTGAAGTCCACTACAAAATTTCTGTCTCCGATGGATAGAAGACAGTTTTCACAAATCGCTTGGGTTTGAATACCACCCTCAGCAGCAGTCTTGATGGAGATTGGTTGAGGCAAAGGAGTTAAAGCCAATCCCAACCGATCACCACAGATTTGAGATATAAAACAATGAGTCGCACCTGAATCATATAAAATACTAACGGAGTTATTGAAAAGAGATCCCATACCCCTTAGTAGATTATTTGATGGTGTGACCTTCTGAGCGTCCAAAGTGTAGACTCTCCCGTGAGTTGTAGTGGTAGGACCTTCTTCTTGGTTCTTCTTCCTTGCTGGGCATTCATGTGCATAGTGTCCCTCTTTCTTGCAGTAGAAACACTGGTTGGATCCCATCTGACACTTGTCACACCCCGAAAAATCCTTGGAGGGATTTTTCTTCGCACAATGGGATTTTAGAGTCGCCACCGATATTTTTTAAAGGTAAAACATCGAAAAAACCTTTTTTGGAAAGCAATGGTCTTTGGAACCATTAGATTTGGGTTCGGGGGTCTAATTACGTATGGGGAAGGTATTAGCACCCCATAACGTCCCTTTAAAGAAGGGTTACCTTAATTAAATATGTGATTTGCAAAGTTGACTCGGAAAAATGCTTTGTTTTTACCTCTTTTGTTGATGAATGACTTAATGAAAAATCTTTAGTTTTTGCGCTTGACGGAGAGTATCCGCTCCTACGTATCTCCCGGTGCGATGGAGAATTCAAAGCAACGTAGTTCTTGTTTTTGAAAGATGTTTTATTTTGGAAAAATATTTGGTTTTTGAAAGGAAAAATGTTTTGGGTTTGTTGTGCTTGACGGAGAGTATCCACTCCAATGTATCTCCCGGTGCGATGGAGAATTCAAAGCTACGTAGTTCTGGGTTGTCTAGAAAAAGGTTTTTGTTTTTTACCTTGTTTAATTGTGAAAATTGAGCTTTCATGATTATCAATTGAGCAAAGGCTCCAAGTGACCACCATTAGCACTCCATTGTTAATAATCATGCAAGCAAAGGCTTCACAAGACTACTAACAAAGTTTTTGATTTAGTGAAAATCTTTAGGAAAATTAGGCATTCATGATGATCAATTGAGCAAAGGCTCCAAGTGATCGCCACTAGTACCTCATTGTTAATAATCATGCAAGCAAAGGCTTCGCAAGACTACTAACAAAGTTTGATTTTGAAGAGTTTTTGCAATTGGAGTGATTCTTGTTTAGGGAATGATTTTGATGCCTAGACTACACACATTATGACACGATACATAGATAGGCAAGGAATGAACCCAAGTTAAACATTTTGGCAAAAATGCATGAATGGGCAAGAAAATGAACCTAAGTTGCACATCTTATTGAAGATGCTAGGCAATGGGATGAACCTAACTAGGCATTTATGACACAATATGTGTATAGACAAAGGCATTTCAAAGCTCAGGTGATATCAAACTTCTAATGAATCACTTGCAAAACCCTAAGGATTTCACATCAACATTAGACATAAGCACCCATGTGGTATCCTTTTGATGTCATCAATGTCTAATACATTTCTTCAATCAACCACATGGAAGGAATAAATTAAAAGGGGAATTTTCCTCATGCAAGATCATAGGCAAGTCATAAGACTAAATTGACAAGTTTAGGCAATTAGGGTGTTGAATCCCTTTAGGTAATCTTTGACACTTGGGATATGCACAAGTGCATAGGTGTCAAATCCTCTTACCAAATCGTCAACACAAAACCAAAAATTGTTTCAAAACAATTACTTATTTGCAAGACCAAGAGCATTTCAAAATGATTTATAAGTTTTTTTTGGTAATCAAAGCAATTGGTAAGGAAAGGAAACCTAAATTTACATTCTTGTTCACTAGGAATCACAAAAGAAATTGAATCCTCTAAGGCAATCCTCAACACTTAAAGTGTGCATCAAAGCACAAGTGAGAGTCCTCTTGCCAATCATCAACATAAGGCATGATTTGCAAGCAAATTCATGAGAACAACAAGTTTTAAGCAAACCAAAATCATAATCAAGGTTCAATTCCAAGTAATTGCAAGATTAGACAACCAACTCATCAAAAATCTCATAAACCCTAATTTCTTTGAAACATGCGAAACTAACATAAACCCTAAATCTCATTTTATTCATGGAAACACAAGATAATGCAAGAGAACAACATAGATTAAACTTTTGGCAAGGATTCACATGATCAAGCAAAGAAATGCATAACAATCACACAAACCCTAATTTTCCTCTAATATGCGAAATGAAATAAGCTTCAAATCATCACTTTATTCATGAAAACAACAAGAAATGAGTGAAATAACAACAACACACAATTTATTCTAAAGGAGAGAAGCATTCCAAGCACCCAAGCCTCCCAAAGTGTTTGTCAAGATACTTGAAATACATCTCTCACTCAACAACAACAACTATGCTAACATTATGACATTAAAATGCAATGGGATGCCAAAATGAAGTGATGATTTACATCTTTGATGCTAAAATTGGAAGATGATGCTAGGTTTTAAAGTATACCTCAACTCCAAGCTAGAATAAGGAAGGAAATGAGATGAATGAATGCAAAACCCTTTTAATCTACTCTTCAATCTTCAACTTTGAACTTGATCCTTGAATTTGAAGGTGAATCTTTGAGAAGAATGCAAGAATGATGGAAGATTGAGTGAGGAAATTGAAAAAGATGAGGTGAGGGAGGGGAGGGGATATTCAGCCAAGGAGAGGAGGAGGTAGAGGTTTTTGTGCAAAAAATGAACTTGTTCTTGTATTTTGAGAGAGTAGGCTTATATATGGTCTTGGGTGAAATTAGGGTTAAGGGTAGAATAGGAATGGGATGTTCTATTTTAAGTAAGTTTGCAATTTCTTATGAAGGAGTGAGTGTGAGAGGATGGTGTCATTTACAAAAAAGGGTATGAATCTACATGAGAGTGTGTGGGAAGTAGGGATGTGTATGAAATGGGTAGGATTAAGGATAGTACAAGAATATTCTTAAGGAATAATTGTACAATAGAACAGTGTGGAAGAAATTGTGGAGAGAGAGAGAGAGGGAATTCGGCTATGGAGAGGAGGGAAAGTTGCTTCTCCTTTTTGGTCTTTTGTCTTATTGAGGACACATTGTACTTTCTATTTGAATTTTGAATTTTTGGGCATACAAATGATAGTGCACCTATTGAAAATGTGTCACATATTTTTGAGCACCATAAAAATATCCCTCTAATTATTCATGACAATAAAAGTTGTCATTTAATAATCGGGGAATATTTAATGGTCCTTTTTCAGCTTTCTTGTGCAATAAAAATGGGAAAAATGTCTTTTAATTATTTTGAACTAGGATTTTCTTCCAAAAAATTATACGAAAATTATCCTTGATAGAATAAATTGTATTTTTCATCCTTGACTTGGTTTAGTTCAAAAATAATTAACTTGCTCTCATTTGAATACCCACAGATATTGAAACATGCACTATTTTATTCCCTAAAATTCTCAAAAATTAATAAAAAAGTTTTTTTTTGGGTGCCAAAAATTAATAACGATCAATAAATGGCCTTTTTAAAGATTAAAATGCATGCAAAATGGCAAGGGCCAAAGGGAAACTCACGCAGTTACGATTGGCGCGTGCGCGTAATTCAAATAAAAATGCGAGATAGGGGACAAATACACATAAATGCGAAAGTCCATTAACCTACACAAATTATGAATTACCCTTATTGTTTCCATTTTTGTTTGAAAAAAAGTTTTGATTTGGGCATAAAAATTAGGGTATGACAGCTGCCCCTCTTTATTTGGATTTTACCAAGAAATATGAATTGGCCGAGACTTATTTCGAAGATAAAATAGGAATAAAGAATTCAGAAATTATACCAATTTTGTCTACTTGGAGAAACCTGAATTTTCTTTTTCTGTTTCTTCTTCTTTCTATTTTCTCCTATTTCTTTTCTCTTTTTTTTTCTTTTTTTCTTTTGAATCAACACTTGGAGTGTTGATGAGGAAACAATAAACGAAATGGTTAACAACATGCACGCTAACTGCGAAAGGCAAGGAAAGCGCTAAATGAAGAGAGCGATAAAGAAAGCGGTAAAATGCCAGGCTGCCTAAAACCTGTAAACGAACCCTTGCGAATCCGAGTTTGCACGTGGCTTTGAGGAGCACGCATCCCGAGAATCTCTGGTCATTCGAGCGACCGGGGGGATCGTTATCAGCTCCGGAACTCATATACTGATCAATGCACGACGTCCACTGTATCTTAGGCTGATACAACTATTCCGTTGAACCTCACATGGGGCTGCGGTCCATCGCATTGCTTGTACACGATGTGAGACCATGAACAGAAGGGAGCACTGAACTCTGATAAGAGCGATTTGAACTCCAAACTGCAATGCACGCTTGAGCGCCGAACTGAAAAGCATTTGAACTCCGAACTAAGAGGGCATTTTCTGGGAACTGAGTGCGAGGATTAACATCGAAGTACTTATCCGTCCTTGTACCTGCAAGTGAGATGAACAAATGCATTCAATGCAAATGCCATGATTGCTTTTTGATGGGATGAATGTGATGTGATGCAGGAGTTTCTTTTTGCTTGAATGAATTTTTTTTTTCTATGTTTGATGTTTCGACCAAATCGCAGGACTTGCGTTATGAGGCACGATGGTCGTCCATAATGGTGCGAGGGTCATGCTTCAGCCTTTTGAGAATTGTTTTGACGCGATCAGCACTTTTGTTTGATTCTTGTGAATTTACCTGATTGAGAGATCATTTCTTTTCTCATGATTTTCAAAAGTTTCGCAATGATTTTAATGCTCTGATTTATGCACATTTTCATAATTCATTTATCATCTACCATAAAACATCATTTTAAAGCACAAATGAAAAGGAAGCAATGATAAAAAAATAAGCAGACGGAGTGGAAAATTTGGACTTTTTATTCATATGGAAACCGAACGCGCAAAAGGTCGCGCCGACTGAAAAGAGTACATTGAGAATTTTTTGAAACTAAAAAAAAAACAAGAAAAATGGACGCAACAGATCTTATGAGCGCTCTTTGTCCTTGGAGTGTTGATGCCAATCACCCATACTTATATCCTTGATCACCCTTTTATCCAAGCTTTTGGAGGCGCTGCTTGCCTCTTTTACTTTTTTAAGTCCAACCTTTCTGACCCTAATTTTTGCTTGGACCGCTCTTTGCGAGTTTTCAGTCCACCGGGTCGCTCTAATTTTGCCTAGGCCGCCCTTTCGGGTTTTCAACCTAGCGAGCTAATTCTTGCTTGGCTCATCTTTCTCTTTTTTTCTTTTATTTTTCTCAGGCGTAATATTTCTTGACTGAATCTGAATTGACTGGGTTTCTGAGTTCTTCACCATCCATGTTGGTGAGTATCAATGCTCCTCCAGAAAAGGCTTTCTTTACCACATATGGTCCATCATAGCTTGGAGTCCATTTCCCACGGGGGTCACTCTGAATAGGCAGGATCTTCTTGAGCACAAGGTCTCCTTCGCTGAATTCTCGGGGACGAACCTTCTTGTCGAAAGCTGTCTTCATCCTTTGTTGATACAACTGGCCATGACACAGGGCAGCAATTCTTTTCTCCTCAATGAGATTCAGCTGATCCAGACGAGCCTGGACCCATTCTGCTTTTTCCAACTTGGTTTCCATCAGCACCCGTAGGGAGGGTATCTCAACTTCAATAGGGAGGACTGCTTCCGACCCATACACCAAAGAGAAAGGGGTTGCCCCGGTTAAAGTACGCACTGAGGTAGGATACCCATGCAAAGCGAAAGGAAGCATCTCATGCCGATCTTTGTAGGTTACTACCATCTTTTGCACGATGTTGAGTCATTATTATATGATGATTTTCATTCAGTTTGCAACCAAAATGCCGGTGGTTTATTGTTTGATTCAGCCAATTGCTAAGGGTTTTATCATAATTTTAGTTTTTGTAATAAGTGTGGAGCTGTAACAAAATGTATGAAAAACCTTCAATTTGATGTGGCGTTTACTAGCGAACCAGACACTTGCCTAGTGACGAAACGGAGAAAAGAAGAAAGGAAAAATATTAGACAGCCTTCGCACCAAGCAGCCAGAACGATCGCGCCACGACCAAACTTTCTGGAGAAAGTCGCGACACGACCAGGCACCATCGCGACGCGATGCGTGGCCGAAACTTTGGTTAAAATATCAGTTTCGCATTTTCTGAACGCTCTCTTCGGCTTGGGAACGATTCTAGGGTTTGGAGCAGGAGCTGGAGGTGATTTTGGGGCCTTCCCAACACCTTGGGAACAAGGGTTTTGAGGTTCTCATGGATCCATCTCTATGTAATCTTCTTCTACTCTTTAATCTTATCCCTTTTATGCCATGTAATTAGATAGTTTTGATTTGGGAGAGATGACTCTTCCTTAAACCCTTGTATGAATGCTTTGTTATGGTCAAGTCAAGTTTTTATTCATTTTATCCATTGCCTATGCCTTATGTTCTTAATGCCTTACAAGTACACATGATATTTGTATCGATCTAGGTTTATCATCACCATAGGAATGTGGGTTGTTTGCTGGAAATTGGGGCTTAGGTCACGACTTGAATTATCATAGGAATATGTAATTGGGTTTCGTGATTTCTTATTTCATTCGGTCGCCATTGATGATCGTAGGAGTGGGAATTTGTGTGAGTGAATTCTTTATTTCTTGAACTTAATGTTTTACCCTTTGGCATGAATCACCTAAGGAATTAGGGTAACTCTTAGGGTAATAGGGGTTTTGAGATAAGGGATTGTTCGTAGCCTAATTTAGTGAATTGAATCGGATAATTTGGATAATTACTTTGAGAGTGGCTGAAGGTCATATAAGAGTAGAGGGGAGATGAGTCGATCCCAATTCGCTTCTATCTTACTTTATGTAATTGTACTTTCTATTTCGTTGTTACAATAAACCAATTCTATCACAAGTATCACGACTTAGAATTAATAATTTGCCTATTGATAATAAAACGCAATCCCTGTGGAATCGACTGGTTACTTACCTCATTTTATTACTTGCGACGACAATTGGTACACTTGCCAAAAGTCTTAACAAGTTTTTGGCGCCGTTGCCGGGGATTGTTGATTTCATTATTGATAAGGCAATGAGTTGATTCTTAGTTGTTTTTTATTTTATTTTATTTTATTTATTTCAGTATTTTATTTTGGTTTTATTTATTTAGATCCTTAGTTATTATGTTGGACCTTTTGATGGTTTGTTTAGTGTTTCAGCGAGCTAATTATGCGGGGGCAAGATTCGAAAGAATTGCTGCTTGACCCCGAGATTGGAAGATCGTAAAAGGCAAACCGGAAAAAGTTAATGTTGCATTTTGGTTGCTGTCTAGCTTGTACATTGATGATGATGCACCGCAATCTTTGAACTGGTTCTCTGTGGTGATTGTTCAGTCTAACATGTTGCAGCTACCATGTGACTCCTCCAAATCAGATTTTATCATCAGATAGTATTAGAGGCCAAGTCAAAGGTTGAGGAAGATC
Source organism: Astragalus membranaceus (assembly GCA_039519185.1). NCBI lineage: Eukaryota > Viridiplantae > Streptophyta > Magnoliopsida > Fabales > Fabaceae > Astragalus > Astragalus membranaceus. Next base: position 97,641,392 of record CM076846.1, on the reverse strand, counting down.
TGGATCATCTGTGGGCAGGTTCTCTTGAGTTCCATCTCTTATTCCCAACTGTGAGGTTTGAGCCCAAACACGTATTTTATTCATTGTGTGATTATTCCTTGCTTGCATTAGTCTGCAGAACTTGAGCTTGTACTTAACTGTCATGCATATGTTTTACATACACACTGAGGCAAATTTTTTGTTTGGCACCCCTGAGCCTTTCAAGCCAACCCACTAATTGTTATCCCTTGTTAGCCCTTCTGAGCCTAATTGTTTATTTTTATTTTTTCCTGCAAATCATAGCCTAGTTTTTCTTAACTTGAAGTTAGGTAGATAAAAGCATGAGAGTGGGGAAAAATTCTAAGTTTGGGGTTGCTCATGGAATAGCAACATTCTAAGTTTGGGGTGGTATACAAGAGAAAGGAACATACAAAGTTTAAGAAAAAAAAAGAAAAAAAAAAATATATAGATATATTTCAAAGAAAAAAGAAAAAAAAAGTTATACATAAAGAATAAGTGAATAGTTCCTTCTCTTGTGGAATGCTTTGGGGAAAATGGGTAAGTGAACAATAGTGCTGAAATTGACAAGTAGAGAGGTAGGCCTAACTCCAAGTTTGTAACCTACTTATCCAAATGTTGTCCACCCTTACCTAAGCCCCGCTATAACCTTGAAAGTCCTCAAATAGTGTGTGTGCAATTAATGTGTATTGATTTGTATAGTACTTGTTCAAGCCTATGAAACGATGATGTAGGTATTGTGAAATGAGTAAATACCACAAACACCTCAAAGAGCGAAACAGTAGTGAGATGTGTGAAAAAGAGAGGACTTGAGACTGCTTGCCTGCTTATGATCTTGTGTTTTCCAATTCAATTGTCTTGCTACTATATTATGATTGGATGATATCTTCTGATGTGTTGAAGGAGTTGTGGTATGTGAACGATGTGGAAGCTGAATAACAAATTGCCACAGCCTGAAATGAGTGAATTGCTTGAGGACAAGCAATGATCTAAGTTTGGGGTTGTGTTGAGTCATTATTATATGATGATTTTCATTCAGTTTGCAACCAAAATGTCGGTGGTTTATTGTTTGATTCAGCCAATTGCTAAGGGTTTTAGCATAATTTTAGTTTTTTGTAATAAGTATGGAGCTGTAACAAAATGTATGAAAAACCTTCAATTTGATGTGGCGTTTACTAGCGAACCAGACACTTGCCTAGTGACGAAACGGAGAAAAGAAGAAAGGAAAAAGATTAGACAGCCTTCGTACCAAGCAGCCAGAACGATCGCGCCACGAGCAAACTTTCTGGAGATAGTCGCGACGCGACCAGGCACCATCGCGACACGATGCGTGGCCGAAACTTTGGTTAAAATATCAGTTTTGCGTTTTCTGAACGCTCTCTTCGGCTTGGGAACGATTCTAGGGTTTGGAGCAGCAGCTGGAGGTGATTTTGGGGCCTTCCCAACACCTTGGGAACAAGGGTTTTGAGGTTCTCATGGATCCATCTCTATGTAATCTTCTTCTACTCTTTAATCTTATCCCTTTTATGCCATGTAATTAGATAGTTTTGATTTGGGAGAGATGACTCTTCCTTAAACCCTTGTATGAATGCTTTGTTTTGGTCAAGTCAAGTTTTTATTCATTTTATCCATTGCCTATGCCTTATGTTCTTAATGCTTTACAAGTACACATGATATTTGTATCGATCTAGGTTTATCATCACCATAGGAATGTGGGTTGTTTGCTGGAAATTGGGGCTTAGGTCACGACTTGAATTATCATAGGAATATGTAATTGGGTTTCGTGAATTCTTATTTCATTCGGTCGCCATTGATGATCGTAGGAGTGGGAATTTGTGTGAGTGAATTCTTTATTTCTTGAACTTAATGCTTTACCCTTTGGCATGAATCACCTAAGGAATTAGGGTAACTCTTAGGGTAATAGGGGTTTTGAGACAAGGGATTGTTCTTAGCCTAATTTAGTGAATTGAATCGGATAATTTGGATAATTACTTTGAGAGTGGCTGAAGGTCATATAAGAGTAGAGGGGAGATGAGTCGATCCCAATTCGCTTCTATCTTACTTTATGTTATTGCACTTTCTATTTCGTTGTTACAATAAACCAATTCTATCACAAGTATCACGACTTAGAATTAATAATTTGCCTATTGATAATAAAACGCAATCCCTGTGGAATCGACCGGTTACTTACCGCATTTTATTACTTGCGACGACAATTGGTACACTTGCCAAAAGTCTTAACAAGTTTTTGGCGCCGTTGCCGGGGATTGTTGATTTCATTATTGATAAGGCAATGAGTTGATTCTTAGTTGTTTTTTATTTTATTTTATTTTATTTATTTCAGTATTTTATTTTGGTTTTATTTATTCAGATCCTTAGTTATTATGTTGGACCTTTTGATGGTTTGTTTAGTGTTTCAGCGAGCTAATTATGCGGGGGCGAGATTCGAAAGAATTGCTGCATGACCCCGAGATTGGAAGATCGTAAAAGGCAAACCGGAAAAAGTTAATGTTGCATTTTGGTTGCTGTCTAGCTTGTACATTGATGATGATGCACCGCAATCTTTGAACTGGTTCTCTGTGGTGATTGTTCAGTCTAACATGTTGCAGCTACCATGTGACTCCTCCAAATCAGATTTTATCATCAGATAGTATTAGAGGCCAAGTCAAAGGATGAGGAAGATCTGGATCATCTGTGGGCAGGTTCTCTTGAGTTCCATCTCTTATTCCCAGCTGTGAGGTTTGAGCCCAAACACGTATTTTATTCATTGTGTGATTATTCCTTGCTTGCATTAGTTTGCAGAACTTGAGCTTGTACTTAACTGTCATGCATATGTTTTACATACACACTGAGGCAAATTTTTTGTTTGGCACCCCTGAGCCTTTCAAGCCAACCCACTAATTGTTATCCCTTGTTAGCCCTTCTGAGCCTAATTGTTTATTTTTATTTTTTCCTGCAAATCATAGCCTAGTTTTTCTTAACTTGGAGTTAGGTAGATAAAAGCATGAGAGTGGGGAAAAATTCTAAGTTTGGGGTTGCTCATGGAATAGCAACATTCTAAGTTTGGGGTGGTATACAAGAGAAAGGAACATACAAAGTTTAAGAAAAAAAAAGAAAAAAAAATATATATAGATATATTTCAAAGAAAAAAGAAAAAAAAAGTTATACATAAAGAATAAGTGAATAGTTCCTTCTCTTGTGGAATGCTTTGGGGAAAATGGGTAAGTGAATAATAGTGCTGAAATTGACAAATAGAGAGGTAGGCCTAACTCCAAGTTTGTAACCTACTTATCCAAATGTTGTCCACCCTTACCTAAGCCCCGCTATAACCTTGAAAGTCCTCAAATAGTGTGTGTGCAATTCATGTGTATTGATTTGTATAGTACTTGTTCAAGCCTATGAAACGATGATGCAGGTATTGTGAAATGAGTGAATACCACAAACACCTCAAAGAGCGAAACAGTAGTGAGATGTGTGAAAAAGAGAGGACTTGAGACTGCTTGCCTGCTTATGATCTTGTGTTTTCCAATTCAATTGTCTTGCTACTATATTATGATTGGATGATATCTTCTGATGTGTTGAAGGAGTTGTGGTATGTGAACGATGTGGAAGCTGAATAACAAATTGCCACAGCCTGAATTGAGTGAATTGCTTGAGGACAAGCAATGATCTAAGTTTGGGGTTGTGTTGAGTCATTATTATATGATGATTTTCATTCAGTTTGCAACCAAAATGTCGGTGGTTTATTGTTTGATTCAGCCAATTGCTAAGGGTTTTAGCATAATTTTAGTTTTTTGTAATAAGTATGGAGCTGTAACAAAATGTATGAAAAACCTTCAATTTGATGTGGCGTTTACTAGCGAACCAGACACTTGCCTAGTGACGAAACGGAGAAAAGAAGAAAGGAAAAAGATTAGACAGCCTTCGTACCAAGCAGCCAGAATGATCGCGCCACGAGCAAACTTTCTGGAGATAGTCGCGACGCGACCAGGCACCATCGCGACACGATGCGTGGCCGAAACTTTGGTTAAAATATCAGTTTTGCGTTTTCTGAACGCTCTCTTAGGCTTGGGAACGATTCTAGGGTTTGGAGCAGCAGCTGGAGGTGATTTTGGGGCCTTCCCAACACCTTGGGAACAAGGGTTTTGAGGTTCTCATGGATCCATCTCTATGTAATCTTCTTCTACTCTTTAATCTTATCCCTTTTATGCCATGTAATTAGATAGTTATGATTTGGGAGAGATGACTCTTCCTTAAACCCTTGTATGAATGCTTTGTTTTGGTCAAGTCAAGTTTTTATTCATTTTATCCATTGCCTATGCCTTATGTTCTTAATGCTTTACAAGTACACATGATATTTGTATCGATCTAGGTTTATCATCACCATAGGAATGTGGGTTGTTTGCTGGAAATTGGGGCTTAGGTCACGACTTGAATTATCATAGGAATATGTAATTGGGTTTCGTGAATTCTTATTTCATTCGGTCGCCATTGATGATCGTAGGAGTGGGAATTTGTGTGAGTGAATTCTTTATTTCTTGAACTTAATGCTTTACACTTTGGCATGAATCACCTAAGGAATTAGGGTAACTCTTAGGGTAATAGGGGTTTTGAGACAAGGGATTGTTCTTAGCCTAATTTAGTGAATTGAATCGGATAATTTGGATAATTACTTTGAGAGTGGCTGAAGGTCATATAAGAGTAGAGGGGAGATGAGTCGATCCCAATTCGCTTCTATCTTACTTTATGTTATTGCACTTTCTATTTCGTTGTTACAATAAACCAATTCTATCACAAGTATCACGACTTAGAATTAATAATTTGCCTATTGATAATAAAACGCAATCCCTGTGGAATCGACCGGTTACTTACCGCATTTTATTACTTGCGACGACAATTGGTACACTTGCCAAAAGTCTTAACAAGTTTTTGGCGCCGTTGCCGGGGATTGTTGATTTCATTATTGATATGGAAATGAGTTGATTCTTAGTTGTTTTTTATTTTATTTTATTTTATTTATTTCAGTATTTTATTTTGGTTTTATTTATTCAGATCCTTAGTTATTATGTTGGACCTTTTGATGGTTTGTTTAGTGTTTCAGCGAGCTAATTATGCGGGGGCGAGATTCGAAAGAATTGCTGCTTGACCCCGAGATTGGAAGATCGTTAAAGGCAAACCGGAAAAAGTTAATGTTGTATTTTGGTTGCTGTCTAGCTTATACATTGATGATGATGCACCGCAATCTTTGAACTGGTTCTCTGTGGTGATTGTTCAGTCTAACATGTTGCAGCTACCATGTGACTCCTCCAAATCAGATTTTATCATCAGATAGTATTAGAGGCCAAGTCAAAGTTTGAGGAAGATCTGGATCATCTGTGGGCAGGTTCTCTTGAGTTCCATCTCTTATTCCCAGCTGTGAGGTTTGAGCCCAAACACGTATTTTATTCATTGTGTGATTATTCCTTGCTTGCATTAGTCTGCAGAACTTGAGCTTGTACTTAACTGTCATGCATATGTTTTACATACACACTGAGGCAAATTTTTTGTTTGGCACCCCTGAGCCTTTCAAGCCAACCCACTAATTGTTATCCTTTGTTAGCCCTTCTGAGCCTAATTGTTTATTTTTATTTTTTCCTGCAAATCATAGCCTAGTTTTTCTTAACTTGGAGTTAGGTAGATAAAAGCATGAGAGTGGGGAAAAATTCTAAGTTTGGGGTTGCTCATGGAATAGCAACATTCTAAGTTTGGGGTGGTATACAAGAGAAAGGAACATACAAAGTTTAAGAAAAAAAAAGAAAAAAAAAATATATAGATATATTTCAAAGAAAAAAGAAAAAAAAAGTTATACATAAAGAATAAGTGAATAGTTCCTTCTCTTGTGGAATGCTTTGGGGAAAATGGGTAAGTGAACAATAGTGCTGAAATTGACAAATAGAGAGGTAGGCCTAACTCCAAGTTTGTAAGCTACTTATCCAAATGTTGTCCACCCTTACCTAAGCCCCGCTATAACCTTGAAAGTCCTCAAATAGTGTGTGTGCAATTCATGTGTATTAATTTGTATAGTACTTGTTCAAGCCTATGAAACGATGATGCAGGTATTGTGAAATGAGTGAATACCACAAACACCTCAAAGAGCGAAACAGTAGTGAAATTTGTGAAAAAGAGAGGACTTGAGACTGCTTGCCTGCTTATGATCTTGTGTTTTCCAATTCAATTGTCTTGCTACTATATTATGATTGGATGATATCTTCTGATGTGTTGAAGGAGTTGTGGTATGTGAACGATGTGGAAGCTGAATAACAAATTGCCACAGCCTGAATTGAGTGAATTGCTTGAGGACAAGCAATGATCTAAGTTTGGGGTTGTGTTGAGTCATTATTATATGATGATTTTCATTCAGTTTGCAACAAAAATGTCGGTGGTTTATTGTTTGATTCAGCCAATTGCTAAGGGTTTTAGCATAATTTTAGTTTTTTGTAAAAAGTGTGGAGCTGTAACAAAATGTATGAAAAAACTTCAATTTGATGTGGCATTTACTAGCGAACCAGACACTTGCCTAGTGACGAAACGGAGAAAAGAAGAAAGGAAAAAGATTAGACAGCCTTCGCACCAAGCAGCCAGAACGATCGCGCCACGACCAAACTTTCTGGAGATAGTCGCGACGCGACGAGGCACCATCGCGACGCGATGCGTGGCCGAAACTTTGGTTAAAATATCAGTTTTGCGTTTTCTGAACGCTCTCTTCGGCTTGGGAACGATTCTAGGGTTTGGAGCAGCAGCTGGAGGTGATTTTGGGGCCTTCCCAACACCTTGGGAACAAGGGTTTTGAGGTTCTCATGGATCCATCTCTATGTAATATTCTTCTACTCTTTAATCTTATCCCTTTTATGCCATGTAATTAGATAGTTTTGATTTGGGAGAGATGACTCTTCCTTAAACCCTTGTATGAATGCTTTGTTATGGTCAAGTCAAGTTTTTATTCATTTTATCCATTGCCTATGCCTTATGTTCTTAATGCTTTACAAGTACACATGATATTTGTATCGATCTAGGATTATCATCACCATAGGAATGTGGGTTGTTTGCTGGAAATTAGGGCTTAGGTCACGACTTGAATTATCATAGGAATATGTAATTGGGTTTCGTGAATTCTTATTTCATTCGGTCGCCATTGATGATCGTAGGAGTGGGAATTTGTGTGAGTGAATTCTTTATTTCTTGAACTTAATGCTTTACCCTTTGGCATGAATCACCTAAGGAATTAGGGTAACTCTTAGGGTAATAGGGGTTTTGAGACAAGGGATTGTTCTTAGCCTAATTTAGTGAATTGAATCGGATAATTTGGATAATTACTTTGAGAGTGGCTGAAGGTCGTATAAGAGTAGAGGGGAGATGAGTCGATCCCAATTCGCTTCTATCTTACTTTATGTTATTGCACTTTCTATTTCGTTGTTACAATAAACCAATTCTATCACAAGTATCACGACTTAGAATTAATAATTTGCCTATTGATAATAAAACGCAATCCCTGTGGAATCGACCGGTTACTTACCGCATTTTATTACTTGCGACGACAATTGGTACACTTGCCAAAAGTCTTAACACACGATCCTCTTGATATTCTTATTGGTTGCTTCGACTGCCCCATTCATCTTGGGACGGTATAGAGAAGAATTATGATGTTGGATTTTGAAGTCCTCGCATAACTCTTTCATCATCTTACTGTTCAGGTTGCTGCCATTATCTGTGATAATCTTGTCTGGAAGCCCATAGCGACTAACCAGATCTCTCTTTACGAACTTAGCAACCACAGTGCTAGTAATGCTGGAGTATGAAGCAGCTTCAACCCACTTGGTGAAGTAATCAATAGCGACCAGGATGAAGCGATGCCCATTTGATGCCTTAGGCTCGATAGGACCTATGACGTCCATGCCCCACATTGAGAATGGCCAGGATGCAGTCAGGACATTTAAGGAAGCCGGTGGCACATGAATGTGATCAGCGTATATTTGGCACTTGTGACATCTTCTCACGAAACTATAGCAATCTGATTCCATTCGCAACCAATAATAGCCAGCTCTTAATATTTTTCTTGCCATAGTGTGCCCACTGGAATGAACCCCAAATGAGCCTTCATGGACTTCTTTCATGATTTTTGTTGCCTCTTCTTCTGCCACACACCTCAGGAGGACCATATCATAATTCCTCTTGTATAGAACTTCACCGTTCAAAAAGAAATTCCTTAACATTCTTCTGAGGGTTCTCTTGTCATTCTCTGACGCTCCAGGAGGGTACTCTCTGTTCAAGATGTACTGCTTGATGTCATGATACCAGGGCTTGTTATCAGACTCTTCCTCAATTGCCGCGCAGTAATGATGTTGTGGCAAATCTCGATACTGAATCTTGATGTGAGTCAAGCTTTTGTCGTAGTTGATATTGAACATTGAAGACAAAGTGGCTAGCGCATCAGCCAACTGGTTCTCATTGCGAGGAAGATACTGAAATGTGATTTCCTCAAAAGGCTCAACCAACTCTAGAATGTAATCTCGGTAAGGGATCAACTTGGAGTCCCTGGTCTCCCAATCACCATTCACTTGGTGAATGACTAGAGCTGAATCTCCATACACATCAAGTCTCTTAACTTTCCAATCAATGGCTGCCTGGATACCAAGAATGCATGCCTCATATTCTACAATATTATTGGTGACATAGATGCTTAGTCTGGCAGTGAACGGAATGAAGCGATTATCAGGGGAAATCAGCACTGCCCCGGCTCCGTGCCCATATATGTTGGAGGCACCATCAAACACCACTCTCAATCATTCATCTTCTGGGGATTTCCCTTCTTCAAACAAGGCCATGATATCTTCATCTGGAAAGTCATACTGCATAGGCTGATAATCTTCAACGGGCTGGTGTGCCAGGTACTCGGCCAGCGTACTACCTTTAATTGCTTTCTGAGTAACAAATAGGAGATCATATTCTGATAACTACATTTGCCAACGGGCAAGTCTCCCTGTAAGTGCGGGCTTCTCGAAGATGTACTTGATAGGATCCATATTAGATACCAACCAAGTAGTGTGACTTAGCATGTACTGCCTCAAACGATGAGCAGCCCAAGCTAAAGCACAACAAGTCTTTTCTAGCAGCGAGTACCTCGTTTCACAGTTAGTGAATTTCTTGCTCAAATAGTAAATGGCATGCTCTTGCTTCCCAGATTCATCATGTTTCCCTAACACACAACCCATTGAGCTGTCTAGCACGGTTAGGTACAGGATCAAAGGTCTGCCGGGTACAGGAGGCATCAAGATAGGTGGATTCTGAAGATATTTCTTGATCTTTTCAAATGCTTCTTCACAATCATCATTCCATTTGGTCTCTTGATTCTTGCACAATAGTTTAAAGATTGGTTCACAAGTGGCAGTCAATTGGAATATGAACCTAGAGATGTAGTTCAGTCTTCCAAGGAAACCCCGAATCTCTTTTTCTGTTTTAGGAACTGGCATCTCAAGAATCGCACGCACCTTGTCTGGATCGATTTCTATCCCCTTTTGGCTGATGATGAATCCCAACAACTTTCCTGATCGTACGCCAAAGGTACACTTGGCAGGATTTAATCTGAGCATGAATTTTCTCAACCGCTCGAAGAGCTTTTGCAAATTGACAATGTGTTCCTCATCAGTTTTAGACTTTGCGATCATATCGTCCACGTCGACCTCTATTTCTTTGTGCATCATGTCGTGAAATAATGTGACCACAGCCCTTTGATAGGTAGCACCGGCGTTCTTCAACCCGAATGGCATGACTCTGTAACATAATGTTCCCCAAAGAGTTGTGAAAGTTGTCTTCTCCATATCGTCAGGAGCCATCTTGATCTGGTTATACCCTGAATACCCATCCATGAAGGAGAACAGTGAATGCTGCACCGTACTATCCACTAAGACATCAATATGGGGCAGGGGAAAATCATCTTTGGGACTAGCACGATTCAGATCTCTGTAATCAATGCACATTCTAACTTTCCCGTCCTTTTTCGGAACCGGCACGATGTTAGCAACCCATTGCGGATACTTGGCTACCGCTAAGAACCCGACGTCAAACTGATTTTCACCTCATCTCTGATCTTTAAGGACATTTCTGGCTTCATTCTTCTCAGTTTCTGCTTTACCGTAGGACATTCTGGCTTGACCGGCAACTTATGCACCACTATGTCAGGATCTAACCCTGGCATATCCTGATAAGTCCATGCGAAGACATCAACATAGTCATGCATGAGTTCGATTAGCTTCTTGCGCTCACTTTCCTTTATTGAAGTACCCACCTTTACTTCCTTCCTACTGTCCGTTGTGCCTAGGTTAATTATCTCAACAGATTCCCCATGCGCCTGAATAACCTTTTCCTTTTGTTCAACCATTCTCATCAATTCTGGAGGAGTTTCCCAGTCATCCTCAACATCCTCCTCAGCTTGACTAACGGGGTGATCAAAATTAACATATGAACCGTTGGCATCATTATTTTCAAAGATATTCATTTTAGATCTGCATATGCGGGAATAGAAAGAAATGAACAAGCAAAATAGAAACACAAGATGAAGACACATGATAATGAAAAGCAATTTTATTCATTTGAGAGTCCGAAACAACATTTTATTGATAGATGATATTCGAAGGAAAAAACATGCATGCCCTTATGAAATATTCTAAGGCCTTGGGCAGAGCCAAAGAATTTGCATTGCAAAATCATTACTTTGGAATGAAAATAACAGGGAAATCAATGATCTTCCAATTATCAAGCTCTTCATCTGCAGCACTGCGACGCACCAAGTCCACACCTTTGTCTTCCATAACTGATTCTTCCTCAATGACGGCCGCCTGATTGGGGTCCAGCATACCCACGCTCCTGAAGCTCTAGGAGAGATCATAGATAAGAACCTTCTTCAAGCCTGGCTCCTGCCCCTGAAGCTTAGCTAGCCTCCTTTCTCGCTTTTCCTCAGCTATTCTCTTCTTATCAGCTTGAGTGGGCCAATATCATAACCCACACCTATCCTTGTACTCTCACAGCTGAACCGGCGCCAGAATTCCCTGCTCGGACTTTCCCAACCCTTTTCCAATCTGGTAACCATTTTTCAACATGACCTTGGCTACCATGATAGCAGCGTTAGATATATTTGGTGCAGGAAATGGGGCTTCTTCCCTCACGAAAGCAGCATTTGCAATTTCCAGCGACTGAAAGGCAGATTCAAGTGACTCCTCTGCACCCTCAATGTATTGAGAAGGATGGGGCTTGCTAATTATGAACTCTTCTTCTCCAAAAATGACTATCAGCTTGTCGTCGACTACAAACTTAAGCCTTTGGTGGAGGGATGAAGGAACAGCGCCGGCAGCATGAATCCAGGGTCTCCCCAGGAGACAGCTGTAGGATGATGCAATGTCCATGATCTGAAAATTCACATAAAATACTTCTGGCCCTATCTGCATCTAGAACTCCATTCCTCCCATAACCTCCTTCTTGGATCCGTCAAATGCCCTAACTAGTGTTGAGCTACGCTTCATATACGAACAGTCTACATCTAGTCTGCTCATAGTAGATTTGGGCATGACATTCAAAGAGGATCCATTGTCGATGAGGACCCGAGAGAGTGTATATTCACCACATCTAACTGAAATGTGAAGTGCCTGATTATGCCCCTTCCCCTCAGGGGTGAGCTCATCATCAGTAAAGGTAATATAATTGGATGCAACAATATTCCCTACGATGCCATCGAGCGGGTCAAAAGTGATGTTCTGGGCTACATGGGCTTCATTTAATACTTTCATTAGAGCTGCACGGTGGGCCTCAGAATTGAGCAGTAGGGACATGATAGAGATCTTTGCAGGAGTGTGGTGCAGCTGGTCCACCACTTTGTAATCACTCTGCCGCGTGATCTTCAAAAATTCTGTGGCTTCTTGCTCTGACACCTTCCTACTTTCCTTGGGCTCTTGTGTTATACCCTTACCTTTGCGAATCCTTTCCTCGTCTTCCTTTGAGGGACCTTCTTTCAGGACTCCGGGGACAGAAACACGTCCGCTTCTAGTGTCACCACTGCTTCCCGCAATGTTTGTGACATCGGGAACAACTTGAGGCTTCTGAATTGGAACTGACATCCCATAGCTCCATGGAACAGCACTGTTCTTTTGATAAGGAGATGGGACAGGAATCACAATGGTCTTAGGTCTCTCCACGATCGGCTTTCGGCTAAAGGGACCTCAATAGGTTTCTGAACATTTCTATTCTTATCTGATTGGAAAGTCACCACATCCTCCTCTTTCTCTTGCACACCCATTTGGATTATATGACGATCCAATAGGTCCTGTGTAACACCCCCTTTACTAATAACTATTATTTAGTTAATTTAAAAAATCAAAGTTCGCAAAAACCGTTTTAATGCAACCACGAGAGGGTGCCACATTTAAAACACCAACGTATATATCTCTGAAAATAATATATAAGGTCATGGGATGCGTAATACATAGCACCACAGTCAATATAAATATAAAAACATCGCGGCGGAATAATCACCAAAATTCACCATATCAAATTACATCCCGAAAATAGAGTTCAACATCAATTAAAATAGACCAGTAAGCTAAAAACGCCCCACCCCGGTGCTACGTATCAGAGCTGACTCGACCCACTGGAGAGAAGGTACTAGATCACCTTCACCCGCTATCACCTGCACGTTGCCGACATGAGAAGCAACATAAAAGCAGTAGGGTGAGTCTCATTTCATAAGTAATAACATATAAGATCAACAATATATAGATCAGGCAACGAATAGCACCACTTCACATTAATAATAGCACACCATCATTTCACATCACTGAGACGCAACACCCACACACACAGCTCTAATGGCACACCGTCACTTTATTCATTCACAGACAACAACGAGGGTATGTGACATGTATGCAATGCGACCCAACTCCTAGACGTATGCATGTGGATCCATCAACACCAAAAACTTGCCTTGAGGGCACTCACCAAGATAGGCCGAAGCCTCTGCTCACCAAAATAGGCCGAAGCCTCTGCTCACCAAAATATGCACATGATAATGTGACGCCATGACCATGCACCATACACACCAACACATGTAAACACACCCCATAATTAACATACTCAACAATTAAACCTTGTGGGCACATCACTAACAAGACCGAAGTCTTCTGCTCGCCAATAATTCATGATAAGGTCGAAACCTTCTGCTCACCCAAAATATCATATTAACTCTCCAATTATATCTCTGCTCACCAGTAATATTATATTAACTCACCAATACTTATTCAGCTCACCAATCATATTATAACAACTCACAAATATTTATTCAGCTCACCAATCATATTATGAGGACTACGCCGCACCGTAAAGACTAAAAACACACCAAGGGCCAAAACTTCACCATAAGGACCAAACAGCACCAAAACTAGGCAATAATATCCTAGACACCGACTAAGGCAGGATTGAGTCACAGGCTTAGACGCGCACCTAGACGCACCGAGACATCACCGGGACAACTCACAAACGACACGGGATAAAATGAAATCGCTCTAGCCAAAACGTTCACAATAAAAAGTTGCTCGGTCAATACAAAATGTGGCTAGGGAAAAAGTGCTCAGAAAATCGAGTTTTCCACAAAAAACCATTTTTTAACAGTCTTGACAGCAACACTGCACAGTGGCAGCAACACTGTCACTGTGCAACACACACATAAACCAAAACTTGCGCACATCTCCCAAATGGTGAGTGCTACAGAAAATCCGCTCGAGCCAAAACGTTCACAATAAAAAGTTGATCAGTCAATACAAAATTTGGCTAGGGAAAAAGTGGTTAGAAAATCGAGTTTTTGACGAAAAACACATTTGTCACTGTTCTGCCAGCAACACTGCAGCAGAACAGCAACACAGCAAGCAACACACAGCAACTGTGCAGATTTTTCCTGCAGCAGTGCGCCTACTTCGGCGAATTAATTAAAATAGTAAACGATAACGGATTTCAACAAAAGACCACTCATTGGAAAGCTCTTTGAGTGTAGTTTCAGCCTGTGATTTTCATTTTTCAAAATAAGTATCCAACTGGTACAGTTTTTCAAATTACTACAGAGAGGTACCAATTCGGACAGAATTTTGTGACCCGACTTTGGAGACTTATAACTTGAGCTACACAACTCCGATTTAAACGAAACCAGTGCCAAAACGACCGGCGTTAAGTCTACTTTCTAACGCAATCAGCCACCAATTTTTTTTGAGTCGACCAAACAGTGCCAGTTTACGAAAACACGAAACAGTGTTCAGAAAATACACAACACGACACATCAATTCTTGACCCCGAAACTTGTCACGCTCCCAATTCGGGTTTAAGGCCACGTCATGCCACGCGAATACCAACATAAACTCCAAAATATAAGGCGTCCCGATTTCATCAAACCCCAACATACATAATAATCATCACATATTATAAATTCACACCACAATTAATTTCAGCAACATAACGATTCAATTTAACAATCACCCATAATACCAACCCCTAAATTATTAATCAAATAGGTTATTAGAGATGAAGGAGAGCCCCCTAACCTTGATAAATCGAGGAACTAAGCCACGCACAAGCCACAAGAAGAAACGCAGCAGCTCCTCCTCCTCTTCTTTGCGCAAACTGTGGCTTCCTAAAGCCAAGATGAACCAATTCCTCTTCTTTCCCTTGCTGGCTGTCGCGTGCCCTTCTCCCCTCACTCTCTCTGTTCGCGATTCTGCTCCTCCTCTCCTCCCAGCCGCCGCACCTTTCCCTCTTCTCTCTTCACGCCGTTCTCTTCCTCTCTCGGTTCCCCTCTTTCTTTCTCGCTGAATCTCTCTTTTTCTCTTTTCCTTCTCTCCCCTTCGGTTCTCTTCTCTCTTTCTTCTCTCTGTTTCACGGTTTCCTTCCTCTTCTCAAACCCACGCCCTGCTCATCTAACCCGACCCATCTCTCTCTCTTTCACTTCTTTTCTTTATTTTTCTTTTTACCCTAAGCCTACCCCTATTTGCACCACCTTAAATTACTTCTACCACTCCCTCTTTTATTTACTAACCTCTACTCCCTTCTTTAATTAATACACCACCTCTTAATTAATTAATTACCCAATTATTGTTTTAACAAAACCCACCAAACGCCACTTAATTAATTAATTAATTATACACCCAAATTATTTTTGGGGCGTTACAACTCTCCCCCACTAAAAAAAATTTTCGCCCTCGAAAATTCAACTACTAGGAACATGGTTATGTTCTAACCAATTCATTCTCAAGATTACGATTAACTCACCCAACGGCAAACAACAAGGATTCACAACAAGTCTCTGTCGAAGGTCGACAAGGGACACAGAGAAACACACCAGGCAACACATTACAGTTACAACAGTTATCACAGCACTTAAACATTCACCGCATGCAACAATAACAAAACAACAAGTAGCATCGATATTAACAGTAGATTCTAGCGGAGTACCCTTAACGGGATACGTACCTCTGATACTACCATCACTCCTCCGCAGACTCAGCACCTGCTAAAACAAACACCCTCCCACTAGACCCCTCCTTCTTTGGCTTGGAGCAATTGGTACTAATATGCCCCACCTCTCCGCAGCTGTAGCAGACGACCTCTTTCTTCTCACACTGGGCAGCTATGTGGCCTCCCTTACCACATTTAAAGCATTTGTTATCTGGACAACCAAAACTCTTATGACCGGGCTTCCCACACTTGTAGCACACAACATTCGCAGGGGCCTCTCCCCCACTTGACTTCTTGCCTGAATCATCAGCTTTCCCTTTGCCCTTACCTCCAGAAACATCGTAGGGCTTCTCACGATACTGAGCACTCCTCTTCTCCTTTACAATCTTGTAAGCAGCATTACTATCCTCCTCGAAAATCCTACACTTATCAACCAATCTAGCGAAGACCCGAACTTCTTGATATCCAATTGCTTTCTTTATATCAGGACGTAGACCACTCTCGAACTTGACACATTTTGAAAATTCAGAATTGGCATCATTAGCATAATAAGGACAAAATTGGGCCAGTTCCTCAAACTTGGCGGCATAATCAGCCACAGTCTTGTCTCCCTGCTTCAGCTCTAAGAACTCCACTTCTTTCTTGGCTCGCACATCCTCAGGGTAGTACTTTCTCTTGAACTCTCTTGTGAAAACCTCCCAGGTCATTTCCTCACCAGCATCACTTAACCTTCGCAACATTCCCATCCACCAGTCTTCAGCTTCCTCCGTTAACATATGAGTCCCAAACTTCACTTTCTGAGCTGGAGTACACTCCATGACACGAAAGACCCGCTCTATCTCCTTCAGCCATGACAACGCTCCATCCGGGTTGTACCGACCCTTAAAGGTGGGTGGGTTCTCTCTCTGGAATGTAGCCAAATTGCGCGCCCCGTCATTAACAACACCGGGTATATTACCCATCGCCCCGGCTATAGCCTGCAAGGCAGCAGCAAGTGCAGCATCGTCCCGTCTGGCCATTCTAGCACTGCAACAGAAAACAGAATTCAGACACGAGTAACAAACTCAATGTTACTCAACACGACGACTCAACTACCGGCCGGACAGACCGAACTGCTCTGATACCAACTTGTAACACCCCCTTTACTAATAACTATTATTTAGTTAATTTAAAAAATCAGAGTTCGCAAAAACCGTTTTAATGCAACCACGAGAGGGTGCCACATTTAAAACACCAACGTATATATCTTTGAAAATAATATATAAGGTCATGGGATGCGTAATACATAGCACCACAGTCAATATAAATATAAAAACATCGCGGCGGAATAATCACCAAAATTCACCATATCAAATTACATCCCGAAAATAGAGTTCAACATCAATTAAAATAGACCAGTAAGCTAAAAACGCCCCACCCCGGTGCTACGTATCAGAGCTGACTCGACCCACTGGAGAGAAGGTACTAGATCACCTTCACCCGCTATCACCTGCACGTTGCCGATATGAGAAGCAACATAAAAGCAGTAGGGTGAGTCTCATTTCATAAGTAATAACATATAAGATCAACAATATATAGATCAGGCAACGAATAGCACCACTTCACATTAATAATAGCACACCATCATTTCACATCACTGAGACGCAACACCCACACACACGGCTCTAATGGCACACCGTCACTTTATTCATTCACAGACAACAACGAGGGTATGTGACATGTATGCAATGCGACCCAACTCCTAGACGTATGCATGTGGATCCATCAACACCAAAAACTTGCCTTGAGGGCACTCACCAAGATAGGCCGAAGCCTCTGCTCACCAAAATAGGCCGAAGCCTCTGCTCACCAAAATATGCACATGATAATGTGACGCCATGACCATGCACCATACACACCAACACATGTAAACACACCCCATAATTAACATACTCAACAATTAAACCTTGTGGGCACATCACTAACAAGACCGAAGTCTTCTGCTCGCCAATAATTCATGATAAGGTCGAAACCTTCTGCTCACCCAAAATATCATATTAACTCTCCAATTATATCTCTGCTCACCAGTAATATTATATTAACTCACCAATACTTATTCAGCTCACCAATCATATTATAACAACTCACAAATATTTATTCAGCTCACCAATCATATTATGAGGACTACGCCGCACCGTAAAGACTAAAAACACACCAAGGGCCAAAACTTCACCATAAGGACCAAACAGCACCAAAACTAGGCAATAATATCCTAGACACCGACTAAGGCAGGATTGAGTCACAGGCTTAGACGCGCACCTAGACGCACCGAGACATCACCGGGACAACTCACAAACGACACGGGATAAAATGAAATCGCTCTAGCCAAAACGTTCACAATAAAAAGTTGCTCGGTCAATACAAAATGTGGATAGGGAAAAAGTGCTCAGAAAATCGAGTTTTCCACAAAAAACCATTTTTTAACAGTCTTGACAGCAACACTGCACAGTGGCAGCAACACTGTCACTGTGCAACACACACATAAACCAAAACTTGCGCACATCTCCCAAATGGTGAGTGCTACAGAAAATCCGCTCGAGCCAAAACGTTCACAATAAAAAGTTGATCGGTCAATACAAAATTTGGCTAGGGAAAAAGTGGTTAGAAAATCGAGTTTTTGACGAAAAACACATTTGTCACTGTTCTGCCAGCAACACTGCAGCAGAACAGCAACACAGCAAGCAACACACAGCAACTGTGCAGATTTTTCCTGCAGCAGTGCGCCTACTTCGGCGAATTAATTAAAATAGTAAACGATAACGGATTTCAACAAAAGACCACTCATTGGAAAGCTCTTTGAGTGTAGTTTCAGCCTGTGATTTTCATTTTTCAAAATAAGTATCCAACTGGTACAGTTTTTCAAATTACTACAGAGAGGTACCAATTCGGACAGAATTTTGTGACCCGACTTTGGAGACTTATAACTTGAGCTACACAACTCCGATTTAAACGAAACCAGTGCCAAAACGACCGGCGTTAAGTCTACTTTCTAACGCAATCAGCCACCAATTTTTTTTGAGTCGACCAAACAGTGCCAGTTTACGAAAACACGAAACAGTGTTCAGAAAATACACAACACGACACATCAATTCTTGACCCCGAAACTTGTCACGCTCCCAATTCGGGTTTAAGGTCACGTCATGCCACGCGAATACCAACATAAAATCCAAAATATAAGGCGTCCCGATTTCATCAAACCCCAACATACATAATAATCATCACATATTATAAATTCACACCACAATTAATTTCAGCAACATAACGATTCAATTTAACAATCACCCATAATACCAACCCCTAAATTATTAATCAAATAGGTTATTAGAGATGAAGGAGAGCCCCCTAACCTTGATAAATCGAGGAACTAAGCCACGCACAAGCCACAAGAAGAAACGCAGCAGCTCCTCCTCCTCCTCTTTGCGCAAACTGTGGCTTCCTAAAGCCAAGATGAACCAATTCCTCTTCTTTCCCTTGCTGGCTGTCGCGTGCCCTTCTCCCCTCACTCTCTCTATTCGCGATTCTGCTCCTCCTCTCCTCCCAGCCGCCGCACCTTTCCCTCTTCTCTCTTCACGCCGTTCTCTTCCTCTCTCGGTTCCCCTCTTTCTTTCTCGCTGAATCTCTCTTTTTCTCTTTTCCTTCTCTCCCCTTCGGTTCTCTTCTCTCTTTCTTCTCTCTGTTTCACGGTTTCCTTCCTCTTCTCAAACCCACGCCCTGCTCATCTAACCCGACCCATCTCTCTCTCTTTCACTTCTTTTCTTTATTTTTCTTTTTACCCTAAGCCTACCCCTATTTGCACCACCTTAAATTACTTCTACCACTCCCTCTTTTATTTACTAACCTCTACTCCCTTCTTTAATTAATACACCACCTCTTAATTAATTAATTACCCAATTATTGTTTTAACAAAACCCACCAAACGCCACTTAATTAATTAATTAATTATACACCCAAATTATTTTTGGGGCGTTACAACTCTCCCCCACTAAAAAAAATTTTCGCCCTCGAAAATTCAACTACTAGGAACATGGTTATGTTCTAACCAATTCATTCTCAAGATTACGATTAACTCACCCAACGGCAAACAACAAGGATTCACAACAAGTCTCTGTCGAAGGTCGACAAGGGACACAGAGAAACACACCAGGCAACACATTACAGTTACAACAGTTATCACAGCACTTAAACATTCACCGCATGCAACAATAACAAAACAACAAGTAGCATCGATATTAACAGTAGATTCTAGCGGAGTACCCTTAACGGGATACGTACCTCTGATACTACCATCACTCCTCCGCAGACTCAGCACCTGCTAAAACAAACACCCTCCCACTAGACCCCTCCTTCTTTGGCTTGGAGCAATTGGTACTAATATGCCCCACCTCTCCGCAGCTGTAGCAGACGACCTCTTTCTTCTCACACTGGGCAGCTATGTGGCCTCCCTTACCACATTTAAAGCATTTGTTATCTGGACAACCAAAACTCTTATGACCGGGCTTCCCACACTTGTAGCACACAACATTCGCAGGGGCCTCTCCCCCACTTGACTTCTTGCCTGAATCATCAGCTTTCCCTTTGCCCTTACCTCCAGAAACATCGTAGGGCTTCTCACGATACTGAGCACTCCTCTTCTCCTTTACAATCTTGTAAGCAGCATTACTATCCTCCTCGAAAATCCTACACTTATCAACCAATCTAGCGAAGACCCGAACTTCTTGATATCCAATTGCTTTCTTTATATCAGGACGTAGACCACTCTCGAACTTGACACATTTTGAAAATTCAGAATTGGCATCATTAGCATAATAAGGACAAAATTGGGCCAGTTCCTCAAACTTGGCGGCATAATCAGCCACAGTCTTGTCTCCCTGCTTCAGCTCTAAGAACTCCACTTCTTTCTTGGCTCGCACATCCTCAGGGTAGTACTTTCTCTTGAACTCTCTTGTGAAAACCTCCCAGGTCATTTCCTCACCAGCATCACTTAACCTTCGCAACATTCCCATCCACCAGTCTTCAGCTTCCTCCGTTAACATATGAGTCCCAAACTTCACTTTCTGAGCTGGAGTACACTCCATGACACGAAAGACCCGCTCTATCTCCTTCAGCCATGACAACGCTCCATCCGGGTTGTACCGACCCTTAAAGGTGGGTGGGTTCTCTCTCTGGAATGTAGCCAAATTGCGCGCCCCGTCATTAACAACACCGGGTATATTACCCATCGCCCCGGCTATAGCCTGCAAGGCAGCAGCAAGTGCAGCATCGTCCCGTCTGGCCATTCTAGCACTGCAACAGAAAACAGAATTCAGACACGAGTAACAAACTCAATGTTACTCAACACGACGACTCAACTACCGGCCGGACAGACCGAACTGCTCTGATACCAACTTGTAACACCCCCTTTACTAATAACTATTATTTAGTTAATTTAAAAAATCAGAGTTCGCAAAAACCGTTTTAATGCAACCACGAGAGGGTGCCACATTTAAAACACCAACGTATATATCTCTGAAAATAATATATAAGGTCATGGGATGCGTAATACATAGCACCACAGTCAATATAAATATAAAAACATCGCGGCGGAATAATCACCAAAATTCACCATATCAAATTACATCCCGAAAATAGAGTTCAACATCAATTAAAATAGACCAGTAAGCTAAAAACGCCCCACCCCGGTGCTACGTATCAGAGCTGACTCGACCCACTGGAGAGAAGGTACTAGATCACCTTCACCCGCTATCACCTGCACGTTGCCGATATGAGAAGCAACATAAAAGCAGTAGGGTGAGTCTCATTTCATAAGTAATAACATATAAGATCAACAATATATAGATCAGGCAACGAATAGCACCACTTCACATTAATAATAGCACACCATCATTTCACATCACTGAGACGCAACACCCACACACACGGCTCTAATGGCACACCGTCACTTTATTCATTCACAGACAACAACGAGGGTATGTGACATGTATGCAATGCGACCCAACTCCTAGACGTATGCATGTGGATCCATCAACACCAAAAACTTGCCTTGAGGGCACTCACCAAGATAGGCCGAAGCCTCTGCTCACCAAAATAGGCCGAAGCCTCTGCTCACCAAAATATGCACATGATAATGTGACGCCATGACCATGCACCATACACACCAACACATGTAAACACACCCCATAATTAACATACTCAACAATTAAACCTTGTGGGCACATCACTAACAAGACCGAAGTCTTCTGCTCGCCAATAATTCATGATAAGGTCGAAACCTTCTGCTCACCCAAAATATCATATTAACTCTCCAATTATATCTCCGCTCACCAGTAATATTATATTAACTCACCAATACTTATTCAGCTCACCAATCATATTATAACAACTCACAAATATTTATTCAGCTCACCAATCATATTATGAGGACTACGCCGCACCGTAAAGACTAAAAACACACCAAGGGCCAAAACTTCACCATAAGGACCAAACAGCACCAAAACTAGGCAATAATATCCTAGACACCGACTAAGGCAGGATTGAGTCACAGGCTTAGACGCGCACCTAGACGCTCCTAGACATCACCGGGACAACTCACAAACGACACGGGATAAAATGAAATCGCTCTAGCCAAAACGTTCACAATAAAAAGTTGCTCGGTCAATACAAAATGTGGCTAGGGAAAAAGTGCTCAGAAAATCGAGTTTTCCACAAAAAACCATTTTTTAACAGTCTTGACAGCAACACTGCACAGTGGCAGCAACACTGTCACTGTGCAACACACACATAAACCAAAACTTGCGCACATCTCCCAAATGGTGAGTGCTACAGAAAATCCGCTCGAGCCAAAACGTTCACAATAAAAAGTTGCTCGGTCAATACAAAATTTCGCTAGGGAAAAAGTGGTTAGAAAATCGAGTTTTTGACGAAAAACACATTTGTCACTGTTCTGCCAGCAACACTGCAGCAGAACAGCAACACAGCAAGCAACACACAGCAACTGTGCAGATTTTTCCTGCAGCAGTGCGCCTACTTCGGCGAATTAATTAAAATAGTAAACGATAACGGATTTCAACAAAAGACCACTCATTGGAAAGCTCTTTGAGTGTAGTTTCAGCCTGTGATTTTCATTTTTCAAAATAAGTATCCAACTGGTACAGTTTTTCAAATTACTACAGAGAGGTACCAATTCGGACAGAATTTTGTGACCCGACTTTGGAGACTTATAACTTGAGCTACACAACTCCGATTTAAACGAAACCAGTGCCAAAACGACCGGCGTTAAGTCTACTTTCTAACGCAATCAGCCACCAATTTTTTTTGAGTCGACCAAACAGTGCCAGTTTACGAAAACACGAAACAGTGTTCAGAAAATACACAACACGACACATCAATTCTTGACCCCGAAACTTGTCACGCTCCCAATTCGGGTTTAAGGCCACGTCATGCCACGCGAATACCAACATAAACTCCAAAATATAAGGCGTCCCGATTTCATCAAACCCCAACATACATAATAATCATCACATATTACAAATTCACACCACAATTAATTTCAGCAACATAACGATTCAATTTAACAATCACCCATAATACCAACCCCTAAATTATTAATCAAATAGGTTATTAGAGATGAAGGAGAGCCCCCTAACCTTGATAAATCGAGGAACTAAGCCACGCACAAGCCACAAGAAGAAACGCAGCAGCTCCTCCTCCTCCTCTTTGCGCAAACTGTGGCTTCCTAAAGCCAAGATGAACCAATTCCTCTTCTTTCCCTTGCTGGCTGTCGCGTGCCCTTCTCCCCTCACTCTCTCTGTTCGCGATTCTGCTCCTCCTCTCCTCCCAGCCGCCGCACCTTTCCCTCTTCTCTCTTCACGCCGTTCTCTTCCTCTCTCGGTTCCCCTCTTTCTTTTTCGCTGATTCTCTCTTTTTCTCTTTTCCTTCTCTCCCCTCCGGTTCTCTTCTCTCTTTCTTCTCTCTGTTTCACGGTTTCCTTCCTCTTCTCAAACCCACGCCCTGCTCATCTAACCCGACCCATCTCTCTCTCTTTCACTTCTCTTCTTTATTTTTCTTTTTACCCTAAGCCTACCCCTATTTGCACCACCTTAAATTACTTCTACCACTCCCTCTTTTATTTACTAACCTCTACTCCCTTCTTTAATTAATACACCACCTCTTAAATAATTAATTACCCAATTATTGTTTTAACAAACCCCACCAAACGCCACTTAATTAATTAATTAATTATACACCCAAATTATTTTTGGGGCGTTACATCCTGCAAAACTGTCTTGAAGGCCTCACATGCCCCAGCACAATTAACATTAACATAGACTTCTTTCTGAGTACAACCTCTCTTGATGACCCCGAACTTGCACAGCTCTACATGAATAACCTCTAAGGGTGTCTGGATACACTCCACAGTTGTGATTAAGGATTGGCCCCCCATATCTTGGAAGGCATTGGTTGCAGGTTTTTGATGACCAGGCAGCGGATTAGTTGTGATGCTTGGGCTTTCTTGTTTGAAGGTTATCCCTTTGGTATCAATCAGATCTTGCACTACAATTTTAAAGGCCTTGCAGTCCTCAACAGCGTGTCCAACTGCCCCTTCATGAAATGCACAGGTTGTTGACCAAGAGACTTCAAACACAAGAGGGGGGTGAATTGTGTAATTAAAAAGTAGCACTTAAAATTAAACTCTTAAAAAGATTTTGATCAAATAAAGATGCTTGAATTTAAATACCTGTGATAAAGCAATAAAATAACTTGCAAGTAAAATAAAGGAGATGAAGGGAAGAAGATGACACAAAGAGATTTATACTGGTTCGGCCAAACCACAGGCCTACGTCCAGTCCCCGAGGAATGCTCCAAGGGATTTCAACTAATCACTAGCTTTTAAAACAGGTTCAGCTAGAAACCTTTACAATCAAGAACTTACAACACCGGGATATCACCTCCCTGAAAGAAAACCTTTAAAACCTAGAGATATCATCTCTCTAGAAAACACCAAGAGATATCACCTCTCTTGAATACCTTGGGATCACACCCAACAAATGAGAAGAAACAAATTTGATAGCACACTTAGTAGTGTGGATAAAACAAGTTGAAGCACAATAATACAATATCAAACTATGTGAAATATAGAGCTCTCAAAATAAAATATATGCAAGTGAAAGAGTAGTATGAGAGTGATGAGAAGAATAATAGATCTCAGATGCAATAGTGAGTCGTGAAATGAAAGTGAAGAGTGAGGCTGCTATTTATAGGCGTATAGAAAATATGACCGTTGAGTGAAATAAAGAAATGTAGAAATCGATTGTGTGCCTGAATTGCCTAAGATGGATAATCGATTTCATGCTTGATTAGATCTAGGATAAGGAATCGATTTTGCATTTAGGTTAAATCATGAGAGAATCGATTCTTTGCTTTGATAAACATGAGAATCGATTTGTGAGCCTCAAAAGAAAAGGAAAGGAATCGATTATTAAGTAGAATGAAAAGGAGAAGGAATCGATTCTTAAGTGGAATGAAAAGGAAAGGAATCGATTCTTAAGAGAGCTGTAAAATCGATTTTATGCTTTAATATATGATATAAGAAATCGATTCATGGCTTTTTGAGAGAGCCTGAAAATCGATTTTTTGCTTTAATATATGATATAAGAAATCGATTCTTGGCCTTTTGAGAGAGCCTGAAAATCGATTTTTATGGCCATTTGAGAATACTATAAATCGATTATATGCTTGCAAAAAAATCATTTTCATGTGTGCTTGTCCTATTCAATTATGCATGCATGGGATTTGTTTAAAAATATTTTCATGCAAAATCATTTATATGAAAAACATTTGTGAGTGTGTGATTTATTTTATATTTGAGAGCTTTATTTTCACTTACAATAATATCCTAAACACACACAACAATACAATAATTCTTGACTGTCGCTTGATTGCATTTTTCCGCTTTTTGCAGTCTTGACCTTTTTGCCCTTCTTTTGTCAGTCATCAAAACCTGATTATTCCTGTCAAGGCATATATTCACATTCTCCCCCTTTTTGATGATGACAAACATCTTTAGGAGGGATTTGCTCAATGAAAGGGTTAGAATAGAAATATTTTGAAACAGTGTATATATCAGAGATAAGCGCAGATTATACTCCCCCTTTCTATATGCAAACATTTAAAGAATACTCCCCCTGAGACATGCAAATCACATAACTCTCCCCCTTTTGGCATTATCAAAAAGCGGGAAAAATAAATAAATCATATCAAGGCATATATTCCAATGATAAGTGAAAAACAATTTTGCAAAAATTTTCAAAAGCCTCATTTTGGAACTCACCACCGTGATTACTTCGGATAGATGCAAATGATCTTATCAAATTTTCGAAAAGCATCAAAAGTGTCGTTTTTATGAAAAAATAAACAAGGTCCATGTATAGCGAGAGTAATAACGAGTGCATAGTAATTTCAATCATAAGACAAGTATAAGAATTAAGCACAACCTTATTACCTTTGTTGCACAGATGACTAATACTTAGCAAGTTAAGCTTCAAGCCTTCAACTAACAGTGTATTTTCAAAACAGGATTTGGTTTCTTACCAATAGTGCCGGCGCCACTAGTTTTACCTTTTGTATTGTCACAATAAAACACAAGTCTGCTTCTTTTTGGAGCTAAATGAGAGAACTTCTTTTAGTCTCTTGTCATGTGTTTTGAACAGCCGCTATCTAGATACCACTTTTAGCTTTTGGCTTTCAAGCACACCTACAACACAAAATCAATTTTTGGCTTTTGGTACCCAAATCATCTTGGGTCCTTTTGGGTTAGTCTTGGGAATTGTGCCCTTTGGAATCCACTTCCATTTGTCATTCATATCAATATTCTTTCTTGCATTACAAATAGAAGATGTATGACCTTTTCTACCACAATAATAACATTTTGTAAAAGGGCTACTAGAAGTTATGTTGGGACTAAAAAACTTTTTGAAGTGGAAACAAGTTTTCTAAGCTTACTTGACTCATTATTTAATTCTTCACAAATACTAAGCACACTCAGTAGTGTGGATAAAACAAGTTGAAGCACAATAATACAATATCAAACTATGTGAAATATAGAGCTCTCAAAATAAAATATATGCAAGTGAAAGAGTAGTATGAGAGTGATGAGAAGAATAATAGATCTCAGATGCAAGAGTGAGTGGTGAAATGAAAGTGAAGAGTGAGGCTGCTATTTATAGGCGTATAGAAAATATGACCGTTGAGTGAAATAAAGAAATGTAGAAATCGATTGTGTGCCTGAATTGCCTAAGATGGATAATCGATTTCATGCTTGATTAGATCTAGGATAAGGAATCGATTTTGCATTTAGTTTAAATCATGAGAGAATCGATTATTTGCTTTGATAAACATGAGAATCGATTTGTGAGCCTCAAAAGAAAAGGAAAGGAATCGATTATTAAGTAGAATGAAAAGGAGAAGGAATCGATTCTTAAGTGGAATGAAAAGGAAAGGAATCGATTCTTAAGAGAGCTGTAAAATCGATTTTATGCTTTAATATATGATATAAGAAATCGATTCATGGCTTTTTGAGAGAGCCTGAAAATCGATTTTTTGCTTTAATATATGATATAAGAAATCGATTCTTGGCCTTTTGAGAGAGCCTGAAAATCGATTTTTATGGCCATTTGAGAATACTATAAATCGATTATATGCTTGCAAAAAAATCATTTTCATGTGTGCTTGTCC
Source organism: Astragalus membranaceus (assembly GCA_039519185.1). NCBI lineage: Eukaryota > Viridiplantae > Streptophyta > Magnoliopsida > Fabales > Fabaceae > Astragalus > Astragalus membranaceus. Next base: position 97,614,107 of record CM076846.1, on the reverse strand, counting down.
TATTCAATTATGCATGCATGGGATTTGTTTAAAAATATTTTCATGCAAAATCATTTATATGAAAAACATTTGTGAGTGTGTGATTTATTTTATATTTGAGAGCTTTATTTTCACTTACAATAATATCCTAAACACACACAACAATACAATAATTCTTGACTGTCGCTTGATTGCATTTTTCCGCTTTTTGCAGTCTTGACCTTTTTGCCCTTCTTTTGTCAATCATCAAAACCTGATTATTCCTGTCAAGGCATATATTCACACAGGTAACATTGGGATTGTAGCCTCGGAAGTAGGGTGGCTGGACTGGTTTCATGGGTCTGGTATTGATGAGCTTGTTTGTGGCAAGATAGCTGAAAAGGTCAGTATAGGACATGGGGATGGGATCAAAGGTGGTCTGTTTTTTGTCTTGGTAGTTTTTGTGGTAGTTACTTTGTGGTGGACGGGTTGGTTGTGTTTGACTGGGGACAGGGATATTTTGTGGTTGATAAGGTGGGCTTATGGTGATGGTGTTGGTCTCTCCTTCTTTCTTCTTTGAAAATCTGGAGAATGGCTTCTTGTGGATGGTTGTACCTGCGGAACCATGGGCAATCTTGCCGCTTCTCAGTCCATTTTCTAGTCTCTCACCGATGATTACCATGTCTGAGAAGTTGGTAGATACGCTGCCGATCAACCGATCATAGTATAACGGTGCCAGGGTTTCCATGAACATGAAGACCAATTCTTTCTCCAACAAAGGGGGTGTCACCTGTGCAGCCAAAGCCCCCCACCGCTTCTCATTATCTCTTTTTGCCATGCTCTGTAACTGTGTTCTGTCAGGCGCCATATCCGTATTGTACTGGTACTGTCTGAAGAAGGCATAAGCCAAGTCCTTCCAACAATGGATATGGGACGGTTCTAGCTGCATGTACCAGTTGAGAGATGCCCCAGCAAGGCTCTCTTGGAAATAATGGATCAACAACTTGTCATCATGAGAATGTGTAGCCATTTTTCTACAGTACATGGTCAGATGGCTTTTAGGGCATGGCTGGTTGGCTCTGGTTGTTGGTCCCTGAAGTATGAGCAAAGGTGACAGTCTCAAGACTTGGAGGAGGGAGAGCGACAGCAACTTCGGTAGTGACGGCGGGATTTTCAGCGGCAGTTCCGTTCCTCAAAGCTTGTAGTATCCCCATCATTTCAGTCATCTGTGTTTCCATTGCCCCAATTTTCGTTCTCAATTCCCGGTTCTCCTGAGCCAGTTGCTCTGAATTGGGAACCTCAGCAGTTGGATTACCGTGGTCCGATTCACCACTTCCTAAGTCTTCAATAACAGGACAGTCCGGGTCATTCTGGTTAGTTGCCATGAGCCTTGCTTGCAGACGAGTCAAGTATCGATGTTGGCGAACCAGCTTGCCTTTTTCTATTGATGGAACACAATTCATGAACGCGAGAATCACATAAATGAATGCAAATGCAATGCAATATGTATGATTTTATGTTTGTTTTGGTGCCGGGAATCGCGGTGCAACTCGTCTTGTCATAGGCGTGTAAGTTTAAAGTTCTAACACTTCACTTTTTTAATTTTTGGTTGCAACGAGGTTGGAAGCAATAGACAAAACAAACACACTTTATTCAAAAGGAAGGAGTACTACATCTTCAAACTCGAAAGAAAAGGAAAGTACAATATTCTGAAAACAACATTTTCAATAGAAAAGTACAGTATCCCAAAGAAAATTACAACTTTTTAGAGAAAATTTACAATTTCCTAAGGATTATTACAATGCTCTAAAGTGAACTTCAAAGGCATATAGCTTTCAATTTCTCCTTCCTTTTTCTCTTCTTGCTTTCGGCTGCCCCCTTGGCCTTCTCCATGAGTTCTTCTGTCAGAATCTTGCAGTGCTCGACAAACTCACACACCTTGGCCGGAGTGTTGAAAGGGTTCATCTCTGCTTCAGCTCTTCTTAGCTTCTTGGGGACATCCCTCACAGCTTGGTTAGCTAGTCCTGGTAGCTTTGAAAATTTGCTCCTCCAAAGCTGAATCTCATCCCTTAGCTCCTTGACGATCTCTTGGTCTTCTATTCTGCCAATTAATGCCATGAAACGTTTCTCCCAATACTGGCTTTCTGCTTGCACTTGCCCATAAGATTCCCTTAGGCATCGGAGATTCCTCTTCAATTCTTCCGACCTTCCTTGTTCAAACCCTAAAGCTTGTTGATACTCTTTCAAGATCCCTATGATAGACTCTCTATCTTGCCTGATGCTTTTCACTTGGTTCTCCAATTCAAACTTCATCACTTGGAATTCCTCTTTTGACTTAGCTAGCGCATCTCTAACCATTTTCTCAATCCTCCATGACTTGGCATATAGTTTCTTCCATTCACTTGCTTCTGCCACAGCGTCATTCATCTTTGAGGCGCACCTCTTTACTTCCTCTTTAACACCTTTCAAATGTTTCTGAATTTCCCTCTTGCTCTCTTCTTCTATTTCAAGTTTCCTATTGGTTGCTTCAATAGCAGCGGCTTGGAGAGCATTTTCATTTTCTAGCTTCCGCTTGTCTTGCATCACCTTTCCCAATCTGTTTTGCAAAGCCCTTTTCTCTTCTTCCGCTTTAGATAAGGCCAACTTAGCCTCTTCTAGTTCTTCAGTGAGGGGAACGTGAGGTTCCGATATTTTCTCTTCAAGTGATGGCACCTTTTGGTTGGATGATCGAGTTTCCTTAATCCTCTTTTCAAGCCATTGAATGAAGCAGATAGCAGTGGTCCTTTTAGATAACTCGCGTTTGTCCTTGCGCACCACGGTTTCCCAAGCTTGCAAGACTCGCCGAAGTAAGTCCTCGTCTTTAGGGATCCCCGCATGGAGGTAAAAACGAGACAACATAGCTTCCGAGGGTGAGTCCCGCATAGGGTACCCGAGTTGTCTCAAGGTCAAAGATGGGTTATAATTGATGCATCCCTATGTTCCCATGAGAGGAACGTTCTGGAAACTGCCACATTGGAATATCACTGAGGGTTTATCTTCCCAACACTTGTGCGAGAACCATCGAATTAGAAGAGCATCGAGGTTCTTAAAAGTATGCTTCCACTCCTGAGGGCTCATAGTCTTCGGATTACAAACCAAGGCATAGGAAAGCAAATCCCCAACATCACTTTTGTTAATGCACACATGACTTATCAACCAAGCATATAGCACAGGGAAGGAACAACACATCTTATCCTTTCGGAATTCATGATGGCGGGTGAAGGCACGATAGGTCTCTGCGAGAATAGCGGGAACCGGATTGATGCGACTTTTTGCACTCTTGAAAGCTAGGAACACACCAATAGCGGTTTCATCTATATGTTTCTCAATCTGAGGGAAAAGAACAATGTTGAAGATGGTCAAGGCTAGTACTTGCTTGAAAGAAACCCAATCATCTGATACTACATAACTAGTCATCAAACTCTCAAAGTACTCCTGAGGAAACCCAAATGTCTTGTTACGCTCAACTTTGTGGGACCGCACCTCTCCTACACTGATTTGTAACAGGGAAGCAAACTTCTCATCTGAATAATGCTGCCCCTGATGCTGGTAAGGTCTAACCTCTGAGCGATCAAAACCCAGAATCTTCTCATACTCCTCTAGGGTAGGCGCCATTTGGAAGTTCTTGAAAAGAAAGCACCTAACCTCTGAATCATAGAACCAACATAGGGCGGCAATGGCACTCTCTTGTACTTCTAACTGTAACAACTTGTGGATGTTCCCATAAGTCTTGTCGAAGGACCGGAGTTCAATAGGACCTAATAGGGAAGCATACTCCTTCAAACTAGTTACATCAATCTTCTTTACAATGGGGAACCTCGAATTGAATGCGGTTTTGCCTTTTGATTCCATATGGCTTCTTACACCGCTGTGACAAGGTTCAATGTTATGTTGCGATTTCCGGCAAACAAACTTTAATGCATGAAGATCGCAAATGATGAAAGTTTTTTTTTCAAAATTTTGTCAAGTGCAAATGCAATGGTGCAAAATGATGTGAATGCGAAATGATGTGTTATTTACACGGAAAAAGGGTAAGAAAATGAGTTTATTGGTGGTACTTTGAACATTTTCAAAGATACACGCTACATGCCACCACATGTAGGTGTTTATGAGGGGAAAAGAAAATTACTTTCTACAATTTTATAATAGAGTTTGAGAAAAAGGAATGCCTAAGCTAATGCAACAAACAAAGGCGTGCCCCCGTGTCCTACAAAGGGTGGGAATCCTAGGGTCTAGAGTCGAGGAAAAGGGCAATCCTCCCATGTAGGCTCTAATCACTTCCTCACAATGGCAACCAAGAGCTAAAGTCTCTCTCATGATGACACCCACAATCGTAGAAAGCTACCGAGTGTGAGGCATCATGACAAAGCGCACTCTTGGGCGAAACTTTCATGAGAGCCATACAGACAAAGGTCTACGAATGGCAGTCACTAATCGTTCCCACTCTCCTAGGTTTTTGTTCAGACCTTGGGTTTTAGGCCCCACTCAATGCTCACAAGTATAGGGTGTGAAGTGTGTGTTGAGGGCACAACACCTAGAAATAACTACCCTTCCCCACCTGCAAGAAAAACCATGAACAGTCCAGACAAAAAGGTCGTCTACCCTAGGGTTCAACATACATACATCAATTCAATATACAAACCATCCTAAGAAGTCAACAATAATTACACGCATGGCTTACCTCAAAGAAAAGGAGCCGAGAAGAGGGAACATGATAAGATTGGGGGAATATGCATGAACTTACCTCAAAGAAAGGGAGCAAAGAAGAGGGAACATGATAAGATTGGGGGAATGCATGAAAGAAAGAAGCATATAAGCAAAGAGGATAAGAGGAGAGACTATCGACCACTTTAAGCAAGAAGCAAACATAGAAGAAGAAGGGATAAATACACATGAATGCAACATGATAATGTGAGAATTCAATGGAATTTCCAAGATGCAATCAAGTAGACATGAGAGAAAGGAGAAGAAGAAGGAATGTTCTAAAATCTAGCGAACAAATGGCATGGAAAATAGAACAAAAGTAGGAAGAAGAGAGGTAAAACAAAGCATGTTAAACCAGCAAAGCAAATCACACATTCAATTAATCGGCTTGACCCACTTAAGAAAAAGAATCCCCAGCAGAGTCGCCAGCTGTCGCACCCCGAAAAATCCTTGGAGGGATTTTTCTTTGCACAACGGGATTTTAGAGTCGCCACCGATATTTTTTAAAGGTAAAACATCGAAAAAACCTTTTTTGGAAAGCAATGGTCTTTGGAACCATTAGATTTGGGTTCGGGGGTCTAATTACGTATGGGGAAGGTATTAGCACCCCATAACGTCCCTTTAAAGAAGGGTTACCTTAATTAAATATGTGATTTGCAAAGTTGACTCGGAAAAATGCTTTGTTTTTACCTCTTTTGTTGGTGAATGACTTAATGAAAAATCTTTAGTTTTCGCGCTTGACGGAGAGTATCCGCTCCTACGTATCTCCCGGTGCGATGGAGAATTCAAAGCAACGTAGTTCTTGTTTTTGAAAGATGTTTTATTTTGGAAAAATGTTTGGTTTTTGAAAGGAAAAATGTTTTGGGTTTGTTGTGCTTGACGGAGAGTATTCGCTCCTACGTATCTCCCAGTGCGATGGAGAATTCAAAGCTACGTAGTTCTGGGTTGTCTAGAAAAAGGTTTTTGTTTTTTACCTTGTTTAACTGTGAAAATTGAGCTTTCATGATGATCAATTGAGCAAAGGCTCCAAGTGACCACCATTAGCACTCCATTGTTAATAATCATGCAAGCAAAGGCTTCGCAAGACTACTAACAAAGTTTTTGATTTAGTGAAAATCTTTAGGAAAATTAGGCATTCATGATGATCAATTGAGCAAAGGCTCCAAGTGATCGCCACTAGTACCTCATTGTTAATAATCATGCAAGCAAAGGCTTCGCAAGACTACTAACAAAGTTTGATTTTGAAGAGTTTTCGCAATTGGATTGATTCTTGTTTAGGGAATGATTTTGATGCCTAGACTACACACATTATGACACGATACATAGATACGCAAGGAATGAACCCAAGTTGAACATTTTGGCAAAAATGCATGAATGGGCACGAAAATGAACCTAAGTTGCACATCTTATTGAAGATGCTAGGCAATGGGATGAACCTAACTAGGCATTTATGACACAATATGTGAATAGACAAAGGCATTTCAAAGCACAAGTGATATCAAACTTCTAATGAATCACTTGAAAAACCCTAAGGATTTCACATCAGCATTAGACATAAGCACCCATGTGGTATCCTTTTCATGTCATCAATGTCTAATACATTTCTTCAATCAACCACATGGAAGGAATAAATTAAAAGGGGCATTTGCCTCATGCAAGATCATAGTCAAGTCTTAAGACTAAATTGACAAGTTTAGGCAATTAGGGTGTTGAATCCCTTTAGGTAATCTTTGACACTTGGGATATGCACAAGTGCATAGGTGTCAAATCCTCTTACCAAATCGTCAACACAAAACCAAAAATTATTTCAAAACAATTACTTATTTGCAAGACCAAGAGCATTTCAAAATGATTTATAAGTTGTTTTTGGTAATCAAAGCAATTGGTAAGGAAAGGAAACCTAAATTTGCATTGTTGTTCACTAGGAATCACAAAAGAAATTGAATCCTCTTAGGCAATCCTCAACACTTAAAGTGTGCATCAGAGCACAAGTGAGAGTCCTCTTGCCAATCATCAACATAGGGCATGATTTGCAAGCAAATTCATGAGAACAACAAGTTTTACGCAAACCAACATCATAATCAAGGTTCAATTCCAAGTAATTGCAAGATTAGACAACCAACTCATCAAAAATCTCATAAACCCTAATTTCTTTGAAACATGCGAAACTAACATAAACCCTAAATCTCATTTTATTCATGGAAACACAAGATAATGCAAGAGAACAACATAGATTAAACATTTGGCAAGGATTCACATGATCAAGCAAAGAAATGCATAACAATCACACAAACCCTAATTTTCCTCTAATATGCGAAATGAAATAAGCTTCAAATCATCACTTTATTCATGAAAACAACAAGAAATGAGTGAATTAACAACAACACACAATTTATTCTAAAGGAGAGAAGCATTCCAAGCACCCAAGCCTCCCAAAGTGTTTGTCAAGATACTTGAAATACATCTCTCACTCAACAACAACAACTATGCTAACAATATGACATTAAAATGCAATGGGATGCCAAAATGAAGTGATGATTTACATCTTTGATGCTAAAATTGGAAGATGATGCTAGGTTTTAGATTATACCTCAACTCCAAGCTAGAATAAGGAAGGAAATGAGATGAACGAATGCAAAACCCTTTTAATCTACTCTTCATTCATCAACTTTGAACTTGATCCTTGAATTTGAAGGTGAATACTTGAGAAGAATGCAAGAAGGATGGAAGATTTAGTGTAGGAAAGGTGTTTTAATGGATGATTGAGTGAGGAAATTGAAAAAGATGAGGTGAGGGAGGGGAGGGGATATTCGGCCAAGGAGAGGAGGAGGTAGAGGTTTTTGTGCAAAAAATGAACTTGTTCTTGTATTATGGGAGAGTATACTTATATATGGTCTTGGGTGAAATTAGGGTTAAGGGTAGAATAGGAATGGGATGTTCTATTTTAAGTAAGTTTGCAATTTCTTATGAAGGAGTGAGTGTGAGATGATGGTGTCATTTACAAAAAAGGGTATGAATCTACATGAGAGTGTGTGGGAATTAGGGATGTGTATGAAATGGGTAGGATTAAGGATAGTACAAGAATATTCTTAAGGAATAATTGTACAATAGAACAGTGTGGAAGAAAGTGTGGAGAGAGAGAGAGAGGGAATTCGGCTATGGAGAGGAGGGAAAGTTGCTTCTCCTTTTTGGTCTTTTGTCTTATTGAGGACACATTGTACTTTCTATTTGAATTTTGAATTTTTGGTCATACAAATGATAGTGCACCTATTGAAAATGTGTCACATATTTTTGGGCACCATAAAAATATCCCTCTAATTATTCATGACAATAAAAGTTGTCATTTAATAATCGGGGAATATTTAATGGTCCCTTTTCAGCTTTCTTGTGCAATAAAAATGGGAAAAATGCATTGGCCTAGAAAAATGCCTTGTGCAATATCTAATTATTCTTGTGCAATATTTAATTATTTTGAACTAGGATTTTCTTCCAAAAAATTATACGAAAATTATCTTTGATAGAATAAATTGTATTTTTCATCCCTGACTTGGTTTAGTTCAAAAATAATTAACTTGCTCTCATTTGAATACCCACAGATATTGAAACATGCACTATTTTATTCCATAAAATTCTCAAAAATTAATAAAAATGTTTTTTATTGGGTGCCAAAAATTAATAACGATCAATAAATGGCTTTTTGAAGATTAAAATGCATGCCAAATGGCAAGGGCAAAAGGGAAGCTCACGCAGTTACGACTGGCGCGTGCGCGTAATTCAAATAAAAATGCGAGATAGGGGACAAATACACATAAATGCGAAAGTCCATTAACCTACACAAATTATGAATTACCCTTATTGTTTCCATTTTTGTTTGAAAAAAAGTTTTGACTTGGGGGGACAAAATTAGGGTATGACAACACTTACCTTGATGATACTTTCCACAGTTGGAACATGAATTGAACTTTGGGGAGTTGAACGACTGAACTTGTTTCCCCTTGTTGGAGTTGTGCCTGGGACCCATCTGATTGTTGGATGACCCAACATTCTTCCTATTCTGATTGAATACTTTTCTGCTTGCATACAACCTTTTCAAATCACTTTCGGCTATATGAGCTTGTTGTACCTGTCAGTCTTCTACTTGTCATTGGGAGCATACCCAGCCAAACCAAAGAATTGGTAAAGTTCCTCAAACTTGGCCGTGTATTGGCCCACAGTCAAACCTCCTTGAGTAAGAGCTAAGAACTCGTTCTCCTTGTCAAACCTCATAGCAGTTGGGAAGAACTGCTCCAGAAATGTGTGCCTGAAATTTTCCCAAGTCTTGGGAGTACCTATAGTTGCCATTATGGCCTTGGCATTAGTCCACCACTTGTTGGCTTCCCCCTTCAGCATATGGGATGCCAATCTCAGCTTGTCCTCATCAGTGACTTGCATAGTCAAAAAAATCTTCTCTTTATCATCCAGCCAATGCTGGGCTTCCATGACATCCGGTCCTCCTTTGAACTCGGAAGGTTTCATTTTCAGAAATTCAGAATAAACTTGCCTTGGGTTAACCTGTGGCTCAGGAACTTGTTGAGGCTGAGCTTGAGCATTCTGTTGCATTAGTAGCATATCTTCCATCATCTTTTGCTGCCTTTCGATCATATTCTGTATCCATGCAGAATGTGGATCATTTGGTGGGTTATTCCTCGATCCTCCTACCTTAATTCTCCAAACAATACACCAAATATTAAGTTAATCAGTCTCAATGTCTCTTAGCATCATAAGAAGCAAAATAGCAGAATTACTCGAGGGACAAAACCACCCTAACTATCTAAGCCCGACTAGGTCGAACTGCTCTGATACCATAATGTAACACACCGATCAATTTTAGCTTGTAGAATTACCGAAATGCACTAAATGGCATAAATCAGAGTAACTTCCTGTTAATGAATATTGAACACAACTAAAAATTTCGATAATAGACATCAAATGGTTCTCAGAACCTTACTTAACTTCATCAAAATGCTTAAGTTTCATAACTTAATAAGCGACTACGCATTACATTTCTTTTACTTTCAACATTCTAGCATAACACCTCAAGCCTACCTATTCTAAGGCACTTCTTCGGCTTTCGATCAACCCATCCCGCTATTACTAGTGGGCGAAACATGTGAGCCTAGGATTTGGGGCCCATGACTTCCCTCCCCTAGTATGCTAATCCTCTAAGGGTCGTCACCCTTGACCTCAATTTATATAATTTATATAAATGCACCCGCATTGGGCTGTCTCTTAATCGGACTCCTGGATCAAAAGTTATTGCAGAAACAAAATCGGTAGGGTTTGCTGAAAATTTCACTGCGTCGCGACGCGAACAGGGTCCGTCGTGACGCGAAAAGTTACAGAAACAAAAACTGTGAAATTTTTATGCAGGGTTGCGAGGCGACGGCCACGGGTCGCGACGCGATCGTTGGCAGAAGTGTTCAAAAAGGCCTTTTCAAAATTCCGTTTTGTCCCGTTTCGCTTTCAATCCGGTGCCGAGACATTCTTGGACTTCTGTGACTTAAAAACAGACATTCCAAACAATAATTCCAGTCCAGAGAAAGCGATTAAACAATCAATCAATCCACATAATTTAATCAATTCAGTTGTTTATAAAAATAACGGTTTCTCGATAAAACGGTTTTTCGCTATTTTACAGCAAACAATTTCCAGAAATTTGTTGGTTCAGAAATGCATTATGGACTCGACACCAAAACATCCCTAAGCGAGTATAGAACTCACCAATTGCGAAGATAATCGCACAACCAACAAATCTTCGAGTCAACACGATCAAAGTATCCTCACGGGTGGTCCCCGAATTTGCTCCAACGACGAACTCAGCTACTGGATCACTTTGGACAGCATTAAGCCAGAACCCTCAGCTACTGAGAATACTCCTACAACTACCCAAATGAACTCCAAACAGGATTGTGGTTTGGTGATGAGTCTTAAACTGAATACTGGCTTCCACCAAGAACATGCAAAGCATGAAAAGGCTATTTCTCTTGAACCTTGGAGCTTTGACAACAACCAATCCGAATTCTAGCCACTGAAATTCTCTCCCCAGCTATTCAATCCACTTCACTCACAAGATTTGGCTTGGAGATGAACCTTAGGACTGAATGTTGGGGTTGGAACAAATCATGCAACTCAAAAACTCCATTTTTTTCGTGCTTGGAGCTTGAAATGGTGAAGAGGCGAATCTGAGTTGGGAGGGAAATCAGGTGATGAATATTATATCAACGGATAGAGGAGGAGAAATGGAGAAGGATGGTGGTCTTGGATCAGTCATGCACTAAGGTTTATGCTGAGTTCTTCCCCTCTCTTCTTTCTTCCCTCATGCGCTCTCTTTCTCTCTTCTCTCCCTATTCTGTTTTTCTCAGATTTCTGGTTCAGCTCAAATGAGTGTGTTGGCTAGGTGTTAGTGTCATCCAGGCTAAGTGGGTTGAGGGAAATGTCCCTTATGCCCTTCTGTCACTTACCATCTTATTATGACTCCTATTAGTCATATTTGGCCTAACCTAATGCATTTAACTTAGAAGTTTAGCATACAAGTTCTAACAATTCATTTAATAAAAATTGACTTCCTCAAATTAATTGGGTTGTGCTAAATACTTAGTTAGACCTTTTGCCAATCTAATCAATTCATGATAACCTCTTGTGCTAAATATTCAATTTAGCCGATGAATTATCTTAACCTTTTCGCTAATTCAAATAATTTAAATTAGCTAATTAGGGGATGTTACAAATATGAAGAGCATGTGCTTACCACGAATTTAGACTTCAAATAGCAAAGGAAAGGATCTTTAGATGAATTGAATGTCCATCAATATGGAAGAAATGAACGAACTGTGAATCCTATTCAGTGGTCCTCAACGGTAATGAATAACGGTGAAGAATGACGAATAAGAGGACCCATTTTTGAAACGTCTCGGTTTAATAATCTAATAGGATAGAATGAAAGTATTCTCTTCATTGAGTCTAAATAAGGTCTCATTTTTTCAAGTTGATAACCGATGTGGTTAGAAGTGAGACCAGAAGTTGTAATCACGGGTAAAATAAGTCGTTTTTCAACTTCACCAAAATAATAAAAGCAGTACCTTTTCTTGAAGGTTTCGATGAGGGGAATCCAAATATGATGTCCGTTTTTCCAAATCATGATCGTAGTGTCCAGAATCACAAATATAGAGTACGAAATACAATATAATTTATGTCTCTGATGATCAAAATAATGCCATAAACGGATTCAGTGGATGAATTTGTATAGGAATATGAAGTTTGGTAATTTTTGGTTATCAAATGAGAGAGAACAAGAATGGAATAGAAAGGATCACCAAGACTGTATGGCGGCTAAAAGTTTGAAACAAAACCCTAAGGGTATGTTTGAGAGGGGGATTTGGGAGAGTTTTGGAGGGGAGGGCTTTGGAGGGCTTGGTCTATATTTGAATATCTATTTGAGATTTTAAAAATTTGAAAGAATAACATGATAGATAACGATAAAATATTATTAATCATACTTCAATTTTATTTAGAAACATTTTATATCTTCCTCAATTTAGAATTGAAATTCAAGCCCTCCCCTCCCCTCCCTTCCCCTCCTAAACCCTACATCCAAACATACCCTAAGAATAGATCCGAAGCGCTGGATTTAAATGTGCAGGTGGGGGTGCTCGAAGTAGCAAGGGTGGTGCAACCAGCAGATTTAAAAACTAAAAGAATTTATGGGCTCCATGTTGGATTTGTAAGCTAAGGTCCAATACTTTTTTTCCTTCTAATAACATTTCTAAACCTTACAAAGCTATATAATAATAATAATAATAATAATAATAATAATAATAATAATAATAATAATAATAATAATAATAATAATAATAATAATAATAATAATAATAGTAATAATAGTAACAACAACAACAAAGTAAACATTGCCAAAAGACATCAAACAAGAACAACAATATATTATTAATATCATATAAAAATACATTAAATGTCAATAAAATATATTTTAATACTTCAAAGTTATAAAATATCTTAAAGTCATTAAAGTTATAATTTAAAGTACTAATATTAACTCAAGACTAATATTCAAAAATAATATAATACAACAATAATATACTATTAAAATATGTCAAATATTAAAATAAGCACACACAAGACTACTAATATATCCATGCATATATGCATACATATCTAACCTAATCTAATCTAATATCTCTTTATACAAAGGAACATCCTATAAAATTACCAATTTGAATCTCTTATTAACAAGACACATTTCTAACTTAAGGGTAAAAGTGTCATTACACTCTCTTTCTTTCTTTCTCTTCTTACATTACAGTCACTTTCTTACTTTTTTTCTCTTTCTTCTTACACTCTCTTTCCTCTTTTTCAGGTTTCTCTTACACTCTCTTTCTTTCTTTTTTCTTTTTACTTTACTTTTACTTTCCCCATAAACAATTCTTCTCTTTCTCATATAACTTCACTTAAGTTTCTAATATCTATTTATACAAACAAACATCTTATAAAATTACCAATTTGGATCTCTTATTAAGAAGACACATATCTAATTTAAGGGTAAAAGTGTCATTACACTCTCTTTTGTAACACCCCGATATTTACTAACTTGTAGAAACATCGAAATGCAGCACTTGGCATACATCAGAGTTACTTCCTGTCTCAGATATTGAACACGACTAAAAATTTTCGATAATAAATTATCGAACGCGCTTACATAACTTAACATAATCTGAAATACGTGCCTTACTACTTCTCATGCCTAGTGTTCAATACCAAAAATAGAAAGTTGCGGAAGAGATTTACAACTTGTAACAATAATAAGTCGTACAATCGAAGATACAAGTCAGACAGTAGAAAATACAAAGAACATAAACTAAACATCGGCATCTCCTCTAGGTTGCTCCATAACCGCCTTATCGCCTTTAACTTTCCCTGAAAACCACAAATCATAAAGGGTGAGATAACATTATCCCAGTGAGTTCTATCGAGACCCCTTACTAACTCTCTCAGTTCATTATGCTTGATTCATAAAGCCGTAGTCCCTAAAGTTGACTACGTGGAAACCTGAACGTTTAACTCGCAGCCCTCCTAAGCAACATACGAGAAACACACATAACAATGATTCTTAGCATATCACCGGCAACTTTATTTGAAAGCTACCGGAAAAACCCATTCCCTGACCATTCTCTATCAGGGACATACGATGACGGAGACTACCCGCATTCCTGTATCTCAAACACAATCAACACTACCCGCATTGGGTCGTCACATAAACAATATACCCGCATTGGGACATCAACAAACAAGGTACCCACATTGGGCCGTCACATAAACAATATACTCGCATTGGGCCGTCTACTCGCATTCGGCCGTCAACAAACAATGTACCCGCATTGGGCCATCACATAAACAATGAACAATTCACTGAAAACATAATCCGCTAAAGAAACAACAATTCAAACATTCTAATTCAGCAATCGTACCTAAACTTTGAGAATTTATTTAACCTATTGTCATACCCCAATTTTGTCCGGCTTAGGGCAAAACCCTAATTTTCAACCAAAAATAAATAAACCAAGTCTTAGCATTCATCCTAGAGGTTAGGAAGAGCATCATGCTCACATCTTAGAAGTTCCCGAATGCATTTTAGGGTTAGAAAAGCATTGCATGGCATTTTAGAGCACTTTAGAGCATTTCTAGGGTTTCTAGGGTTTTTCCTAGGTCAAAGGGTATTTTGGTAATTTCACCAAAAAGACTTATTTTCTCATCATGCATGCATTTCTAGAGTTTTAGAGTCATCCAAAAGGTCTCAGGATCATTTTTAGAGTAGAAATGAAGTTTAGAGCAAAATCAGGGTTTTTGGGACCAAAAGGGCATTTTGGTCATTTCACTAAAATAAATAATTTCTCGGTAAAAATCATTATGCATCTCTTGAGGAATTTTTGGCATGAAATTCGGTTTTTTGAACAAAAGGGCAAAATGGTCATTTCCTTTGGAGTGGGGTCAATAAATCATTTTTGGGATTGGTGAGATCATAAAATTCAGAGCCCAATCATTGAATCATGGGACATAGCCCAAAATGGCAAGAATTTAGAAGAATTATCTAGAAGGGAATAAGGAATATCCCTTTGAATTTTGAAAGGTCAAGTGTAGTACAATAGTACAAGTTGCAATTCCACTCACTCTCTTTCCTTTGGCTGCGAATTCCAGCCCTTTTTCCCCCATTTTTGATTTATTTTATTGGTTGCAAATTGTGTTTAAATCATGGCCTTCCATTCAAGTGCTAAATGCAATCCTCACCCTTCATTTGAATTAAAATGGCACTTGTGTAATAAGCTTTATGGAAAAATACAATTTTGTAATTGAACTTATCCTTCACCACCCTCCTTAAGCTGCGCCCCTCAGCCCTCTCTCTCCTCACTTTGTGCTTTCTAATTGCCCCTAATCCATGTGACATTTGATCTTGACCCTTGGTTCAAAATTTAGATGCAATCCTAGAGCACAATGGAAATCAAAATGACCTAGAAGCCCTTAATGATAAGTGAGCACTATATATACCTTCATATGACCAGCCCACACATCCTCTTAGCCTCACTCTCCATTCAAAAACCCTAGCTCTCCTCCCCTCTCCCCTTGGCCGAAACCTCCCCCTCATTCTCCTCCTCAATTTCTTCAACTTTCATCCACTAACTCACCTCAAACTCACTCCATATTCATATATCCTCTTCCTTTCATCTTTGATTCCACATTTACATCATCAAAGGGGCTGATCCTTCAAGGTCACGTGGTTGTTGTTGGTGATTTTTGAAGATTGTTGGTGATTGGTTACTCTTGATCTTCATTTCTACTCTTGTTTAGCTTGGAACTAAGGTATAGCTTAAAACCCTTTGCATTTTCATCCACTTTCTTGCATCAAAATCCTTTTTCAACTTATATTTGCATCTCATAACATCATTTAAATGTAGATTAGGGGCTGTTGTGGGTGAGAGTTGGCATCTCACCCACTAAATAAGTTGTTCTTGTGATTATGTGTTGATTATGTGTTGTTCTTGTGATTTGCTCTTTGTTCATGTGATTTTCACCAAATAAAAACATGTTTTCCTTTTCTTTTTGCTTCGGCCTTGGGTTAGAAATTAGGATCCTCATGTTTTCTTGTCTATTTCATGTGTCAAAGTTGAATAAGAATGGTATATAGGACCAATAGTGCATTCGGGTTTAGGTCCCTAAATTAGGGTTTCATCATCTTTTATTTTCTTTGATTTTGTGTGTTGAATAAATGGTGAAATGATGATTGTTTGAGTGTGATATACATGTGTAGATCTTAGGGTTTATGTGTGTGTGTCTAATGATGTGATTTGGTTGCAAGAAATTTGTTGAATTTGAGCCTTATTGTGTATATGTATGATTCGGCCATAAAGCCATTTTTGTGACCAATTTACTTACTCAAATTTGTTGTTTGATCTTGTTTGGTAAATTAATTGTTGTGAATTGTGTTTCTTTTACTTTTTACCTTTTAGTTTTTACCATTCACTTAAGCGTTACTAAATAGTAAAAAAACATTTTCTTACCTTTTTTTTACCTTTCACTTAAAACCCTAAAAAACATTTTACCTTTTACTTTTACCATTTACCTTCACTTAAATAATTCACCACCTTCACTTAAATAAGTTACCATTTCATTAATAATTTACCTTTACTTTTTACCTTTCTTAAATTACAAAAGACCCAAAACATTTTCTAGTTTACATTTATAACTTTTCAACTTTATAAAATCAACCCAAAAATACTTTTTACCACTTTTTCCTAAGACTCTAAAAACACCAAAACATTTCACCATTTCCTAAGAATAAGGTAACTAAATTTTTACCACTTTTTATGACACACTCTCACACACTTGCACTTAAATAAAATCTTATTCACTCTCTTGCATTCTCATTTGCTTGTATCTCTTGCATACTCTCTTGTTTTAATCTTCATGCCTTTTCATATATTCATATCTCTTGCATATTCATTTGCACTCTCACTTGTTAGTACCTCATGCATCCTTACTTGTTTATACTTCTTGCATTCTCACATGTCCATTCATAATTAAATAACCATGCATCCTCACATGTCCATGCATTCTTGTATGCTCATGCATCTTTGTATATACTCATTCTTGCATTCATCCTCACATGTCCATGCATTCATTAATCAAATGCTCATGCATTCTTGTATGCTCATACATCTTTGTATATACTCATTCTTGCATTCATTCTCAAATGTTCATGCATTTACATGCATTCATGTTTATCTAATCTAGCACATCATGATCACATGCCCATCCATTTAACTTAGACTATTTTATGCCTATGATCAATTGTATTCTTTTGTTGTTGATGCCACTTAAATGTCTTGATTGAATTGTGTACAATTACCTTCTACATGTATGACCTCCTAATGAAGACGTAAGTCTACATGCATGTTGTAGCATAGAGTCATTAGGGTAAATACAATCCTTCTCACACACGCACAATTATTTTGAGAACTTTACTTTGCATCCTCAATAACTGTATCTCTTGATTGTATTGGCATGTTTAATCTCAGTTAGTGATCAACACGTTCATAATTGCTTGATTAGTGAATGTGTTTGTATTTCATTCATTCATGTCGCATCTTTTGGTTATGGACTCGGAGTTGGTTGAAATGTTCTACTTATCTTTCCGAAATCCTTTTCCAAATCATCTTTTTTCTTAGAACTAATTTTCAAATTAAATCAAATGCTTTTTCAGTAAAAAAAACCTAAGGCATTTTTCTTAAATAAATCATTAGTCATCACTCGAAGCCTTTGCTTGTTTGATCGCTAATGAGGAGTTATTAGTGGTAGTCACTCGAAGCCTTTGCTTGTTTGGCTATTATGAAAGCTCCCACACCTTAACTAAAAAATAAATAAATTCCAATTTCAAAAACAATGCAATTACCACCAAGGCTCACCTTTTTCAAAAATGATTTCAAAAAAGATAATAAATCGTTGTTACTTGTAGTCACTCGAAGCCTTTGCTTGTTTGATTACTGGTTTCGACTCTTTTCTTTCGAGTTAGTAATGAACGCCACTCGAAGCCGTTGCTTGTTTGGCATTCGTGAACACTCGAGTCTTATTTCCAAAAACTCAAAAACACTTTCAAAACCAAACCCCTTGAACTACGTAGCTTTGATCCCTCTTCCAGAGAGGGTACGTAGGAGCGGGTTGTAACCCGTCAAGCACACTTTTAAAAATCTTTGTTTTAAAAAATAAAAGCCTAGAACTACGTAGCTTTGATCCCTCTTCCAGAGAGGGTACGTAGGAGCGGGTCGTAACCCGTCAAGCACCCCTTTTAAAAATCTTTGTTTTGTTCCGCTTTTCAAAGATACCAAAAATACTTTCCTTCTCAATAAAACCGTTTCTCAAACGAAAATAAAAAGAAAGGAAGTAGAACAAAAAAAATCATTTCAAGTCAACCTTTTTCTAAGCCACACATCAAAGTTAATGGTTCCCTTTCGGTAGAAAGGAGGTGCGGGGTGCTAATACCTTCCGCTTTTCAAAAGACTTTTTCCAATGTTTTAGTCTTTAAAAATAAATATTGGTGGCGGCTTCAAAATTTTTCACGTTGTCAAACTGAGGAATCCTTAACCGGATTTTTCGGGGCGCAACAGCTGGCGACTTCACTGGGGACCCTTTTTTCAAAAAGGCGAGGGTCAAGCCTAGTTAACCTGATGTGTGGCTTAAAATGTTTAACTTGAAAACTTTGTTCTACCTTTTCCTTTTCTTCCTCTTCTTCTCTTATCATGCATTTCTCAATTCCCATGTCCCCTCTTCTTTGCTCCCTTTCTACAAGGTAATCTCATGCATCATACCCTTATGCCCTTATGATCCCTTCTTCTTCGCTCCCTTTCTTGAGGTAAGCTATATTTTTGTTGTTGATACCTTAGTGTAGTTTATTTTGTTAAACCCTAGGGTAGACAACTTATTATTGCTTGCTTCTGTCTGGCTGTTCTGGTTTTCCTTGCAGGTGGGGATGGGTAGATTTTAGGAAGTATGTCCTCAATCACACACTTTCACACCTTATGATTTGTGTGCTATGAGTGGGCTCCTATACCCGGATCCAACAAACACTTAGGGGAGTGGAGACGATTAGTGACTGTCATTCGAGACCTTTGTCTGTCTGATACTCATGAAAGTCTCAACCAGAGTACGCTTTCTTATGACGCCCCACACTTGGTAGTATTCTACATTTGTGGTGTCGACATGAGGATTCTATAGCTCTGGTAGCCATTGTGAGGGTGTGAATTAGAACTACATGGGAGGAACCTTTGAAGTTGCCCTAGAACTTAGGATTCCCACCTTGGCAGGACACGAGGGCATACGAATTGTATGTTGCATTGTAGTTTAGGCATGTCTTTACTAGAATAAAAAAAAAAGAAAATTTTCAAAAAAAAAAGAAAAGAGGAAAGGGTTGCTGTTGTAGTCTTCTCTTTTGCCGGTCCGTACGAAGTGACATATGGCCCACTTCATTTTCAAAAAAAAAGAGAAAGAGTTACCGCTGTAGCCTTTCTCGTACCGGTCCATATGAAATAACGTACGGTCCTCATTTTCAAAAAAATAATAATATATTTTCCTTCTTCAAATAAACCACTGCGTGAGGCGGCACGTAGTGTGTCTCCTAAATTTCTGAACTTCCGTCCACACGTAGTGCCTTTATTTTTTCCATGCGCATCATTCACATCATAGTCGCATCATGCCGCATTCATTTACTTGCATCCATATAACATCTCATTTGCATTTGCTTGCCGGGGATCACCGAGCAATGTACCGTCTTGTCATAGGTGCATCAGAATGGAATCAAATAGCAAGGCTTCACTTACTTCTCGCTTCCCAGTTATGAAGATGGTTAATTTGCTATTTCGATTCCTCGTTTACTTCACTTCCTAAATCAAAAAAGAAAAAGTTTATGCGCTTATGACAAGATAAGGCATCCCGTGGTTCCCGGCATCAAGCAAACATTGTCCATACATCCATTCATGCATTTATCTTGATTCTTATGCAATAAATGTCAAAACAAACATAAAATCATACATTATCATTTCAAGCGCATACGTTTGTATCTCGTTCATGCTCATTCATTTGCATATTTACATCATGCATTACATAAAACAAAATTTTGAAAAAAAAACATACATATATCCTGCATCACTGCATCATTGCATCATTGCATCATTATATCATTGCGTCATTTGCATTAAATAAATTTCCAATTTTGAAAGAATCATTCATCCTGCATTTCATTTCATTGCATAAAAATGAAAAAACAATTATCATTTGCATAGCATAAGCATTCATGCATAAGCATTATTTAGGGACACAGTAGAACTACGTACGGTTTGATTCCTCATCACAGGGAGGATACGTAGGAGCGGGTTCGCCCTGTCAAGCATAACAAATAAAAAACTTCATTTTGAAAAGCGTTTTTCGCATACCATTCAAAATACATTTCATTTTGCATCAAAATCATAAAAACCTTTAGAATAATTACACTTCTCAAGTGGTCATTTTTCCATGCATTTGCATACCATGATCTGTACATCCGTTTGTTGCATAAAATAAAGGATTTTGATGAGAGGCGAGACGGTTTTGCAAAGTAATCATTCTTTCAAAATTTTCAAGGTGTTCCAAGGTGCTCAGTTTCTCGAATCGGTAGCTCAAAACAAAAAAATTTTGCATCTCATCCATTCCATGATAAAAGACTGAAACAGTTCATCAAAAAGTTTTCATATCATGTTCTAACTGATGCTAACTCTCTGCGAAGCGTTCTTCCAGTCAGCATGCATGCCACGTGCAATTTCTCTTGTTTGAGTCAGTCAGTTTCCTTCCTTGTCATAATTACCATCCAAGTCTAATCCCGCCCCGTCCACCCATAAAGCGCTCACCTATCAGTGCATACTTGACTTTTTGGTTCATTTTAACACTTTAAGTCCTCCATGCTGAGGCAAGTCTGTGATCACTAAGTTTCCTTGTCAATATCACATACCTTGAGTGCAAGTCTTCCAAAAATAATATAATAAACAAGAAAATAAGCTCGCTAGGTTGAAAACCCGCAAAGGGCGGCCTAGGCAAAAAAAGCGCCCGGTGGATTGAAAACTCACAAAGAGCGGTCCAGGCAAAAGTTAGGGCATAAAAAAAAAAGAAAGAAAAATGCAGAGAAAAATGCAAACACATGAAGGTAGATAAATTATTGTTCCAAAGTTAAGTCTTACAGAAATAAGCAATCGGGATTTGAAGTGAAGTTTGGCCATACCCTCAAAAACCCAAAATCCCAGAAAATCCCTTTCCTACCCACCTTAAGCCAAGAAAAACCAAAATCCAAAAATCACCCTAGACAAGGATCACCTCAAATATCAACAAACAGGGCATCACCTTTTACCAGCTCACCCGAGTCAAAGAATGAAAAGAGCCAAATAAAAAAAGAGACCAAGAAAAAAGGAGAAAATCAAAAGGGATTCAAAAATGAAAACCCCAAAGCAAGAGAAACAAAAGAAATATCAGTGGTGAGCTGGTACATGTTGCCACAAAACACAAGAGATCATTATCTCAATAAATCTTCAAACACTTCATCATTCCCATACACCCCCCTTCCATAAACCGCAAACACTTTCCTTTGACCTCGACGTCCCGCCCCTCACAAACCCTTAGCCAGGAATAAAATTTCCAAACACCCTATCAAGCCATTTAACCCTCATAGACCATTAACCGTCAAATCAATGCCGAATAAAGAATCATCCTCCCATCAACCTCAAACACTTCGATAAGCCCAATTATCCCTCCTCCGCGAAACACCACAATCCTGAAATTTCCAGTCCGATCAATGACCGGTTGCTTTCGTTTTCTCAAGTTTCAATCTTAGGACAACTAAGTTTATCTGTCTACAATGTGTTTACTCAAAAAAAAAAAAACAAAACGATCAGAAAAAAGAAAGCTGATCAAGAAAAAACAAACCCTCAGGAAAAAGAAATGAGGGAGCAAAAACAAACAGTCAGAAAAAAGAAAGCTGACAAAATAAAAGAGGGACCTGCACTCCAAAACAGCGTCAAACTTCATTAAAACAAGGTTTAGTGATCACCAGGTGAGGCTTCTTTCACACCAAAAGTCAAGACATCAGTAGAGAACCAAATATTTGCACTGAGAACGTCACTCAGATTCAAAAGTTGGGGCATTCTCTTCACCACCCACCCACCCTGGTCTTGGGAAAGTCTGTTCAAATGCCCATCCCATGTCACTCCAATTGTCAATACTTCCTAAGTGAGGGCAAGTACACTCCCATTCCTTCACCTCATTCATTCCCATAAAAACCTCACCGGGGCAATCTCTCAACTCACTATCCTAAACAAGGCCTTGTCATTCTAACTGGGGCAGCTTTGTCCTTGTTATGACTGGGGGCAACATCAAACTTTGTGGGGTGAGACAAAATCTCTTTTGCACCTTTCATTTCAAAAGCCGAAGCATTCCCAATTCATCATCTTCTACACCCCTAGTTGTTGTCACCACTAGACAGGGGCAAGTTATTCATTCGTCGAAGACATGAATTGGGGCAATCTTGTATCTCTTGATCCCTCATAAGCTTCAGCAATAACCATGTCTGTCATTTCTTCACTTGCCATAAACATCCATACCCTAAACTAATTCCAAGTTAACTGACTCATTCATTCACATTTGCACTCCTATGCATGCTTACTAGACAATGCTTCAAAGAGAGAGAACACAAGTTAGTCATGCGATATCTCAGATTCAGTCGTCATTGGAAGGAAGAGAAAACAAGTGAGCTTGTTTGTAAATAAACACCTTGAGAACACCAGAGTTTTAAGCAAAACTAGTTTTTTCAAAAAGAATGATCCAGATTCACCTCCACTTTTGTTTTGCATCCAAAGTCTCGCGTCTCATCATCTCAAAAATGTTTAATCATGCATATCGTATTTTTTGCCTCCTGCATTTGGGCGTTCCATTTTGTCCATCATAGTGTCTCATTTGCATCGTGCCAACATCATCATTTTATGAAAGGCAACAAAAAAGAAACAACGAAAAAAAATCATTCCATCAAGCATCAAAGCATTGCATCAAAAGGAAAGAAAAAGCAAAACACGTCATCCCATGTCATAACATTCGCATCCAAGCATTTCATTCAAATCATATTCACATTTGCATTTCATGCACTCATCGCATCCCATCATTACAAAAATGTTTCTGTATCCCAGCCACTAATGTCGTCACACTATGCATCATAACATTTGCATCCAAATATGTCATTTGCATTCGCATTTCATGCATTCATCACACGTCTTCCAAAATGCCTATGTATCCCGATCAACCATTTCATATCATCACCCCATGTACCATAGCAGCTGGACTCAAACATTTCATTTGCATCATCTTAATGTTTACATTTCATAAAAGGAAAAGAACAACAAAAAAATCTTGCATCAAAGCATTGCATTTGCATCGTGCATCTCATAGAAAAAAAAAAGCGAAGTCTTCCCTTGCATACACTTGCACTGAAACTCCACAAATCATCAAGTCAAACCAGACCCTTGTGTCCTTAAACCAGACCTTTGGGGTCCATAAACCAGACCAATATGCAGACACATATTGCTCCATAACTCAGGCATGTCGGCCCTTAAACCAGATCATTGCGATCCATAAACCAGACCTTTGTGTCCTTAAACCAGATCATTGTGATCCATAAACCAGACCTTCGTGTCCTTAAACCAGACCTTTGGGGTCCATAAACCAGACCAATATGCAGACACATATTGCTCCATAAGTCAGGCATGTCGGCCCTTAAACCAGATCATTGCGATCCATAAACCAGACCTTTGTGTCCTTAAACCAGACCTTTAGGGTCCATAAATCAGACCAATATGCAGACACATATTGCTCCATAACTCAGGCATGTCGGCCCTTAAACCAGATCATTGCGATCCATAAACCAGACCTTTGTGTCCTTAAACCAGACCTTTGGGGTCCATAAACCAGACCAATATGCAGACACATATTGCTCCATAACTCAGGCATGTCGGCCCTTAAACCAGATCATTGTGATCCATAAACTAGACCTTTGTGTCCTTAAACTAGATCATTGCGATCCATAAACCAGACCTTTGTGTCCTTAAACCAGACCTTTAGGGTCCATAAATCAGACCAATATGCAGACACATATTGCTCCATAAACCAGGCTTGTCGGCCCATAAATCCAGCATTGTAGGCATCAGCGTCATATGCATCCACGTAGCATACATCTGCATTACATTTGCATGACCGCATCTTGTGCATTCATCACATGATGAAAACCAAAGTAAAAGAATAAAGGGCATTTCATGAACATTCATCATCTCAATAAACTCATCGCATAGCATGCATCTGCATAACATGCCCTTTCATAACATGCACTCACTCCTTGCATCAATCCTTGCATCAGCTGACGTATGCAGGTACCTCAATCCAGTGCGGCAGCATTGGCCATCTCAACCAATCAGCAGGATTCGTAAATCCATTCAGGACCCAAGTGTCCCTTCAGGCCCAAGTGCCCATCAACCAACAGGATTCGTTAATCCCTTCAGGACCCAAGTGTCCCTTCAAAAGCAAACTTCACCTCGTATTCGAGCTGCGGGTAAGTCCTTCAGACCCCAAGTGGTCCTTCAGACTAGTTGTGTCAGCCTAAGACACAGCGGACGTCCTTCATGGTCAACATATCAGTTCCGGAGCTGATCTTGACCCATCATGGCCGCTCGAATGCAAAGGCCCCCTCAGACCATTTTACTAGTACCATAGCTAGTAGCGCTCCTTCAGACCACGATGGTCCTTCAATTAAGGCCTAGGCAGCCTTCCAGACCCTGAGTGGTCCTTCAGAGCCTTAGTGCTCCTTCAGACCCTGAGTGGTCCTTCAGAGCCTTAGTGCTCCTTCAGACCCTGAGTGGTCCTTCAGAGCCTTAGTGCTCCTTCAGATCCCGAGTGGTCCATCATTTTCTCTCTCGGTTAATGCGCCAAGTGTTAACCGTTCCCCGTTTGTTCTCAAGCCCATCTATTCAAAAAAAAATAGAAAAAGAAAAGAGGAAAATTCGGGTTTCCCTAAGCAGACAAAATCGGTATAATTTCTGAATTCTTTATTTCTATTTTGTCTCGAAATATGTCCTGCGCAATTCATATTTCTTGTCAAAATCCAAATAAAGAGGGGCAGCTGTCATACCCCAATTTTGTCCGGCTTAGGGCAAAACCCTAATTTTCAACCAAAAATAAATAAACCAAGTCTTAGCATTCATCCTAGAGGTTAGGAAGAGCATCATGCTCACATCTTAGAAGTTCCCGAATGCATTTTAGGGTTAGAAAAGCATTGCATGGCATTTTAGAGCACTTTAGAGCATTTCTAGGGTTTCTAGGGTTTTTCCTAGGTCAAAGGGTATTTTGGTAATTTCACCAAAAAGACTTATTTTCTCATCATACATGCATTTCTAGAGTTTTAGAGTCATCCAAAAGGTCTCAGGATCATTTTTAGAGTGGAAATGAAGTTTAGAGCAAAATCAGGGTTTTTGGGACCAAAAGGGCATTTTGGTCATTTCACTAAAATAAATAATTTCTCGGTAAAAATCATTATGCATCTCTTGAGGAATTTATTTGAGTCCAAGTGAGTGGAGTTGTGCATTTTTTATGCATCATAGGAGTATTTTTGGCATGAAATTCGGTTTTTTGAACAAAAGGGCAAAATGGTCATTTCCTTTGGAGTGGGGTCAATAAATCATTTTTGGGATTGGTGAGATCATAAAATTCAGAGCCCAATCATTGAATCATGGGACATAGCCCAAAATGGCAAGAATTTAGAAGAATTATCTAGAAGGGAATAAGGAATATCCCTTTGAATTTTGAAAGGTCAAGTGTAGTACAATAGTACAAGTTGCAATTCCACTCACTCTCTTTCCTTTGGCTGCGAATTCCAGCCCTTTTTCCCCCATTTTTGATTTATTTTATTGGTTGCAAATTGTGTTTAAATCATGGCCTTCCATTCAAGTGCTAAATGCAATCCTCACCCTTCATTTGAATTAAAATGGCACTTGTGTAATAAGCTTTATGGAAAAATACAATTTTGTAATTGAACTTATCCTTCACCACCCTCATTAAGCTGCGCCCCTCAGCCCTCTCTCTCCTCACTTTGTGCTTTCTAATTGCCCCTAATCCATGTGACATTTGATCTTGACCCTTGGTTCAAAATTTAGATGCAATCCTAGAGCACAATGGAAATCAAAATGACCTAGAAGCCCTTAATGATAAGTGAGCACTATATATACCTTCATATGACCAGCCCACACATCCTCTTAGCCTCACTCTCCATTCAAAAACCCTAGCTCTCCTCCCCTCTCCCCTTGGCCGAAACCTCCCCCTCATTCTCCTCCTCAATTTCTTCAACTTTCATCCACTAACTCACCTCAAACTCACTCCATATTCATATATCCTCTTCCTTTCATCTTTGATTCCACATTTACATCATCAAAGGGGCTGATCCTTCAAGGTCACGTGGTTGTTGTTGGTGATTTTTGAAGATTGTTGGTGATTGGTTACTCTTGATCTTCATTTCTACTCTTGTTTAGCTTGGAACTAAGGTATAGCTTAAAACCCTTTGCATTTTCATCCACTTTCTTGCATCAAAATCCTTTTTCAACTTATATTTGCATCTCATAACATCATTTAAATGTAGATTAGGGGCTGTTGTGGTTATGTGTTGTTCTTGTGATTTGCTCTTTGTTCATGTGATTTTCACCAAATAAAAATATGTTTTCCTTTTCTTTTTGCTTCGGCCTTGGGTTAGAAATTAGGATCCTCATGTTTTCTTGTCTATTTCATGTGTCAAAGTTGAATAAGAATGGTATATAGGACCAATAGTGCATTCGGGTTTAGGTCCCTAAATTAGGGTTTCATCATCTTTTATTTTCTTTGATTTTGTGTGTTGAATAAATGGTGAAATGATGATTGTTTGAGTGTGATATACATGTGTAGATCTTAGGGTTTATGTGTGTGTGTCTAATGATGTGATTTGGTTGCAAGAAATTTGTTGAATTTGAGCCTTATTGTGTATATGTATGATTCGGCCATAAAGCCATTTTTGTGACCAATTTACTTACTCAAATTTGTTGTTTGATCTTGTTTGGTAAATTAATTGTTGTGAATTGTGTTTCTTTTACTTTTTACCTTTTAGTTTTTACCATTCACTTAAGTGTTACTAAATAGTAGAAAAACATTTTCTTACCTTTTTTTTACCTTTCACTTAAAACCCTAAAAAACATTTTACCTTTTACTTTTACCATTTACCTTCACTTAAATAATTCACCACCTTCACTTAAATAAGTTACCATTTCATTAATAATTTACCTTTACTTTTTACCTTTCTTAAATTACAAAAGACCCAAAACATTTTCTAGTTTACATTTATAACTTTTCAACTTTATAAAATCAACCCAAAAATACTTTTTACCACTTTTTCCTAAGACTCTAAAAACACCAAAACATTTCACCATTTCCTAAGAATAAGGTAACTAAATTTTTACCACTTTTTATGACACACTCTCACACACTTGCACTTAAATAAAACCTTATTCACTCTCTTGCATTCTCATTTGCTTGTATCTCTTGCATACTCTCTTGTTTTAATCTTCATGCCTTTTCATATATTCATATCTCTTGCATATTCATTTGCACTCTCACTTGTTAGTACCTCATGCATCCTTACTTGTTTATACTTCTTGCATTCTCACATGTCCATTCATAATTAAATAACCATGCATCCTCACATGTCCATGCATTCTTGTATGCTCATGCATCTTTGTATATACTCATTCTTGCATTCATCCTCACATGTCCATGCATTCATTAATCAAATGCTCATGCATTCTTGTATGCTCATACATCTTTGTATATACTCATTCTTGCATTCATTCTCAAATGTTCATGCATTTACATGCATTCATGTTTATCTAATCTAGCACATCATGATCACATGCTCATCCATTTAACTTAGACTATTTTATGCCTATGATCAATTGTATTCTTTTGTTGTTGATGCCACTTAAATGTCTTGATTGAATTGTGTACAATTACCTTCTACATGTATGACCTCCTAATGAAGACGTAAGTCTACATGCATGTTGTAGCATAGAGTCATTAGGGTAAACACAATCCTTCTCACACACGCACAATTATTTTGAGAACTTTACTTTGCATCCTCAATAACTGTATCTCTTGATTGTATTGGCATGTTTAATCTCAGTTAGTGATCAACACGTTCATAATTGCTTGATTAGTGAATGTGTTTGTATTTCATTCATTCATGTCGCATATTTTGGTTATGGACTCGGAGTTGGTTGAAATGTTCTACTTATCTTTCCGAAATCCTTTTCCAAATCATCTTTTTTCTTAGAACTAATTTTCAAATTAAATCAAATGCTTTTTCAATAAAAAAAACCTAAGGCATTTTTCTTAAATAAATCATTAGTCATCACTCGAAGCCTTTGCTTGTTTGATCGCTAATGAGGAGTTATTAGTGGTAGTCACTCGAAGCCTTTGCTTGTTTGGCTATTATGAAAGCTCCCACACCTTAACTAAAAAATAAATAAATTCCAATTTCAAAAACAATGCAATTACCACCAAGGCTCACCTTTTTCAAAAATGATTTCAAAAAAGATAATAAATCGTTGTTACTTGTAGTCACTCGAAGCCTTTGCTTGTTTGATTACCGGTTTCGACTCTTTACTTTCGAGTTAGTAATGAACGCCACTCGAAGCCGTTGCTTGTTTGGCATTCGTGAACACTCGAGTCTTATTTCCAAAAACACGTAGGAGCGGGTTGTAACCCGTCAAGCACACTTTTAAAAATCTTTGTTTTAAAAAATAAAAGCCTAGAACTACGTAGCTTTGATCCCTCTTCCAGAGAGGGTACGTAGGAGCGGGTTGTAACCCGTCAAGCACACTTTTAAAAATCTTTGTTTTGAAAAATAAAAGCCTAGAACTACGTAGCTTTGATCCCTCTTTCAGAGAGGGTACGTAGGAGCGGGTCGTAACCCGTCAAGCACCCCTTTTAAAAATCTTTGTTTTGTTCCGCTTTTCAAAGATACCAAAAATACTTTCCTTCTCAATAAAACCGTTTCTCAAACGAAAATAAAAAGAAAGGAAGTAGAACAAAAAAAACCATTTCAAGTCAACCTTTTTCTAAGCCACACATCAAAGTTAATGGTTCCCTTTCGGTAGAAAGGAGGTGCGGGGTGCTAATACCTTCCCTGTACCTAACCGACCCCCGAACCTACATCTCTGTGTTTTCGAAAGACCATCCGCCTTTTTCAAAAGACTTTTTCCAATGTTTTAGTCTTTAAAAATAAATACTGGTGGCGGCTTCAAAATTTTTCACGTTGTCAAACTGAGGAATCCTTAACCGGATTTTTCGGGGCGCAACAGCTATCAAACAGCCACGGAATTTAGCAAACGACCCCTCTACGGAAAGCTAAGGACGTCTAGTTTCTGACTATGTTTTTAGAATTGTGGAATGATGGGTCAATAAATACAGTTTTCGCAAACAAGGCAGTATGTCCAGAAACAAAACTTGAGAACATGATGTCTCCCTCCATACCTAATGAAATCGGACAATTCTTGTGGCTATGTTGAAGAATTTTGAGACTAGTTTCCATATAATTAAAAAGGAACTTAATCGGAGATTAGTACAGGGAGTTACGAAGACAACACTGAAGGGTGCCAGCACGGGTTTCTGCAGCACTTGTTTCTTCATGATGAACTTGTTGCATCTTAACTGGTGATTTGGTTTGGAGGAGGGTGATGGTTCTGAAATCAGTATCATTGTGTAGAGGAGGATAAATGGAGAAGAATGGTGGTTCGGATTGGGACATGCATTAGAGTTTCAGAATTCCTTTTTCCCTCTTCCTCTTCCCCTCACTCGCAACCCTCTTCTTCTCTCATGCCTCAATTCTTTTTCTTTTCTGAAATGAGGTGTGTTTTTCTGTTTTGGGGGTTCAGCTGGGGTTAAGTGACAAGGTGGAAAAGACATTTCTACCCCTCAGCTACTCATCCTCACTTAACTAGCCCTAATAGAACTATTTCGCCATAACTAAGTTACTTATGAAATTGTAACAATCATGCACACATACAAAAAATCATTTATGTCACCCTTTCTTAATAATAAAATAATTCACTTTCTCATAGTAATTAATTATACTAATCATACTCATCTTAGCTAATTAATCAACTTGACCTTTTGCTAACATCTATTAACCGACTTAGCTAAAATTGGGGATGTTACAATCACCCGAAGTTGAAAGATTTTGTCCGCAAAATCGTCCAAACTACCCAATGAACATTACCCCTGAAGCTTTATCTACCTGCATTCTCCTGCAAAAGTCAAACCCTAACTCCTCTTCTAGACACTTAAAGGGACTCACCCCAACTTGGATTGATCATAGGCAATTCTATCTCCGTACATCAACTATCGAAGGAAACCATGATCGCATCAAAGAGTTTAGGAAAAGAAGCAAGATACAATTTCAAAACGGTTTCACTCTTTAGTGCAATCATGTGTTCGTTCATACTTAATGCAACTCAAACTCTCTACATAACCCTTTGGTTGAACCGGTTTCAAGAAATAAACGGTCACCCACAGCTCCTTCAAACCATCACTGATGCCCACCTATTGTTCCAGTACGGCGTCTGTAGCCCTCTGCTCCTACTGCACGCTCTAATGAAAGGAGAAGGCCAGAAATCCTATGGTTTTGGGTTTCGGACATCTTCGGGGCTGAGGCAACCAATAGTCATCATTCTCAGTAACTCACACGAAACATTGAGCGGATCCTGACTCAACACATCACATAATATACTGAAAGGTTCTGACAGTCAATCGTCCAAGTCCCTAACTGACTCGATCTAAAAACCTCTTGACCGCAAGGTTACTAAGCCCGACTAGGTCGAACTGCTCTGATACCAAATGTAACACCCCGATATTTACTAACTTGTAGAAACATCGAAATGCACCACTTGGCATACATCAGAGTTACTTCCTGTCTCAGATATTGAACACGACTAAAAATTTTCGATAATAAATTATCGAACGCGCTTACATAACTTAACATAATTCTAAATACGTGCCTTACTACTTCTCATGCCTAGTGTTCAATACCAAAAATAGAAAGTTGCGGAAGAGATTTACAACTTGTAACAATAATAAGTCGTACAATCGAAGATACAAGTCAGACAGTAGAAAATACAAAGAACATAAACTAAACATCGGCATCTCCTCTAGGTTGCTCCATAACCGCCTTATCGCCTTTAACTTTCCCTGAAAACCCCAAATCATAAAGGGTGAGATAACATTATCCCAGTGAGTTCTATCGAGACCCCTCACTAACTCTCTCAGTTCATTATGCTTGATTCATAAAGCCGTAGTCCCTAAAGTTGACTACGTGGAAACCTGAACGTTTAACTCGCAGCCCTCCTAAGCAACATACGAGAAACACACATAACAATGATTCGTAGCATATCACCGGCAACTTTATTTGAAAGCTACCGGAAAAACCCATTCCCTGACCATTCTCTATCAGGGACATACGATGACGGAGACTACCCGCATTCATGTATCTCAAACACAATCAACACTACCCGCATTGGGTCGTCACATAAACAATATACCCGCATTGGGACATCAACAAACAAGGTACCCACATTGGGCCGTCACATAAACAATATACCCGCATTGGGCCGTCTACCCGCATTGGGCCGTCAACAAACAATGTACCCGCATTGGGCCATCACATAAACAATGAACAATTCACTGAAAACATAATCCGCTAAAGAAACAACAATTCAAACATTCTAATTCAGCAATCGTACCTAAACTTTGAGAATTTATTTAACCTATCAAACAGCCACGGAATTTAGCAAACGACCCCTCTACGGAAAGCTAAGGACGTCTAGTTTCTGACTATGTTTTTAGAATTGTGGAATGATGGGTCAATAAATACAGTTTTCGCAAACAAGGCAGTATGTCCAAAAACAAAACTTGAGAACATGATATCTCCCTCCATACCTAATGAAATCGGACAATTCTTGTGGCTATGTTGAAGCATTTTGAGTCTAGTTTCCATATAATTAAAAAGGAACTTAATCGGAGATTAGTACAGGGAGTTACGAAGACAACACTGAAGGGTGCCAGCACGGGTTTCTGCAGCACTTGTTTCTTCATGATGAACTTGTTGCATCTTAAATGGTGATTTGGTTTGGAGGAGGGTGATGGTTCTGAAATCAGTATCATTGTGTAGCGGAGGATAAATGGAGAAGAATGGTGGTTTGGATTGGGACATGCATTAGAGTTTCGGAATTCCTTTTTCCCTCTTCCTCTTCCCCTCACTCGCAACCCTCTTCTTCTCTCATGCCTCAATTCTTTTTCTTTTCTGAAATGAGGTGTGTTTTTCTGTTTTGGGGGTTCAGCTGGGGTTAAGTGACAAGGTGGAAAAGACATTTCTACCCCTCAGCTACTCATCCTCACTTAACTAGCCCTAATAGAACTATTTCGCCATAACTAAGTTACTTATGAAATTGTAACAATCATGCACACATACAAAAAATCATTTATGTCACCCTTTCTTAATAATAAAATAATTCACTTTCTCATAGTAATTAATTATACTAATCATACTCATCTTAGCTAATTAATCAACTTGACCTTTTGCTAACATCTATTAACCGACTTAGCTAAAATTGGGGATGTTACAATCACCCGAAGTTGAAAGATTTTGTCCGCAAAATCGTCCAAACTACCCAATGAACATTACCCCTGAAGCTTTATCTACCTGCATTCTCCTGCAAAAGTCAAACCCTAACTCCTCTTCTAGACACTTAAAGGGACTCACCCCAACTTGGATTGATCATAGGCAATTCTATCTCCGTACATCAACTATCGAAGGAAACCATGATCGCATCAAAGAGTTTAGGAAAAGAAGCAAGATACAATTTCAAAACGGTTTCACTCTTTAGTGCAATCATGTGTTCGTTCATACTTAATGCAACTCAAACTCTCTACATAACCCTTTGGTTGAACCGGTTTCAAGAAATAAACGGTCACCCACAGCTCCTTCAAACCATCACTGATGCCCACCTATTGTTCCGATACGGCGTCTGTAGCCCTCTGCTCCTACTGCACGCTCTAATGAAAGGAGAAGGCCAGAAATCCTATGGTTTTGGGTTTCGGACATCTTCGGGGCTGAGGCAACCAATAGTCATCATTCTCAGTAACTCACACGAAACATTGAGCGGATCCTGACTCAACACATCACATAATATACTGAAAGGTTCTGACAGTCAATCGTCCAAGTCCCTAACTGACTCGATCTAAAAAC
This sequence comes from Astragalus membranaceus, assembly GCA_039519185.1. NCBI lineage: Eukaryota > Viridiplantae > Streptophyta > Magnoliopsida > Fabales > Fabaceae > Astragalus > Astragalus membranaceus. Next base: position 97,580,935 of record CM076846.1, on the reverse strand, counting down.
CTCTTGACCGCAAGGTTACTAAGCCCGACTAGGTCGAACTGCTCTGATACCAAATGTAACACCCCGATATTTACTAACTTGTAGAAACATCGAAATGCACCACTTGGCATACATCAGAGTTACTTCCTGTCTCAGATATTGAACACTACTAAAAATTTTCGATAATAAATTATCGAACGCGCTTACATAACTTAACATAATCTGAAATACGTGCCTTACTACTTCTCATGCCTAGTGTTCAATACAAAAAATAGAAAGTTGCGGAAGAGATTTACAACTTGTAACAATAATAAGTCGTACAATCGAAGATACAAGTCAGACAGTAGAAAATACAAAGAACATAAACTAAACATCGACATCTCCTCTAGGTTGCTCCATAACCGCCTTATCGCCTTTAACTTTCCCTGAAAACCCCAAATCATAAAGGGTGAGATAACATTATCCCAGTGAGTTCTATCGAGACCCCTCACTAACTCTCTCAGTTCATTATGCTTGATTCATAAAGCCGTAGTCCCTAAAGTTGACTACGTGGAAACCTGAACGTTTAACTCGCAGCCCTCCTAAGCAACATACGAGAAACACACATAACAATGATTCTTAGCATATCACCGGCAACTTTATTTGAAAGCTACCGGAAAAACCCATTCCCTGACCATTCTCTATCAGGGACATACGATGACGGAGACTACCCGCATTCATGTATCTCAAACACAATCAACACTACCCGCATTGGGTCGTCACATAAACAATATACCCGCATTGGGACATCAACAAACAAGGTACCCACATTGGGCCGTCACATAAACAATATACCCGCATTGGGCCGTCTACCCGCATTGGGCCGTCAACAAACAATGTACCCGCATTGGGCCATCACATAAACAATGAACAATTCACTGAAAACATAATCCGCTAAAGAAACAACAATTCAAACATTCTAATTCAGCAATCGTACCTAAACTTTGAGAATTTATTTAACCTATCAAACAGCCACGGAATTTAGCAAACGACCCCTCTACGGAAAGCTAAGGACGTCTAGTTTCTGACTATGTTTTTAGAATTGTGGAATGATGGGTCAATAAATACAGTTTTCGCAAACAAGGCAGTATGTCCAGAAACAAAACTTGAGAACATGATATCTCCCTCCATACCTAATGAAATCGGACAATTCTTGTGGCTATGTTGAAGCATTTTGAGTCTAGTTTCCATATAATTAAAAAGGAACTTAATCGGAGATTAGTACAGGGAGTTACGAAGACAACACTGAAGGGTGCCAGCACGGGTTTCTGCAGCACTTGTTTCTTCATGATGAACTTGTTGCATCTTAAATGGTGATTTGGTTTGGAGGAGGGTGATGGTTCTGAAATCAGTATCATTGTGTAGCGGAGGATAAATGGAGAAGAATGGTGGTTTGGATTGGGACATGCATTGGAGTTTCAGAATTCCTTTTTCCCTCTTCCTCTTCCCCTCACTCGCAACCCTCTTCTTCTCTCATGCCTCAATTCTTTTTCTTTTCTGAAATGAGGTGTGTTTTTCTGTTTTGGGGGTTCAGCTGGGGTTAAGTGACAAGGTGGAAAAGACATTTCTACCCCTCAGCTACTCATCCTCACTTAACTAGCCCTAATAGAACTATTTCGCCATAACTAAGTTACTTACGAAATTGTAACAATCATGCACACATACAAAAAATCATTTATGTCACCCTTTCTTAATAATAAAATAATTCACTTTCTCATAGTAATTAATTATACTAATCATACTCATCTTAGCTAATTAATCAACTTGACCTTTTGCTAACATCTATTAACCGACTTAGCTAAAATTGGGGATGTTACAATCACCCGAAGTTGAAAGATTTTGTCCGCAAAATCGTCCAAACTACCCAATGAACATTACCCCTGAAGCTTTATCTACCTGCATTCTCCTGCAAAAGTCAAACCCTAACTCCTCTTCTAGACACTTAAAGGGACTCACCCCAACGTGGATTGATCATAGGCAATTCTATCTCCGTACATCAACTATCGAAGGAAACCATGATCGCATCAAAGAGTTTAGGAAAAGAAGCAAGATACAATTTCAAAACGGTTTCACTCTTTAGTGCAATCATGTGTTCGTTCATACTTAATGCAACTCAAACTCTCTACATAACCCTTTGGTTGAACCGGTTTCAAGAAATAAACGGTCACCCACAGCTCCTTCAAACCATCACTGATGCCCACCTATTGTTCCGATACGGCGTCTGTAGCCCTCTGCTCCTACTGCACGCTCTAATGAAAGGAGAAGGCCAGAAATCCTATGGTTTTGGGTTTCGGACATCTTCGGGGCTGAGGCAACCAATAGTCATCATTCTCAGTAACTCACACGAAACATTGAGCGGATCCTGACTCAACACATCACATAATATACTGAAAGGTTCTGACAGTCAATCGTCCAAGTCCCTAACTGACTCGATCTAAAAACCTCTTGACCGCAAGGTTACTAAGCCCGACTAGGTCGAACTGCTCTGATACCAAATGTAACACCCCGATATTTACTAACTTGTAGAAACATCGAAATGCACCACTTGGCATACATCAGAGTTACTTCCTGTCTCAGATATTGAACACTACTAAAAATTTTCGATAATAAATTATCGAACGCGCTTACATAACTTAACATAATCTGAAATACGTGCCTTACTACTTCTCATGCCTAGTGTTCAATACAAAAAATAGAAAGTTGCGGAAGAGATTTACAACTTGTAACAATAATAAGTCGTACAATCGAAGATACAAGTCAGACAGTAGAAAATACAAAGAACATAAACTAAACATCGGCATCTCCTCTAGGTTGCTCCATAACCGCCTTATCGCCTTTAACTTTCCCTGAAAACCCCAAATCATAAAGGGTGAGATAACATTATCCCAGTGAGTTCTATCGAGACCCCTCACTAACTCTCTCAGTTCATTATGCTTGATTCATAAAGCCGTAGTCCCTAAAGTTGACTACGTGGAAACCTGAACGTTTAACTCGCAGCCCTCCTAAGCAACATACGAGAAACACACATAACAATGATTCTTAGCATATCACCGGCAACTTTATTTGAAAGCTACCGGAAAAACCCATTCCCTGACCATTCTCTATCAGGGACATACGATGACGGAGACTACCCGCATTCATGTATCTCAAACACAATCAACACTACCCGCATTGGGTCGTCACATAAACAATATACCCGCATTGGGACATCAACAAACAAGGTACCCACATTGGGCCGTCACATAAACAATATACCCGCATTGGGCCGTCTACCCGCATTGGGCCGTCAACAAACAATGTACCCGCATTGGGCCATCACATAAACAATGAACAATTCACTGAAAACATAATCCGCTAAAGAAACAACAATTCAAACATTCTAATTCAGCAATCGTACCTAAACTTTGAGAATTTATTTAACCTATCAAACAGCCACGGAATTTAGCAAACGACCCCTCTACGGAAAGCTAAGGACGTCTAGTTTCTGACTATGTTTTTAGAATTGTGGAATGATGGGTCAATAAATACAGTTTTCGCAAACAAGGCAGTATGTCCAGAAACAAAACTTGAGAACATGATATCTCCCTCCATACCTAATGAAATCGGACAATTCTTGTGGCTATGTTGAAGCATTTTGAGTCTAGTTTCCATATAATTAAAAAGGAACTTAATCGGAGATTAGTACAGGGAGTTACGAAGACAACACTGAAGGGTGCCAGCACGGGTTTCTGCAGCACTTGTTTCTTCATGATGAACTTGTTGCATCTTAAATGGTGATTTGGTTTGGAGGAGGGTGATGGTTCTGAAATCAGTATCATTGTGTAGCGGAGGATAAATGGAGAAGAATGGTGGTTTGGATTGGGACATGCATTGGAGTTTCAGAATTCCTTTTTCCCTCTTCCTCTTCCCCTCACTCGCAACCCTCTTCTTCTCTCATGCCTCAATTCTTTTTCTTTTCTGAAATGAGGTGTGTTTTTCTGTTTTGGGGGTTCAGCTGGGGTTAAGTGACAAGGTGGAAAAGACATTTCTACCCCTCAGCTACTCATCCTCACTTAACTAGCCCTAATAGAACTATTTCGCCATAACTACGTTACTTATGAAATTGTAACAATCATGCACACATACAAAAAATCATTTATGTCACCCTTTCTTAATAATAAAATAATTCACTTTCTCATAGTAATTAATTATACTAATCATACTCATCTTAGCTAATTAATCAACTTGACCTTTTGCTAACATCTATTAACCGACTTAGCTAAAATTGGGGATGTTACAATCACCCGAAGTTGAAAGATTTTGTCCGCAAAATCGTCCAAACTACCCAATGAACATTACCCCTGAAGCTTTATCTACCTGCATTCTCCTGCAAAAGTCAAACCCTAACTCCTCTTCTAGACACTTAAAGGGACTCACCCCAACTTGGATTGATCATAGGCAATTCTATCTCCGTACATCAACTATCGAAGGAAACCATGATCGCATCCAAGAGTTTAGGAAAAGAAGCAAGATACAATTTCAAAACGGTTTCACTCTTTAGTGCAATCATGTGTTCGTTCATACTTAATGCAACTCAAACTCTCTACATAACCCTTTGGTTGAACCGGTTTCAAGAAATAAACGGTCACCCACAGCTCCTTCAAACCATCACTGATGCCCACCTATTGTTCCGGTACGGCGTCTGTAGCCCTCTGCTCCTACTGCACGCTCTAATGAAAGGAGAAGGCCAGAAATCCTATGGTTTTGGGTTTCGGACATCTTCGGGGCTGAGGCAACCAATAGTCATCATTCTCAGTAACTCACACGAAACATTGAGCGGATCCTGACTCAACACATCACATAATATACTGAAAGGTTCTGACAGTCAATCGTCCAAGTCCCTAATTGACTCGATCTAAAAACCTCTTGACCGCAAGGTTACTAAGCCCGACTAGGTCGAACTGCTCTGATACCAAATGTAACACCCCGATATTTACTAACTTGTAGAAACATCGAAATGCACCACTTGGCATACATCAGAGTTACTTCCTGTCTCAGATATTGAACACGACAAAAAATTTTCGATAATAAATTATCGAACGCGCTTACATAACTTAACATAATCTGAAATACGTGCCTTACTACTTCTCATGCCTAGTGTTCAATACCAAAAATAGAAAGTTGCGGAAGAGATTTACAACTTGTAACAATAATAAGTCGTACAATCGAAGATACAAGTCAGACAGTAGAAAATACAAAGAACATAAACTAAACATCGGCATCTCCTCTAGGTTGCTCCATAACCGCCTTATCGCCTTTAACTTTCCCTGAAAACCCCAAATCATAAAGGGTGAGATAACATTATCCCAGTGAGTTCTATCGAGACCCCTCACTAACTCTCTCAGTTCATTATGCTTGATTGATAAAGCCGTAGTCCCTAAAGTTGACTACGTGGAAACCTGAACGTTTAACTCGCAGCCCTCCTAAGCAACATACGAGAAACACACATAACAATGATTCTTAGCATATCACCGGCAACTTTATTTGAAAGCTACCGGAAAAACCCATTCCCTGACCATTCTCTATCAGGGACATACGATGACGGAGACTACCCGTGTAACATCCCCTAATTAGCTAATTAGATTAATTAAATTAGCAAGAGGATTATCATGAATTGTTTAATTAATAAATAATAAGTTATGCATAATTGCAATATTATGTTAAGTTAGTGAGTCATGGGAATTAGTGTGGTGTTAGGAATAATTTAAGAGAATGTTAGAGAATAAGGGTATTTTAGTCTTTATAACCCTTTAAATGATAGCCAGCTGAACCCACACCCCACACCACACAACACCATCTCATTTCCAACATTTCAGCAAAAGAGAGGCTTGAGAGAAAGGGAGAGAGAGCTCGAGAGAGAAAGTGGAGAAGGAAGGGAAGAGTTCCTACCTTTATTGTTCATGCATGTGTAATCTAAAACTACCATCCTCCATCATTTTTCTTCTTCTTCCCATTGATCTAATTTTCTGAGCAAACATCCAACTCCTCTCCAAAACACCATTTTCAAACCTTCAAGCTCCAAGCATGGAAATGGAGATATAACCCTTGCATGTCCTTGCTAGAGTCCATCATTTAGTACCAAGGCTCACCTCCAAGCCACAAATTGCTGTTTGAAGTTGTGGGGTAGCTGGGATTCGAAATCAATTGTTGTCCAAGCAATTTGGAGTGGTTGAGTTTCTTGTTGGAGCGAGTTCGAAGAGAGTTCGTGGTTTTGGAGCGGTTGTATTCTCGGAGTTCCGGTGTTGCGTGATTTTCATCACGATAGGTGAGTTCTATACTCGCTTAGGGAATATGTTTGTGTTTCAGAATCTTCTTTTCGAAAACCATGGTCATGTATTCGTGTTATCAAAAGAAATCTTATTGAAAAACCGTTTTCCCCAAAACTTGTGATTGAACTATGAATTGCTTGATTGATTGTTGGGTGTGCTGGATTGGATTGCTATAATATTGTGTTTTAATGCGTGTTGGAGTTTGGGCCTCGATCGGAAGGGAAGTGGGAATCGGAATGGAATGGAATAATACATGAAAAACCTGTTTTCTGGAAACTGATAGAGACGCACGGATCGTGTGCCTACGAGCACGGGTCGTGCGCCTCCCTCTGATACGACAGGGACTGGGTTTTAAAACACACACGGATCGTGCGCCTAGTCGCACGGGTCGTGCGTAAGTCTCTGAAACTTTCTGTAAATCTGGTAGCTAACGCACGGATCGTGCGCCTACACGCACGGGTCGTGCGTATCTTCCTGGAAAATTTCTACAAACTGTTCAACCACGCACGGGTCGTGCGCCTACACGCACGGGTCGTGTGAGATTTTCTGACCTTCAATTTCAAAGTACATATTTATCCATTCCAAATGATTTCAATCCTCTTCTAATCCATTCCCCAAGGTCCCACAACAATGTAAAGGTAACAATGGTATGAGATTGAACATGTTCGATAGAAAAATAGTGTGTTATGAATAAAATGGAAAACCGCTCTTAGAGAACGCGAGAGTGCAAATGTTAAAGAATGATCATAACACACGATACTTGACTGATATTGTACACTGAAATTGACTGATATGGTACATGGTACATGACTGGAATGACTAACAGCCCAATGTGGGTACACAGACTGAAAATGTATAATAAATACAGGAGGAAAAGGGTGACGACCCTAAGAGGTTAGCATACTAGGGGAGGGGAAGTCATGAGCCCCAAAACCTAGACTCAAGAATGTTTCCCCTGCTAGAAATAGCGGGATGGGTTCACCAAAAGGTCAAGAGATGCCTATAAAATAGGTAGACTGAGGTGTTATGCTAAAAACATGGAACAAAGATTGCATGCTTCATGTGTCGCTTAGGAGGGCCATGAGCATGAAGGTTACAGGAACTGAATGTATTTCCACGTGGTTGCTTTTTAGGACCACGAGTTCAAAACAAGGCATAATGAACCGCTAGAGTTGTAAGGGGTCTCGATAGGACTCACTGAGATAATGTTTATCTCACCCTTCATATTTGTGGTTTTTACAGAGAAACAGGGGAAAGCAAAGGCGGTAAAGCATGGCTAGCTGGTGTGACTCTTGGAGTCATTGAAGACCTAGTTTAATGTTTTAGACCTTGTTTCCGTTGATGGTTCCTATTTTCCGATTGTATAACTTTCATTGTCAAGTTGTAAAATCGTTTCCGCTACTTTATGTTTTGAGTATTGAACACCAGGATATGTACAAGTCTTAAGTTTTGGAACTTAAGCATTTTCAGAAAGTTATGAGGTTCAGAGAACCAGTTATTATGTATTATCTAAAGTTTTAGATGTGTTCAATATTTCAATAACAGGAAGTTACTCTGATGTATGCCATTTAGTGCATTTCGGTGATTCTATATGTTAGAATTTATCGGGGTGTTACATTATGGTATCAGAGCAGTTCGACCTAGTCGGGCTTAGACAGTTAGGGTGGTTTTATCCCTCGAGTAACTCTGCTATCTTGCTTCTTGTGATACTAAGAGACATTGAGACTGATCAACTTAATACTTGGTGTATCATTTGCAGAATTATGGCAGGAGGATCGAGGAATAACCCACCAGTTGATCCGCATTCTGCATGGATGCAGAACGTGATCGAGAGACAACAGAAGATGATGGAAGATATGCTGCAGATGCAACAGAATGCTCAAGCTCAGCCCCAGCAAGTCCCTGAGCCTCAAGCTGACCCAAGGAGGGTTTTCTCTGAATTCCTGAAAATGAAGCCGTCTGAGTTCCGAGGAGGACCGGATGTTATGGAAGCTCAGCATTGGCTAGATGATATAGAGAAGATCTTCGTAGCTATGCAAGTAACTGATGATGACAAGTTGAGATTGGCAACTCATATGCTGAAAGGAGAAGCTAACAACTGGTGGACTAATGCCAAAGCCATGATGGTAACTATGGATACTCCCCAGACGTGGGAACATTTCAAGCAGGTATTTTTGGAGCAGTTCTTTCCGACAGCCATGAGGTTCGACAAGGAGAACGAGTTTCTGACTCTCACTCAAGGAAGTTCAACTGTGGGTCAGTACGCGGCTAAGTTTGAAGAGTTATATCAATTCTTCGGTTTGGCCGGGTATGCTCCCAATGACAAGTGGAAAACCGAAAGGTTCAAGTATGGGCTAAGGGAAGACATTGCTCAGAGTTTGAGTTCTTTTGCCTATACTAACTATGCTGCCATGGTTCAACAATCGCACATAGCTGAGAGTGACTTGAAAAGGTTATATGCAAGCAGGAAAGTATTCCATCAGAATAAGAAGAATGTTGGATCATCCAACCATCAGACGGGTCCCAGGCACAACTCCAACAAAGGGAAGCAGGTTCAGTCATCGAACTCCTCAAAATTCAGTACGTGTTCCAACTGTGGAAAGTACCATCAGGGCAAGTGCCAGATGGGATCCAACCAGTGTTATTTCTGCAAGAAAGACGGCCATTTTGCACGGGACTGCCCAGAGAAAGAGAAGAGTCAAGGAAGTAACCCTGCTGCTACTACAACTCATGGGAGAGTTTACACCTTAGACGCCCAGAAGGTCACACCGTCAGATAATCTACTAAGGGGTATGGGATCTCTTTTTAATAACTCCGTTAGTATTTTATATGATTCAGGTGCGACTCATTGTTTTATATCAAAAGTTTGTGCCGAACGGTTGGGATTGGCTTTAACTCCTTTGCCTCAACCAATCTCCATTAAGACTGCTGCTGAGGGTAGTGTTCAGACCCAAGCGATATGTGAAAATTGTCTTCTATCCATTGGAGACAGGAATTTTGTAGTAGACTTCATTTGTTTACCAATGAAGGGCATGGATGTCGTCCTAGGAATGAGTTGGATGACGGCCAACCATGTGACTATCGATTGTTTCCATCGAACTATCGGTTTCGCCTCCGAGTCAGTGGAGCTACAGCCGCCCAATTCTGAAGCTGTTATTTCTTTCACATCGGCCAGTAACTATCTATTCCAAGGCGCGGAAGCTTACGTCATGATGCTGTCTGCATCCACTGGGACAGGTCAGGATTTATCTTCTGTGCAAGTTGTTAATGAATTTCTTGATGTGTTTCCCGATGAAGTTCCTTCGTTTCCTCCGGACCGTGAGGTGGAATTTTCTATAGAATTGGTTCCAGGCACTGGACCTATTTCTATAGCCCCGTATAGAATGTCGCCATTAGAGTTGAGGGAACTGAAAGTTCAACTGGAAGAGCTAATTTCCAAACGGTTCATCCGGCCGAGTGCCTCACCATGGGGTGCTCCAGTGTTGCTTGTCAAGAAGAAGGACGGAAGTATGAGATTGTGTATCGATTATCGTCAGTTGAATAAAGTGACTGTCAAGAACAAGTACCCTCTACCGAGAATTGATGATTTGCTAGATCAGTTGAGGGGAGCTTCTGTGTTTTCAAAGATTGATCTAAGGTCCGGTTATCACCAAATCAGGGTTCGAGCTTTGGACGTCCCGAAGACCGCTTTCCGTACGAGATATGGACACTATGAATTCGTAGTGATGCCCTTCGGTTTGACCAATGCTCCAGCTGTATTCATGGATTATATGAATCGAATTTTTAATCCTTATCTGGATCAGTTTGTGGTAGTGTTCATCGATGATATCTTGGTGTTCTCTAGGACGATTGAGGAGCATGTGCAACATCTCCGAATTGTTCTGAACATTCTCCGAGAGAAGAAGTTGTATGCTAAGCCGTCCAAATGTGATTTTTGGATGCCAGAAGTTAAGTTTCTGGGCCACGTAATATCTAGGACAGGTGTTGCTGTGGATCCCAGTAAGATCGAAGCTGTGGTAGACTGGGAGCAGCCGTCTACGGTTACTGAGGTAAGAAGTTTCTTAGGATTAGCTGGGTACTATCGAAGATTCATTCAAGGATTTTCCCAGTTGGTTCTTCCACTCACTCGGTTAACTCGCAAGGGTCAGCCGTTTGTTTGGGACTCTGACTGTGAAAATTGTTTCACGGAATTGAAGGGTCGTTTGACTTCTGCACCTATCCTGATTCTTCCTGATCCGTCAGTAGGATTCCAAATCTATTGCGACGCTTCTGGTAAGGGTTTAGGATGTGTCCTAATGCAGAATCAACAAGTGGTTGCTTATGCCTCCAGGCAGTTGAAGCCACATGAAGAGAATTACCCGACTCATGATTTAGAGTTGGCGGCGATTGTGTTTGCCCTAAAGATTTGGAGACATTACCTGTATGGGTCTCGTTTCGAAGTCTTTAGTGACCACAAAAGTCTGAAGTATTTGTTTGACCAAAAGGAGCTGAACAACAGACAGAGGAGATGGGTAGAATTCCTGAAAGATTATGATTTTGAATTGAAGTACCATCCTGGTAAGGCTAATGTTGTTGCCGATGCTTTAAGCAGAAAGTCTATCCATACTGCAAAGCTGATGATGCACGAGATGTCATTGTTGGAATCATTCAGAGACCTCAATTTGAGAGTTAAGTCGAGAAGGAACAGGTTGGTGTTGAGTCACATTCAGATTTCAAGTTCATTGAGGAATCTAATTCGCTCAGCCCAAGAAGGTGATGTAGAACTGCAAGCGCAGAAGAGATTGCCGAACTACACCGAAGACGGTGATGGTGTAATTTGTTTTGATGGCAGAATCTGTGTGCCAAATGATGAGGATGTGAAGAGGCAAGTTTTAGAGGAGGCTCATAAGAGTCAGTTCTCAATACATCCTGGGTCTACCAAGATGTATCGAGATTTGAAGCAATTATACTGGTGGCCGGGCATGAAAGTGGATATAGCAGAATTTGTGTCTCGATGCTTAACTTGTCAAAAGGTTAAGATAGAGCACCGGAAGCCAGGTGGCCAGTTACAACCGTTGAATGTACCTGAATGGAAATGGGAAAGCATATCTATGGATTTTGTCATGGGATTGCCGCGGTCCCAAATCGGAAATGATTCTATTTGGGTAGTGGTGGATCGCCTGACCAAGTCCGCTCATTTTATTCCAGTGCGTTCGACTCACAAGGTTGCTAGGTTAGCAGATGAATATCTCAAGAATATTGTGAAGTTGCATGGAATCCCTACAAGTATCATCTGTGATCGAGATCCCAAGTTTACATCTCGATTTTGGAGAGCATTGAACATGGCGTTGGGAACAAAAGTGTGTGTTAGCACTGCTTACCATCCTCAGACAGACGGGCAGACTGAGAGGACAATCCAGACATTGGAGGATATGTTGAGAGCTTGTGTACTCGATAGTGGAGGCAGATGGGAGGATCACCTTCCATTGGTGGAATTCTCATACAACAACAGTTATCATTCTAGTATCGGAATGGCTCCATATGAAGCATTGTATGGAAGGAAGTGCAGAACACCATTGTGTTGGTGGGATGTAGGTGAGCAGAGATTGTTGGGACCAGATTTAGTCCGGGAGACTACGGAGAAGATCCGTCAAATCAGAGAAAGGATGAAAGCCGCGCAGAGTCGGCAAAAGAGTTATGCGGATAAGAGGAGAAGGCCGCTAGAATTCGAAGAAGGAGATCATGTCTTTTTGAAACTTTCTCCAACCATTGGGACCGGTATTGCTTTGCGAGCAAAGAAGCTCAGTCCTCGGTATGTCGGACCCTTCCAGATTATCGAGCGAGTTGGGCCGGTAGCGTATCGCATTGCCTTACCTCCAGAATTGTCCAGATTACATGATGTGTTTCATGTATCGCAGCTAAGGAAATATATTCATGATCCGAATCAACCATTAAGCCATGAAGCGATTGACATCAGAACGGATCTATCTTATCATCCTACCCCAATCAGGATCATCGAACGTGGCGAGAAAACGCTCCGGACGAGGTCAATTCCTATTGTCAAGGTGCTTTGGGACGGTGTGTCACCTGACGAAGCGACATGGGAAGTAGAGGAGAGCATGCGGGAGAAATATCCGTGTTTGTTCAAGTAAGGTATGTTTTGTCAATTTTGAGGACAAAATTTTAGAAGTTGGGGTGATTGTAACATCCCCTAATTAGCTAATTAGATTAATTAAATTAGCAAGAGGATTATCATGAATTGTTTAATTAATAAATAATAAGTTATGCATAATTGCAATATTATGTTAAGTTAGTGAGTCATGGGAATTAGTGTGGTGTTAGGAATAATTTAAGAGAATGTTAGAGAATAAGGGTATTTTAGTCTTTATAACCCTTTAAATGATAGCCAGCTGAACCCACACCCCACACCACACAACACCATCTCATTTCCAACATTTCAGCAAAAGAGAGGCTTGAGAGAAAGGGAGAGAGAGCTCGAGAGAGAAAGTGGAGAAGGAAGGGAAGAGTTCCTACCTTTATTGTTCATGCATGTGTAATCTAAAACTACCATCCTCCATCATTTTTCTTCTTCTTCCCATTGATCTAATTTTCTGAGCAAACATCCAACTCCTCTCCAAAACACCATTTTCAAACCTTCAAGCTCCAAGCATGGAAATGGAGATATAACCCTTGCATGTCCTTGCTAGAGTCCATCATTTAGTACCAAGGCTCACCTCCAAGCCACAAATTGCTGTTTGAAGTTGTGGGGTAGCTGGGATTCGAAATCAATTGTTGTCCAAGCAATTTGGAGTGGTTGAGTTTCTTGTTGGAGCGAGTTCGAAGAGAGTTCGTGGTTTTGGAGCGGTTGTATTCTCGGAGTTCCGGTGTTGCGTGATTTTCATCACGATAGGTGAGTTCTATACTCGCTTAGGGAATATGTTTGTGTTTCAGAATCTTCTTTTCGAAAACCATGGTCATGTATTCGTGTTATCAAAAGAAATCTTATTGAAAAACCGTTTTCCCCAAAACTTGTGATTGAACTATGAATTGCTTGATTGATTGTTGGGTGTGCTGGATTGGATTGCTATAATATTGTGTTTTAATGCGTGTTGGAGTTTGGGCCTCGATCGGAAGGGAAGTGGGAATCGGAATGGAATGGAATAATACATGAAAAACCTGTTTTCTGGAAACTGATAGAGACGCACGGATCGTGTGCCTACGAGCACGGGTCGTGCGCCTCCCTCTGATACGACAGGGACTGGGTTTTAAAACACACACGGATCGTGCGCCTAGTCGCACGGGTCGTGCGTAAGTCTCTGAAACTTTCTGTAAATCTGGTAGCTAACGCACGGATCGTGCGCCTACACGCACGGGTCGTGCGTATCTTCCTGGAAAATTTCTACAAACTGTTCAACCACGCACGGGTCGTGCGCCTACACGCACGGGTCGTGTGAGATTTTCTGACCTTCAATTTCAAAGTACATATTTATCCATTCCAAATGATTTCAATCCTCTTCTAATCCATTCCCCAAGGTCCCACAACAATGTAAAGGTAACAATGGTATGAGATTGAACATGTTCGATAGAAAAATAGTGTGTTATGAATAAAATGGAAAACCGCTCTTAGAGAACGCGAGAGTGCAAATGTTAAAGAATGATCATAACACACGATACTTGACTGATATTGTACACTGAAATTGACTGATATGGTACATGGTACATGACTGGAATGACTAACAGCCCAATGTGGGTACACAGACTGAAAATGTATAATAAATACAGGAGGAAAAGGGTGACGACCCTAAGAGGTTAGCATACTAGGGGAGGGGAAGTCATGAGCCCCAAAACCTAGACTCAAGAATGTTTCCCCTGCTAGAAATAGCGGGATGGGTTCACCAAAAGGTCAAGAGATGCCTATAAAATAGGTAGACTGAGGTGTTATGCTAAAAACATGGAACAAAGATTGCATGCTTCATGTGTCGCTTAGGAGGGCCATGAGCATGAAGGTTACAGGAACTGAATGTATTTCCACGTGGTTGCTTTTTAGGACCACGAGTTCAAAACAAGGCATAATGAACCGCTAGAGTTGTAAGGGGTCTCGATAGGACTCACTGAGATAATGTTTATCTCACCCTTCATATTTGTGGTTTTTACAGAGAAACAGGGGAAAGCAAAGGCGGTAAAGCATGGCTAGCTGGTGTGACTCTTGGAGTCATTGAAGACCTAGTTTAATGTTTTAGACCTTGTTTCCGTTTATGGTTCCTATTTTCCGATTGTATAACTTTCATTGTCAAGTTGTAAAATCGTTTCCGCTACTTTATGTTTTGAGTATTGAACACCAGGATATGTACAAGTCTTAAGTTTTGGAACTTAAGCATTTTCAGAAAGTTATGAGGTTCAGAGAACCAGTTATTATGTATTATCTAAAGTTTTAGATGTGTTCAATATTTCAATAACAGGAAGTTACTCTGATGTATGCCATTTAGTGCATTTCGGTGATTCTATATGTTAGAATTTATCGGGGTGTTACAACCCGCATTCATGTATCTCAAACACAATCAACACTACCCGCATTGGGTCGTCACATAAACAATATACCCGCATTGGGACATCAACAAACAAGGTACCCACATTGGGCCGTCACATAAACAATATACCCGCATTGGGCCGTCTACCCGCATTGGGCCGTCAACAAACAATGTACCCGCATTGGGCCATCACATAAACAATGAACAATTCACTGAAAACATAATCCGCTAAAGAAACAACAATTCAAACATTCTAATTCAGCAATCGTACCTAAACTTTGAGAATTTATTTAACCTATCAAACAGCCACGGAATTTAGCAAACGACCCCTCTACGGAAAGCTAAGGACGTCTAGTTTCTGACTATGTTTTTAGAATTGTGGAATGATGGGTCAATAAATATAGTTTTCGCAAACAAGGCAGTATGTCCAGAAACAAAACTTGAGAACATGATATCTCCCTCCATACCTAATGAAATCGGACAATTCTTGTGGCTATGTTGAAGCATTTTGAGTCTAGTTTCCATATAATTAAAAAGGAACTTAATCGGAGATTAGTACAGGGAGTTACGAAGACAACACTGAAGGGTGCCAGCACGGGTTTCTGCAGCACTTGTTTCTTCATGATGAACTTGTTGCATCTTAAATGGTGATTTGGTTTGGAGGAGGGTGATGGTTCTGAAATCAGTATCATTGTGTAGCGGAGGATAAATGGAGAAGAATGGTGGTTTGGATTGGGACATGCATTGGAGTTTCAGAATTCCTTTTTCCCTCTTCCTCTTCCCCTCACTCGCAACCCTCTTCTTCTCTCATGCCTCAATTCTTTTTCTTTTCTGAAATGAGGTGTGTTTTTCTGTTTTGGGGGTTCAGCTGGGGTTAAGTGACAAGGTGGAAAAGACATTTCTACCCCTCAGCTACTCATCCTCACTTAACTAGCCCTAATAGAACTATTTCGCCATAACTAAGTTACTTATGAAATTGTAACAATCATGCACACATACAAAAAATCATTTATGTCACCCTTTCTTAATAATAAAATAATTCACTTTCTCATAGTAATTAATTATACTAATCATACTCATCTTAGCTAATTAATCAACTTGACCTTTTGCTAACATCTATTAACCGACTTAGCTAAAATTGGGGATGTTACAATCACCCGAAGTTGAAAGATTTTGTCCGCAAAATCGTCCAAACTACCCAATGAACATTACCCCTGAAGCTTTATCTACCTGCATTCTCCTGCAAAAGTCAAACCCTAACTCCTCTTCTAGACACTTAAAGGGACTCACCCCAACTTGGATTGATCATAGGCAATTCTATCTCCGTACATCAACTATCGAAGGAAACCATGATCGCATCAAAGAGTTTAGGAAAAGAAGCAAGATACAATTTCAAAACGGTTTCACTCTTTAGTGCAATCATGTGTTCGTTCATACTTAATGCAACTCAAACTCTCTACATAACCCTTTGGTTGAACCGGTTTCAAGAAATAAACGGTCACCCACAGCTCCTTCAAACCATCACTGATGCCCACCTATTGTTCCGGTACGGCGTCTGTAGCCCTCTGCTCCTACTGCACGCTCTAATGAAAGGAGAAGGCCAGAAATCCTATGGTTTTGGGTTTCGGACATCTTCGGGGCTGAGGCAACCAATAGTCATCATTCTCAGTAACTCACACGAAACATTGAGCGGATCCTGACTCAACACATCACATAATATACTGAAAGGTTCTGACAGTCAATCGTCCAAGTCCCTAATTGACTCGATCTAAAAACCTCTTGACCGCAAGGTTACTAAGCCCGACTAAGTCGAACTGCTCTGATACCAAATGTAACACCCCGATATTTACTAACTTGTAGAAACATCGAAATGCACCACTTGGCATACATCAGAGTTACTTCCTGTCTCAGATATTGAACACGACTAAAAATTTTCGATAATAAATTATCGAACGCGCTTACATAACTTAACATAATCTGAAATACGTGCCTTACTACTTCTCATGCCTAGTGTTCAATACCAAAAATAGAAAGTTGCGGAAGAGATTTACAACTTGTGACAATAATAAGTCGTACAATCGAAGATACAAGTCAGACAGTAGAAAATACAAAGAACATAAACTAAACATCGGCATCTCCTCTAGGTTGCTCCATAACCGCCTTATCGCCTTTAACTTTCCCTGAAAACCCCAAATCATAAAGGGTGAGATAACATTATCCCAGTGAGTTCTATCGAGACCCCTCACTAACTCTCTCAGTTCATTATGCTTGATTGATAAAGCCGTAGTCCCTAAAGTTGACTACGTGGAAACCTGAACGTTTAACTCGCAGCCCTCCTAAGCAACATACGAGAAACACACATAACAATGATTCTTAGCATATCACCGGCAACTTTATTTGAAAGCTACCGGAAAAACCCATTCCCTGACCATTCTCTATCAGGGACATACGATGACGGAGACTACCCGCATTCATGTATCTCAAACACAATCAACACTACCCGCATTGGGTCGTCACATAAACAATATACCCGCATTGGGACATCAACAAACAAGGTACCCACATTGGGCCGTCACATAAACAATATACCCGCATTGGGCCGTCTACCCGCATTGGGCCGTCAACAAACAATGTACCCGCATTGGGCCATCACATAAACAATGAACAATTCACTGAAAACATAATCCGCTAAAGAAACAACAATTCAAACATTCTAATTCAGCAATCGTACCTAAACTTTGAGAATTTATTTAACCTATCAAACAGCCACGAAATTTAGCAAACGACCCCTCTACGGAAAGCTAAGGACGTCTAGTTTCTGACTATGTTTTTGGAATTGTGGAATGATGGGTCAATAAATATAGTTTTCGCAAACAAGGCAGTATGTCCAGAAACAAAACTTGAGAACATGATATCTCCCTCCATACCTAATGAAATCGGACAATTCTTGTGGCTATGTTGAAGCATTTTGAGTCTAGTTTCCATATAATTAAAAAGGAACTTAATCGGAGATTAGTACAGGGAGTTACGAAGACAACACTGAAGGGTGCCAGCACGGGTTTCTGCAGCACTTGTTTCTTCATGATGAACTTGTTGCATCTTAAATGGTGATTTGGTTTGGAGGAGGGTGATGGTTCTGAAATCAGTATCATTGTGTAGCGGAGGATAAATGGAGAAGAATGGTGGTTTGGATTGGGACATGCATTGGAGTTTCAGAATTCCTTTTTCCCTCTTCCTCTTCCCCTCACTCGCAACCCTCTTCTTCTCTCATGCCTCAATTCTTTTTCTTTTCTGAAATGAGGTGTGTTTTTCTGTTTTGGGGGTTCAGCTGGGGTTAAGTGACAAGGTGGAAAAGACATTTCTACCCCTCAGCTACTCATCCTCACTTAACTAGCCCTAATAGAACTATTTCGCCATAACTAAGTTACTTATGAAATTGTAACAATCATGCACACATACAAAAAATCATTTATGTCACCCTTTCTTAATAATAAAATAATTCACTTTCTCATAGTAATTAATTATACTAATCATACTCATCTTAGCTAATTAATCAACTTGACCTTTTGCTAACATCTATTAACCGACTTAGCTAAAATTGGGGATGTTACAATCACCCGAAGTTGAAAGATTTTGTCCGCAAAATCGTCCAAACTACCCAATGAACATTACCCCTGAAGCTTTATCTACCTGCATTTTCCTGCAAAAGTCAAACCCTAACTCCTCTTCTAGACACTTAAAGGGACTCACCCCAACTTGGATTGATCATAGGCAATTCTATCTCCGTACATCAACTATCGAAGGAAACCATGATCGCATCAAAGAGTTTAGGAAAAGAAGCAAGATACAATTTCAAAACGGTTTCACTCTTTAGTGCAATCATGTGTTCGTTCATACTTAATGCAACTCAAACTCTCTACATAACCCTTTGGTTGAACCGGTTTCAAGAAATAAACGGTCACCCACAGCTCCTTCAAACCATCACTGATGCCCACCTATTGTTCCGGTACGGCGTCTGTAGCCCTCTGCTCCTACTGCACGCTCTAATGAAAGGAGAAGGCCAGAAATCCTATGGTTTTGGGTTTCGGACATCTTCGGGGCTGAGGCAACCAATAGTCATCATTCTCAGTAACTCACACGAAACATTGAGCGGATCCTGACTCAACACATCACATAATATACTGAAAGGTTCTGACAGTCAATCGTCCAAGTCCCTAATTGACTCGATCTAAAAACCTCTTGACCGCAAGGTTACTAAGCCCGACTAAGTCGAACTGCTCTGATACCAAATGTAACACCCCGATATTTACTAACTTGTAGAAACATCGAAATGCACCACTTGGCATACATCAGAGTTACTTCCTGTCTCAGATATTGAACACGACTAAAAATTTTCGATAATAAATTATCGAACGCGCTTACATAACTTAACATAATCTGAAATACGTGCCTTACTACTTCTCATGCCTAGTGTTCAATACCAAAAATAGAAAGTTGCGGAAGAGATTTACAACTTGTGACAATAATAAGTCGTACAATCGAAGATACAAGTCAGACAGTAGAAAATACAAAGAACATAAACTAAACATCGGCATCTCCTCTAGGTTGCTCCATAACCGCCTTATCGCCTTTAACTTTCCCTGAAAACCCCAAATCATAAAGGGTGAGATAACATTATCCCAGTGAGTTCTATCGAGACCCCTCACTAACTCTCTCAGTTCATTATGCTTGATTGATAAAGCCGTAGTCCCTAAAGTTGACTACGTGGAAACCTGAACGTTTAACTCGCAGCCCTCCTAAGCAACATACGAGAAACACACATAACAATGATTCTTAGCATATCACCGGCAACTTTATTTGAAAGCTACCGGAAAAACCCATTCCCTGACCATTCTCTATCAGGGACATACGATGACGGAGACTACCCGCATTCATGTATCTCAAACACAATCAACACTACCCGCATTGGGTCGTCACATAAACAATATACCCGCATTGGGACATCAACAAACAAGGTACCCACATTGGGCCGTCACATAAACAATATACCCGCATTGGGCCGTCTACCCGCATTGGGCCGTCAACAAACAATGTACCCGCATTGGGCCATCACATAAACAATGAACAATTCACTGAAAACATAATCCGCTAAAGAAACAACAATTCAAACATTCTAATTCAGCAATCGTACCTAAACTTTGAGAATTTATTTAACCTATCAAACAGCCACGAAATTTAGCAAACGACCCCTCTACGGAAAGCTAAGGACGTCTAGTTTCTGACTATGTTTTTGGAATTGTGGAATGATGGGTCAATAAATATAGTTTTCGCAAACAAGGCAGTATGTCCAGAAACAAAACTTGAGAACATGATATCTCCCTCCATACCTAATGAAATCGGACAATTCTTGTGGCTATGTTGAAGCATTTTGAGTCTAGTTTCCATATAATTAAAAAGGAACTTAATCGGAGATTAGTACAGGGAGTTACGAAGACAACACTGAAGGGTGCCAGCACGGGTTTCTGCAGCACTTGTTTCTTCATGATGAACTTGTTGCATCTTAAATGGTGATTTGGTTTGGAGGAGGGTGATGGTTCTGAAATCAGTATCATTGTGTAGCGGAGGATAAATGGAGAAGAATGGTGGTTTGGATTGGGACATGCATTGGAGTTTCAGAATTCCTTTTTCCCTCTTCCTCTTCCCCTCACTCGCAACCCTCTTCTTCTCTCATGCCTCAATTCTTTTTCTTTTCTGAAATGAGGTGTGTTTTTCTGTTTTGGGGGTTCAGCTGGGGTTAAGTGACAAGGTGGAAAAGACATTTCTACCCCTCAGCTACTCATCCTCACTTAACTAGCCCTAATAGAACTATTTCGCCATAACTAAGTTACTTATGAAATTGTAACAATCATGCACACATACAAAAAATCATTTATGTCACCCTTTCTTAATAATAAAATAATTCACTTTCTCATAGTAATTAATTATACTAATCATACTCATCTTAGCTAATTAATCAACTTGACCTTTTGCTAACATCTATTAACCGACTTAGCTAAAATTGGGGATGTTACAATCACCCGAAGTTGAAAGATTTTGTCCGCAAAATCGTCCAAACTACCCAATGAACATTACCCCTGAAGCTTTATCTACCTGCATTTTCCTGCAAAAGTCAAACCCTAACTCCTCTTCTAGACACTTAAAGGGACTCACCCCAACTTGGATTGATCATAGGCAATTCTATCTCCGTACATCAACTATCGAAGGAAACCATGATCGCATCAAAGAGTTTAGGAAAAGAAGCAAGATACAATTTCAAAACGGTTTTACTCTTTAGTGCAATCATGTGTTCGTTCATACTTAATGCAACTCAAACTCTCTACATAACCCTTTGGTTGAACCGGTTTCAAGAAATAAAGGGTCACCCACAGCTCCTTCAAACCATCACTGATGCCCACCTATTGTTTCGGTACGGCGTCTGTAGCCCTCTGCTCCTACTGCACGCTCTAATGAAAGGAGAAGGCCAGAAATCCTATGGTTTTGGGTTTCGGACATCTTCGGGGCTGAGGCCACCAATAGTCATCATTCTCAGTAACTCACACGAAACATTGAGCGGATCCTGACTCAACACATCACATAATATACTGAAAGGTTCTGACAGTCAATCGTCCAAGTCCCTAACTGACTCGATCTAAAAACCTCTTGACCGCAAGGTTACTAAGCCCGACTAGGTCGAACTGCTCTGATACCAAATGTAACACCCCGATATTTACTAACTTGTAGAAACATCGAAATGCACCACTTGGCATACATCAGAGTTACTTCCTGTCTCAGATATTGAACACGACTAAAAATTTTCGAAAATAAATTATCGAACGCGCTTACATAACTTAACATAATCTGAAATACGTTCCTTACTACTTCTCATGCCTAGTGTTCAATACCAAAAATAGAAAGTTGCGGAAGAGATTTACAACTTGTAACAATAATAAGTCGTACAATCGAAGATACAAGTCAGACAGTAGAAAATACAAAGAACATAAACTAAACATCGGCATCTCCTCTAGGTTGCTCCATAATCGCCTTATCGCCTTTAACTTTCCCTGAAAACCCCAAATCATAAAGGGAGAGATAACATTATCCCAGTGAGTTCTATCGAGACCCCTTACTAACTCTCTCAGTTCATTATGCTTGATTGATAAAGCCGTAGTCCCTAAAGTTGACTACGTGGAAACCTGAACGTTTAACTCGCAGCCCTCCTAAGCAACATACGAGAAACACACATAACAATGATTCTTAGCATATCACCGGCAACTTTATTTGAAAGCTACCGAAAAAACCCATTCCCTGACCATTCTCTATCAGGGACATACGATGACGGAGACTACCCGCATTCATGTATCTCAAACACAATCAACACTACCCGCATTGGGTCGTCACATAAACAATATACCCGCATTGGGACATCAACAAACAAGGTACCCACATTGGGCCGTCACATAAACAATATACCCGCATTGGGCCGTCTACCCGCATTGGGCCATCAACAAACAATGTACCCGCATTGGGCCATCACATAAACAATGAACAATTCACTGAAAACATAATCCGCTAAAGAAACAACAATTCAAACATTCTAATTCAGCAATCGTACCTAAACTTTGAGAATTTATTTAACCTATCAAACAGCCACGGAATTTAGCAAACGACCCCTCTACGGAAAGCTAAGGACGTCTAGTTTCTGACTATGTTTTTAGAATTGTGGAATGATGGGTCAATAAATACAGTTTTCGCAAACAAGGCAGTACGTCCAGAAACAAAACTTGAGAACATGATATCTCCCTCCATACCTAATGAAATCGGACAATTCTTGTGGCTATGTTGAAGCATTTTGAGTCTAGTTTCCATATAATTAAAAAGGAACTTAATCGGAGATTAGTACAGGGAGTTACGAAGACAACACTGAAGGGTGCCAACACGGGTTTCTGCAGCACTTGTTTCTTCATGATGAACTTGTTGCATCTTAAATGGTGATTTGGTTTGGAGGAGGGTGATGGTTCTGAAATCAGTATCATTTTGTAGCGGAGGATAAATGGAGAAGAATGGTGGTTTGGATTGGGACATGCATTGGAGTTTCGGAATTCTTTTTTCCCTCTTGCTCTTCCCCTCACTTGCAACCCTCTTCTTCTCTCATGCCTCAATTCTTTTTCTTTTCTGAAATGAGGTGTGTTTTTCTGTTTTGGGGGTTCAGCTGGGGTTAAGTGACAAGGTGGAAAAGACATTTCTACCCCTCAGCTACTCATCCTCACTTAACTAGCCCTAATAGAACTATTTCGCCATAACTAAGTTACTTATGAAATTGTAACAATCATGCACACATACAAAAAATCATTTATGTCACCCTTTCTTAATAATAAAATAATTCACTTTCTCATAGTAATTAATTATACTAATCATACTCATCTTAGCTAATTAATCAACTTGACCACTTGCTAACATCTATTAACCGACTTAGCTAAAATTGGGGATGTTACAATCACCCGAAGTTGAAAGATTTTGTCCGCTAAATCGTCCAAACTACCCAATGAACATTACCCCTGAAGCTTTATCTACCTGCATTCTCCTGCAAAAGTCAAACCCTAACTCCTCTTCTAGACACTTAAAGGGACTCACCCCAACTTGGATTGATCATAGGCAATTCTATCTCCGTACATCAACTATCGAAGGAAACCATGATCGCATCAAAGAGTTTAGGAAAAGAAGCAAGATACAATTTCAAAACGGTTTTACTCTTTAGTGCAATCATGTGTTCGTTCATACTTAATGCAACTCAAACTCTCTACATAACCCTTTGGTTGAACCGGTTTCAAGAAATAAATGGTCACCCACAGCTCCTTCAAACCATCACTGATGCCCACCTATTGTTCCGGTACGGCGTCTGTAGCCCTCTGCTCCTACTGCACGCTCTAATGAAAGGAGAAGGCCAGAAATCCTATGGTTTTGGGTTTCGGACATCTTCGGGGCTGAGGCAACCAATAGTCATCATTCTCAGTAACTCACACGAAACATTGAGCGGATCCTGACTCAACACTTCACATAATATACTGAAAGGTTCTGACAGTCAATCGTCCAAGTCCCTAACTGACTCGATCTAAAAACCTCTTGACCGCAAGGTTACTAAGCCCGACTAGGTCGAACTGCTCTGATACCAAATGTAACACCCCGATATTTACTAACTTGTAGAAACATCGAAATGCACCACTTGGCATACATCAGAGTTACTTCCTGTCTCAGATATTGAACACGACTAAAAATTTCTGATAATAAATTATCAAACGCGCTTACATAACTTAACATAATCTGAAATACGTGCCTTACTACTTCTCATGCCTAGTGTTCAATACCAAAAATAGAAAGTTGCGAAAGCGATTTACAACTTGTAACAAAAATAAGTCGTACAATCGAAGATACACGTCACACAGTAGAAAACACAAAGCACATAAACTAAACATCGGCATCTCCTCTAGGTTGCTCCATAACCGCCTTATCACCTTTAACTTTCCCTGAAAACCACAAATCATAAAGGGTGAGATAACATTATCTCAGTGAGTTCTATTGAGACCCCTTACAAACTCTCTCGGTTCATTATGCTTGATTCATAAAGCCGTAGTCCCTAAAGTTGACTATGTGGAAACCTGAACGTGTAACTCGCAGCCCTCCTAAGCAACTTACGATAAACACACATAACAATGATTCTTAGCATATCACCGGCAACTTTATTTGAAAGCTACCGGCAAACCCATTCCCTGACCATTCTCTATCAGGGACAAACTATGACAGGGCCTAGGTTTTGGGGCTCATGACTTCCCCTCCCACTAGTACGCTAATCTCCACCCGCATTGGGCCGTCTAGCCGCATTGGGCCGTTAACAATCAATAACATGAACATAACATAACATTATTATTATTACCATTATAACCTTAGTGATCTCACTCGTGACTACTAAGCTTGTTATCCTGACTTATAGACACCTACAATTAAACCACCTAGATTCATGTATCTCAAACACAATCAACACTACCCGCATTGGGTCGTCACATAAACAATATACCTGCATTGGGCCGTCAACAAACAATGT
The DNA here is from genome assembly GCA_039519185.1 of Astragalus membranaceus. Classification (NCBI taxonomy): domain Eukaryota; kingdom Viridiplantae; phylum Streptophyta; class Magnoliopsida; order Fabales; family Fabaceae; genus Astragalus; species Astragalus membranaceus. The sequence continues at coordinate 97,555,967 of CM076846.1, read as the reverse complement.
ACCTGCATTGGGCCGTCACATAAACAATATTCCCGCATTGGGCCGTCACATAAACAATATACTCGCATTGGACCGTCTACCCGCATTGGGCCGTCAACAAACAATGTACCCGCATTGGGCCGTCACATAAACAATGAACAATTCATTGAAAACATAATCCGCTAAAGAAGCAACAATTCAAACATTCAGCATCCGTACCTAAACTTTGAGAATTTATTTAACCTATTAAACGGCTACAGAATTTAGCAAACGACCCTTCTACGGAAAGCTAAGGACGTCTAGTTTCTGACTATGTTTTTAAAATTGTGGAATGATGGGTCAATAAATACAGTTTTTGCAAACAAGGCAGTAGGTCCAGAAAATGGGGCAGCAAATATGACCTAGATTGCAATCTTCCTAAAGTGGTCAAAACTTACTCAATTAACCTGAAACTTGAGCCTAAAAAGTAGTAAATTAAGTCTAGTCAAATCAAAATCATTCAGAAATGAGCTCTTGCAATCACAAATCCCAGAACACTGACCCTATGTCCAGATTGTTCCCAGAATTTTACCCTAATTTGTGGAGCGTATAACTTGAGTTACACAATTCCAAATTCAACCAAATCAGAGCCAACTAAACGAGCATTCATTCGAGTTTCTAAATTGATAGACCACATGATTTTCTAGTCAGTAATTCGTTCCCAGTAACTGAAGTACTGAACCTACTCCAGAACATCCAAAAACAGTGAAATTAGCAATACAATTAACACCAAGCAAGCACCAAATTAATCTAACACATGTTTCAGTCACAGCAAACATCATAAACAATCCATAACCAACACTTTCATACAATTAATCACATCAAACATGCATAATTTCGAATAATAAATCGCATAGCTCCTCGTTCAAAGTACCCTTTTTCGCAAAACGGTTTTTAACATACAATTTCACAAATAAAAGGACAGAACCAACATGCATGACCATTATTTTGAAATTAATAGAACTCACCTTTGGCGATGAAAATCGCACAACTAACGAAACTCCGAGAACCCGAATGAACCAAAACACACGAACTCTTCCGAATCCGCTCCAACGAACACGAAATCGACCCCCGGCGAATCCTCAAACTTGACCAGTTACTGAAGAATCCCTGAATGCATCTCGAATCAACCCAAACTACTTCGAACCGCGTTCCAACTTTGAACTCAGCTGCCCGAAATGCTCCTGCTGTTTCCAGCAACAAAGTGCCATTTTGCAACGAACACAACTCAGTCAATTCTCAACGAAACTTAGCAAAACAGATGTCTATTGTGAAGGGAATTTTATCTAGTTTCTTAGGGTTCAGGTTTCACACACATGCAACTGGGTCAAAACTGAGGCTGATTCAGAAACGAAACTTGAGAACATGTTGAAGCATTTTGAGTATAGTTTCCAAAGAAATAAAAAGGAACCTAATCGGAAGTCAGTACAGGGAGTTACGAAGACAACACTGAAGGGTGTCAACACGGGTTTCTACAGCACTTGTTTCTTCATGATGAACTTGTTGCATCTTAAATGGTGATTTGGTTTGGAGGAGGGTGATGGTTCTGAAATCAGTATCATTGTGTAGAGGAGGAGAAATGGAGAAGAATGGTGGTTCGGATTGGGACATGCATTGGAGTTTCAGAATTCCTTTTTCCCTCTTCCTCTTCCTCTCACTCGCAACCCTCCACTCTTTTTCTTTTCTGAAATGAGGTGTGTTTTTCTGTTTTGGGGGTTCAGCTGGGGTTAAGTGACAAGGTGGAAAAGACATTTCTACCCCTCAGCTACTCATCCTCACTTAACTAGTCCTAATAGAACTATTTCACCATAACTAACTTAGTAAATTGTAACAATCATGCACACATACAATAAATCATTTATGTCACCCTATCTTAATAATAAAATAATTCACTTTCTCATAATAATTAATTATACTAATCATACTCATCTTAGCTAATTAATCAACTTGACCTCCTGCTAACAACTATTAACCGACATAGCTAAAATTGGGGATGTTACATCTTTCTTTCTTTCGCTTCATACACTATCTTTATTACATTTTTTCTCTTTCTTCTTACACTCTCTTTCCTCCTTTTCACTTTTCTCTTAAACTCTCGTTCTTCCTTTTTTCTTTTTACTTTCCCCGTAGACAATTCTTCTTTTTCTCTTATTGTAACGCCCCAAAAATGATAGATTAATTTATTTAATTAATTTAATGAAATTGAGTGGTAGAAATAATAATATAATTATTATTTATTACTTAATAAAATAATTATAGGTGTTATTATATGTGAGCCTTAGTTGGGTTGGAAATAATTATTTAATTTGAAGGGAGTGGTGATGGTAATTCCGGATGTTAGGATCGGCCCAAGCCCAAGCCCATTGACTTAGGCCTAGGCGAATTAGTAAGGGTTGGAGACAAGTGTCTCATTGGTGCAAAAGAAAGAAAAGAATTCGAAGAGAGGAGAGAAGAGAAGAGAAAAAGAAAACGTAAAAAGAGAGAGTGAGAAGAGGAGAAGTCGCGAAGAGAGGAAGAGAAGAAGAAATAGGGCGAATCACTCAAGGAGGAAGAGAAGGCTTGTTGGTGTCTTGCAATTTCTTGGAGCCTTGCCTAGCAATTTCGACTTCTAAGAGGTTAGGGGGTCCTCTTTTTATCTTTAATAGCTTATGTGATGAGTAATGCCTAGGCTTAGGTCCTAGGGTGATTTCTATGAATGATTGGTATATTGTGATGTTGTGCTATGCTGAATTTTTAATTGTGCAAATGGATGTTTGATTGGTGTTGAAATTGTACACAATAGGAATGATGCATGCCCATTGTTTGGTGTTATGATTGAATGAATTTTTGGTGGTAAATGTGATGATTAGTCTTATATGGATAAATTAAGGTTGGAGATTTAATTTGGGAATTTTTGGTGGTGAGGAACTCGAAATTGGTTGGCTCCTTAGGCTCCTAGGCGTATGTGTGTGTTGCTGGAAATTCTGTCTAAGACTGTGTCTAGCTCCTGGGAACCAGGCGCCCATGTGCTGTGTCTGTGTTGCCTGTGTCTGGTTCTGTGTCTAAACACTGGGCGCCGGGTTCCCTTGTCTGCGCCACTGTGTTGCAGAATTGTGTTGCTCGTGTCTAGGCACCATGGGAACCGAGGGTCCCGGATATTGGATGCTCGGTTTGTTTTCAAATTTGGTATGGGAGTTCCTGGACACAAAAAGAGTCAGTTTCAGGTGTTGGGTCAAAATTTGGCCGTGTTCCTTGTGCCATGGGCGCCAAGGGCCCCAATTTTATGTTGTTCATTTTGCGAAAATTGATACTGGGTTTTCATGTCCAAGCTAAATGGCTCGTGTAAAATCATTTTTGGAGTCATAGGAGTTGTGGTTTGTCTTGGCCTTAGGCGCCTAGCCCATGGGCGCCAAAGAGCCGTGTCACTTTTTGCCAAAATTTTTGTTGGGTTCTCATATTCTGAGTATTTGGCTCGTGCAAAATTAATTTCGAAGTTAAAAGAGTTGTCTTGCGTGTTTTGCCAAGGCGCCTCATGCATGGGCGCTGTGTTCCCTGCGCCAGTTTTCCTGCGCCTGTGTCTGGGCGCTAGGCGCCCTGCGCCAGTTCCTGCGCCAGTTCCTGGGCGCCAGCGCCTATGCGCGTGTTGCTGTTTCTGGGCGCCAGCGCCCATGCGCCAAGTTTTGTGTTGCTCCTGGGCGCCCAGCGCCCTGCGCCAAGTTCTGTGTTGCTCCTGGGCGCCCAGTGCCCATGCGCCAGTTTCCAGGATGTCTAAGTATTTTTCCGGTTTTGTTTTTAATGTAACTTTTGACTCGGTTATCCAAATTTAACGGTTCAAAATGCGTTTCGAAGCTAATTTCAGTGTCTATCCAAATGTTCCAATATTATGCAAAAATAAATTATTTTACTGGTGTTTCTGGGCTGAGGTGTTCAAGTGTCTAGAGGGCAATTTTATTCATTTTCCCTATGTCGTGTCAAATTCTAAAATTTGCCTAATTGAAATTGGTGTTGGTGTGAGTGGTGGGTTGAGTTGGTGAGTGTATTATGTGCATAATTGGTGAGCAGAGGCTTCGGCCTAATTTTAATTGGTGAGCAGAGGCTTCGGCCTAATTTTAATTGGTGAGCAGAGGCTTCGGCCTAATTTTAATTGGTGAGCAGAGGCTTCGGCCTAATTTTAAATCGGTGAGATGATTTAATGGTGAGTTTGATGAATTGTGTGGTGTGTGGTGGTGCATTTCCATAGCATCCCATGAAACATGTGCATTATTGGTGAGCAGAGGCTTCGGCCTAATTTTATTTGGTGAGCAGAGGCTACGGCCTATTTGTATTTGGTGACGGATCCGACATGCATGTGCCAGTGGAGTTTGGGTTGCATTTCACGCATAATCATACCTTTTGCATTGTTGTTTGGAGAATTGTAATTGTGATGTGGTTGCTGCCTTTGTTGTGAATCGGTGTGCCTAGTTACCTTTTCCTATGCAGTGCTTATTTCCATATGTTATTAATTATGAAAAGAGACTCACCCTACTGCTTTTATGTTGCTTCTTATGTCGGCAACGTGCAGGTATTAGCGAGTGAAGGTTATCCTTATGCCTTCGTCTGGTAGGGAGTGTCATGCTCTGATACGTAGCACCGGGGGCGTCTTAGGTTTATGTGTTATTTTAATTACACTGTTAGACTGTTATTAGTGATGTATTAGATTTGTTTTCGAACTTAATATTTTTCCGCTGTGGTAACGACTGTATTTAGTTGATGCGAACTGAACCGGTATTTTATGGTGCTATGTATCTTGTTGCTTTTAGCCAAATTATGCAAATTTGAAGTTGTTGATTTAATGGAGTAAGTGTAGCACTCTCTTATATTGTTTTCAAAAAAAAAAGAAACTCTGATTTTATTAATTAGTAAGGTTATTAGAAGGGGGTGTTACATTAGTGGTATCAGAGCAGTTCGGTCTGTCCGGCCAAGTCGTATAGTCGTAGTGTCCTTTGATGATTAAGTAGTGCTGGATTAGTTCTAACCATTGTCTGTGTAGTAAGTGATGTTCCTGCAGGTGGAGGACAAACCAAGTACTGCTGATGGTAAGTGAATAAGTGGGGGAGATACCCTTGCTGATGATGTGTGTTGTATTGTGTTTCCAGTGTGTGAACTCTGTGTCTTTTGTTTTTGATTTCTCTGCTGGTTTGGAAAATGAATTGTTGATTGTGTTGAGGAGCAATTTTTACTCATTTTTCGCACTTCCAATTATAAATATTTTGAAATGGAGATGTCATATTTATTGATATGTCGATTGTGTGATTGTTATTTGACTTGAATCTGGTCCATGACTTTTGTTGTGGTTGTTGGGTCAATGTGACCAAAGCGATGTTGTTGTTGTTGGGTCAATGTGACCAAATCGATGTTGTTGTTGTTGTTGGGTCAATGTGACCAAAGTGTTGTTGTTGTTGCGTTGAGTCGAATAAGACCAAGTGTTGATGTTGTTGTTGCTGGGCTAATTAATGATGCATTTGTGAATTAAATGACTGTGTATCTAATGATGGTGTATTAAATAATGAAATTGTGGTGTTGAGGTGAACTATGAGCATATGTTGCCTACAAGTTGTTTTGATGATATTACCCTAAGAGTTTCGAAGGTGAAATTAATATGCTTAAGTAGTATGTGATGTTGAAAATTGGTATTTTTGGGTGGTTAGGTAAATTTGGGGTGTCTTGATGGTTTGATTGAGTTGTAGTCAAAGTGTGCACATAGGAGTTTGACCAAATGTCAATATGTTGATTGAATGCCCGAGTGTTGTTTGATGACATGAATTGTTGAATTTGAGTGTTGTTTGAGATTATTGTTTCGTGACTAAAAAGATGAATTTTACTTGTTTACGGTTTTGTGCAATTCTGGACACTGCTTCGTTTTTCAAAAAACTGGCACCGTTTAGTTGATCCAAAAATTATGTGGTTGATTGTTTTTGAAAATAGATTTAACGCCGGTCGTTTTGCCACTGGTTTCGTTCAATTTGGAGCTGTGTGGCTCAAGTTATGATTGTTTCAAGTTAGGTCAAGTTTAGGGGATCAAACTGTGAGTAAGTTCAGTTTTTGTAGGTTTTGTGTCATCAAATGAACTCCTTTTCGAATGAATCCAATTTCCTTGAAAACTAGACAAGATGTTTTACTGTTTAGGCTGAAGTTTCAGGTCATTTGAGTTTGTTTTGGTCATTGTAGAAGAGTCACAACCTTGGACACCGTCGCTGCCCCATTTTCTGGACCTACTGCCTTGTTTGCGAAAACTGTGCTATTGGATTCATCATTTTGAAATTCTAAAAATATAGCCAGAAACTAGACTCCGTAAGTTTTCCGTAGAAGAGTTGTTTGCTAAATTCCGATGTCGTTTGATAGGGTAAATAAATTGTTGAAGTTTATGTGTGAGTGCTGGAATTTCCTGCGTTGCTTAGTTTGTACTGTCACTGTAACGGAAAAACTGTTTTTGCAATATCTTTTGAACCAGGAGTCCGATTTGAGTAAACTAAAATGCTTCGGAAAGCCTATTCAGAGGCCTAACTGAATATTCTAATTTCAAGGCAAAATTGACTGTTTCTGGTGTCGTTGATTTTTAGACGTGTCGGTCGAATTAAATTGTTATTGTGTTGTCGGTGGCTTAGTACCCCAAGTCGTTGTTGCAGTGTCGGCGCCTTGGTGCCCGAAGTTGCTGATGTGTTATTGATTATGGGATTGTTGGTCCCGGAGTTGTCTCTGCATTGTTGCTTTGTTGTTGCTTGTGGTTGCCTCGTTAATAATGTCGAAGTTTATGTGTTGCCTTGGGTACCGCTGAATGGCCCAAGTTATATTGTTGTTGATTTGTTGTTGTGGGCCGATGGCCATTATTGATTAGTGCGGCGCTACTATGCCCCCATGCGTTGTTGTTGTTGATGATGTTGCTTTGCTGATGGTTTGTCGTTGTTGATGTCGCCTGAATGGCAAAGTTCTTTGTTGATGTTACTGTCGTGTTGTTAAATTATGTGGCTTGTTGTACGGCTGTGATGCACTCTGTGAATTTCGTTGTGATGCTGTGATGATTGAAGTATTGCGTTATCTATGGGGATAGATGAGTGAGATAGAATGCAAGTTAGTCTATCAGAGTGGCGCAGCGGAGTAGAGGGTGAGCCTGACTATTACTGCTTGAAGTTACCTGGCTGAACAAGTAGGAGGGACGGCCGCCCAAGCACTTACCGCCGGTAATCAAAGCAATAGTAATCAGCGTGATAGGTAGCACTAGTTGTCTAGATGGCTGTAGTTGGTAGTGGAGGAGTGTTGGCTTTAGCAGGAGAAAATTTCGAGGACGAAATTCCTTTAAGTGGGGGAGAGTTGTAACGCCCCAAAAATGATAGATTAATTTATTTAATTAATTTAATGAAATTGAGTGGTAGAAATAATAATATAATTATTATTTATTACTTAATAAAATAATTATAGGTGTTATTATATGTGAGCCTTAGTTGGGTTGGAAATAATTATTTAATTTGAAGGGAGTGGTGATGGTAATTCCGGATGTTAGGATCGGCCCAAGCCCAAGCCCATTGACTTAGGCCTAGGCGAATTAGTAAGGGTTGGAGACAAGTGTCTCATTGGTGCAAAAGAAAGAAAAGAATTCGAAGAGATGAGAGAAGAGAAGAGAAAAAGAAAACGTAAAAAGAGAGAGTGAGAAGAGGAGAAGTCGCGAAGAGAGGAAGAGAAGAAGAAATAGGGCGAATCACTCAAGGAGGAAGAGAAGGCTTGTTGGTGTCTTGCAATTTCTTGGAGCCTTGCCTAGCAATTTCGACTTCTAAGAGGTTAGGGGGTCCTCTTTTTATCTTTAATAGCTTATGTGATGAGTAATGCCTAGGCTTAGGTCCTAGGGTGATTTCTATGAATGATTGGTATATTGTGATGTTGTGCTATGCTGAATTTTTAATTGTGCAAATGGATGTTTGATTGGTGTTGAAATTGTACACAATAGGAATGATGCATGCCCATTGTTTGGTGTTATGATTGAATGAATTTTTGGTGGTAAATGTGATGATTAGTCTTATATGGATAAATTAAGGTTGGAGATTTAATTTGGGAATTTTTGGTGGTGAGGAACTCGAAATTGGTTGGCTCCTTAGGCTCCTAGGCGTATGTGTGTGTTGCTGGAAATTCTGTCTAAGACTGTGTCTAGCTCCTGGGAACCAGGCGCCCATGTGCTGTGTCTGTGTTGCCTGTGTCTGGTTCTGTGTCTAAACACTGGGCGCCGGGTTCCCTTGTCTGCGCCACTGTGTTGCAGAATTGTGTTGCTCGTGTCTAGGCACCATGGGAACCGAGGGTCCCGGAGATTGGATGCTCGGTTTGTTTTCAAATTTGGTATGGGAGTTCCTGGACACAAAAAGAGTCAGTTTCAGGTGTTGGGTCAAAATTTGGCCGTGTTCCTTGTGCCATGGGCGCCAAGGGCCCCAATTTTATGTTGTTCATTTTGCGAAAATTGATACTGGGTTTTCATGTCCAAGCTAAATGGCTCGTGTAAAATCATTTTTGGAGTCATAGGAGTTGTGGTTTGTCTTGGCCTTAGGCGCCTAGCCCATGGGCGCCAAAGAGCCGTGTCACTTTTTGCCAAAATTTTTGTTGGGTTCTCATATTCTGAGTATTTGGCTCGTGCAAAATTAATTTCGAAGTTAAAAGAGTTGTCTTGCGTGTTTTGCCAAGGCGCCTCATGCATGGGCGCTGTGTTCCCTGCGCCAGTTTTCCTGCGCCTGTGTCTGGGCGCTAGGCGCCCTGCGCCAGTTCCTGCGCCAGTTCCTGGGCGCCAGCGCCTATGCGCGTGTTGCTGTTTCTGGGCGCCAGCGCCCATGCGCCAAGTTTTGTGTTGCTCCTGGGCGCCCAGCGCCCTGCGCCAAGTTCTGTGTTGCTCCTGGGCGCCCAGTGCCCATGCGCCAGTTTCCAGGATGTCTAAGTATTTTTCCGGTTTTGTTTTTAATGTAACTTTTGACTCGGTTATCCAAATTTAACGGTTCAAAATGCGTTTCGAAGCTAATTTCAGTGTCTATCCAAATGTTCCAATATTATGCAAAAATAAATTATTTTACTGGTGTTTCTGGGCTGAGGTGTTCAAGTGTCTAAAGGGCAATTTTATTCATTTTCCCTATGTCGTGTCAAATTCTAAAATTTGCCTAATTGAAATTGGTGTTGGTGTGAGTGGTGGGTTGAGTTGGTGAGTGTATTATGTGCATAATTGGTGAGCAGAGGCTTCGGCCTAATTTTAATTGGTGAGCAGAGGCTTCGGCCTAATTTTAATTGGTGAGCAGAGGCTTCGGCCTAATTTTAATTGGTGAGCAGAGGCTTCGGCCTAATTTTAAATCGGTGAGATGATTTAATGGTGAGTTTGATGAATTGTGTGGTGTGTGGTGGTGCATTTCCATAGCATCCCATGAAACATGTGCATTATTGGTGAGCAGAGGCTTCGGCCTAATTTTATTTGGTGAGCAGGGGCTACGGCCTATTTGTATTTGGTGACGGATCCGACATGCATGTGCCAGTGGAGTTTGGGTTGCATTTCACGCATAATCATACCTTTTGCATTGTTGTTTGGAGAATTGTAATTGTGATGTGGTTGCTGCCTTTGTTGTGAATCGGTGTGCCTAGTTACCTTTTCCTATGCAGTGCTTATTTCCATATGTTATTAATTATGAAAAGAGACTCACCCTACTGCTTTTATGTTGCTTCTTATGTCGGCAACGTGCAGGTATTAGCGAGTGAAGGTTATCCTTATGCCTTCGTCTGGTAGGGAGTGTCATGCTCTGATACGTAGCACCGGGGGCGTCTTAGGTTTATGTGTTATTTTAATTACACTGTTAGACTGTTATTAGTGATGTATTAGATTTGTTTTCGAACTTAATATTTTTCCGCTGTGGTAACGACTGTATTTAGTTGATGCGAACTGAACCGGTATTTTATGGTGCTATGTATCTTGTTGCTTTTAGCCAAATTATGCAAATTTGAAGTTGTTGATTTAATGGAGTAAGTGTAGCACTCTCTTATATTGTTTTCAAAAAAAAAAGAAACTCTGATTTTATTAATTAGTAAGGTTATTAGAAGGGGGTGTTACACTTATCACTTCACTTTAGTTTTTTTAACTAAAATTCCAAATTTATACAAACACTACTTTACTAAAATTACCTATAAAAAGTTAAATAAGTCACACTAAAAAATACAAAAAAAACTATCACCTTTTTGGACAATCTACTTTCTATCTTTTACTATCTACTATAATCTATTAATCAACAAAAATAATCAATTGAAACAACGAGATAACTGCAATGATATATAAAAAAAACGGGATAATCTAATATCTATTTATACAAACGAACATCCTATAAAATTACCAATTTAGATCTCTTATTAACAATACACATATATAATTTAAGGGTAAAAGTGTCATTACACTCTATTTCTTTCTTTCTCTTCTTACACTATCTTTCTTACTTTTTTTCTCTTTCTTCTTACACTCTCTTTCCTCCTTTTCACTTTTCTCTTACACTCTCTTTCTTCATTTTTTCTTTTTACTTTATTTTACTTTTACTTTCCCCATAAACAATTCTTCACTTTCTATATATTATCACTTCACTTTAGTTTTTTTAACTAAAATTTTAAATTTATACAAACACTACTCTACTAAAATTACCTATAAAAATTTAAATGAGTAACACTAAAAAATAAAAATATAAACTCTCACCTTTTTGGACAATCTACTATCTATCTTTTAATATCTACTATAATCTATTGATCAACTAAAATAATCACTTGAAACTACGAGATAACTGCAATGATATATAAAAAAACACGGGATAACTGTACTAATATATAAAAAAACAAGATTAGCATTTTTCATTGATAATTAAAAATTTTGAAGACTACTATAAACCTACTATCTAAAAAACAAGAAGATTTAATGACTATTTAAACTACTGATTAATATTTAAAACAAATATTTCTTATTGATAATGTACTATCTCTGTAACACCCCGATAATTTCTAACTTGTAGAAATTACCGAAGCGCACGACAGGCATACATCATTGTGACTTCCTTTTTAAATACTGAACACATACTGAAACTCGATGCTAAAAACCCATCAAGTTCGCTTACATAACTTAACATAAAATACATAAAGTCGGTCCTTACACCACTCAACTAGTGTTCAGTACCAAAAACCGAAAGTCTGCGGAAGCGATTTACAACTTGAAAGACATAAGTCGTACAATCGAATAGTCTTAAGATACTGAAAAGAAGTACAGAAATACAAAGGAAACTGAAATACAAGACATAATGAAATAAAGATAGCGGCTGCTCCTCAAGCGTCTCCATAGCCGTGCCTCACGGTCTTCAACTGTCCCTGCTTAACTGAAAAACAACAACAATGGATTGGGTGAGACAACTTGTCTCAGTGAGTTCTATCGCAACCCCTTACTAATCCTCTCGGTTCAATTATGCTTGATTCATTATGCTTAACTCATAAATCATAGTCCTCAAAGTTGACTATGTGGCTAACTAACTAAACGTTGACCTCATAACCCTCAAGCCGGTTACAAGATACAACACATAAACTGAACTAACGTTGTCCTCATAACCCTCAAGCCGGTTACAAGAAACAACACTAACTAAAGTTATAGCGTGTCACCGGTCACTTGGCATAATAAGCTTTCGGTGAACCCGTCCCCACTAATCGCCTGGGTCCCTGATGGGGCCTAGGTTCATAAGGCTCATGACTGCCTCTCTGTAACACCCCTTTTCTACCCGGTAATTTGTTTAATAAAAATATCAGAGTTTTCAAAATTTATTTACACCACAAGGGATGTCACACTTACTTCGCTAAAACGTCACACTTCAAATAACTCGCTTTTCAAAAACAGTCTTATAATAACTTCAAAGCGTCATTATCAGTTAAAATACAACTTCACATCGAAAATTCAACAGTTTAATCATAAAAGGCATTACAACTATGCCAGGCTTGCAATACTAAAATCCAATAACCACAATAGTCATAAATGACTTAAACAACATTCATTCCCCTCCCTAGTGTTACATATCAAAGCAGACGACCCGACTCAGCTAGTGAAGGTACCTAAGCCTTCACTCAAGGATCACCTGCACGTTACCGCATAGGGGTAACATTCAAACAGAAGGGGTGAGTTCATCTAACAATATAATAAAGCGTATGATAAGCACTATGCTAGAGCCAAGACACTATATCAACCACATCACGAACATCAAGTCAATCATCAAGGATAAGCAGTCGATTACATCATCAAGGGTAAAACAGTCAATTACATCATCAAGGGTAAAACAGTCAATTACATCTTCAAGGGTAAAACAGTCAATTACATCATCAAGGGTAAAACAGTCAATTACATCATCAAGGGTAAAACAGTCAATTACATCATCAAGGGTAAAACAGTCAATTACATCATCAAGGGTAAAACAGTCAATTACATCATCAAGGGTAAAACAGTCAATTACATCATCAAGTTACTCAGCACAACGAGTCGTCACAATGTCATGCAGGAGTATGAAATGCAACCCACTCGCGGGCATATGCATGAGGTACCTTTTCACAAACGTCGCTTAGCCCTTAAGGCCTCATCGTCACTTAGCCACTCAGGCCCCAAAACGTCACTGGGTTTATGCATATGGGCATGAGACACTATGACATGCACCACTCACAACACACAAACACACAATTACTCAAATCATAGTCAACTATGTGACCCGTCACTTACCGGTTTTTGCTCGCAAGAGCACAGCACCTGTCAAATTCACAATCAGCACACAACGTCACTGGCCATTTAGACCTTAACATCACTTAGCCCTTCGGGCCTCAAACGTCACTGGGTTTTCATCGTCACTTACACATAAATATCAATCAACTCAAATCGTAGCCACTGAGGGCAAAAACGTCATTTGACTAGCCACCAAGGGCATCCTCGTCATTTACACATCATTACCATCAACTTTGGCCACTAGGGGCAAAACAGTCATTTTAGACCACAACAGCACATAGGGACCAAAACAGCACGCTAAACAGAGGAAAAATGTTGCACAGGGCTCCGGAGCCCTGTGCCCAGGCAACACACCTAGACACACCTAGACACACCTAGACGCACCTAGACACACCTAGACGCACCTAGACATCACCGGGACAACTCACAAACGACACGGGATAAAATGAAATCGCTCTAGCCAAAACGTTCACAATAAAAAGTTGCTCGGTCAATACAAAATTTGGCTAGGGAAAAAGTGCTCAGAAAATTGAGTTTTCCACAAAAAACCATTTTTTAACAGTCTTGACAGCAACACTGCACAGTGGCAGCAACACTGTCACTGTGCAACACACACATAAACCAAAACTTGCGCACATCTCCCAAATGGTGAGTGCTACAGAAAATCCGCTCGAGCCAAAACGTTCACAATAAAAAGTTGCTCGGTCAATACAAAATTTGGCTAGGGAAAAAGTGGTTAGAAAATCGAGTTTTTGACGAAAAACACATTTGTCACTGTTCTGCCAGCAACACTGCAGCAGAACAGCAACACAACAAGCAACACACCGCAACTGTGCAGATTTTTCCTGCAGCAGTGCGCCTACTTCGGCGAATTAATTAAAATAGTAAACGATAACGGATTTCAACAAAAGACCACTCATTGGAAAGCTCTTTGAGTGTAGTTTCAGCCTGTGATTTTCATTTTTCAAAATAAGTATCCAACTGGTATAGTTTTTCAATTTACTACAGAGAGGTACCAATTCGGACAGAATTTTGTGACCCGACTTTGGAGACTTATAACTTGAGCTACACAACTCCGATTTAAACGAAACCAGTGCCAAAACGACCGGCGTTAAGTCTACTTTCTAACGCAATCAGCCACCAATTTTTTGAGTCGACCAAACAGTGCCAGTTTACGAAAACACGAAACAGTGTTCAGAAAATACACAACACGACACATCAATTTTTGACCCCGAAACTTGTCACGCTCCCAATTCGGGTTTAAGGCCACGTCATGCCACGCGAATACCAACATAAACTCCAAAATATAAGGCGTCCCGATTCGGGTTTAAGGCCACGTCATGCCACGCCAATGACCACAACAATTATGACATTGAGACATAGACACCTTATGTTCAAATCACCAATTCAACACCAATTCATGAATAATCATTGTCACCAATCACCAATTAAATTCATGTCTCAATCACACAGATCAACAAACATCAATTATTCATCATAATTCACATACTTTCTCATTGAGTCAACATATCAAACATTCTAGAGGCAAACATAGTCACGTAATCAATTTTTTTTGACACCAAGACACCATAAATCACCCAATTCAAAATATTATCACAACAATCATGAAATTAATTACACAATCAATTTGACAATTAACTTAGAACCTTACCCAAACATAAAAACCCATCATAATTCCCAATTATAGAGAAGATGAGACCCACCCTTACCTTAGATTATGACGAACACGATAACTCCATACGTAAGCTCCAAAGAACCCGCAACACGACCCTTCTCCTTTTTCTCCTTGAGATTTGCGCACTTCACCTCTCCTCCTCTCCTCATGGGCGCCGCGCCCTCCTTCCCTTCCCACTCTCTCTATTCGCATTTTTCCTTTCTTTTTCTCAAAATGAACCAAAACCTTAAAATCTCAGCTTTTATATGCGCTTAGGTTGTCGGGCTTGGATTGCGGGCTTCCCCGCAGCTTAAGCCCAATTTAATTACAACACCTTATCCGATTACAATACTGCTCCTTATTTTATTTAAAACACCTTATACTCATTTTAATAAGTAATAAATAATAATTATATTATTATTTCTACCACCCAATTTCTTTTAACTAATTAAATAATTTAATCTATTATTTATGGGGTGTTACAACTCTCCCCCACTTAAAGGATTTTCGTCCTCGAAATCCACCTGTCAACGCCAACACGCTCCCACTAAGGCCACCTAGACAACTAGTGCTATCATTCATGCTGATTACTATTGCTCTGATTACCGGCGGTAAGTGCTTGGGCGGCCGTCCCTCCTACTCGTTCGGCCAGGTAACTTCAAGCAGTAATAATTCGACCCACTCTCTACTCCGCTGCGCTACTCTGATAAACTAGCTCGCATTTCACCTCACTCATCTACCCTTAAGGATAACAAAATACATCAATCATCACAGCATCAAGACGAAATTCACAGGGTGCATAACAGTCGTACAACAAGTCTCATAATTTTAGTAACACGACAACAACATCCACAAACAACTCTGCCACTCAGGCGACATCAACAATTACAACTGCCACTCAGGCGACATCAACAACTACAATTGCCACTCAGGCGACATCAGCAACCACAATCGCCACTCAGGCGACACCAACAACTAAAAACCAACGACAGAGTAACATCATCAACAACAACAATATTAACAACTCAGTCACACAATCGGGCACTAAGGCACCGGCAACAGTTAACAATCGAATTAGGCACAACTCATAAAAATAGGGGCAGCGCATAGGTTAGGAATAGTAACAGTACTTTTCGGTACGGTGAAAGTAATTTTTAAAGACAGCAACGATGATTTTTCAGGAAACAACAACAATCATCTCAGGAGGACAGCAGCAGTAGCTTTCAGAAAACAGCAATAATAGTTTTTCGAGAAACAACAACAACAATAACATCAACAACATCACGAGGAAGTTTACTAAATGCGTAACTATAGCAACAACAAGGCACACGGCACGGAAACAATGGCATAATGTCACATGGCAACAACAACAATAGTTTTTCAGGAAGTGACAACAATAATTTTCACAAAAACAGCAATGATCATTTTTCAGAAACAGCAACAATTATTTAAATAAAACAGCAACAGGAGTTTATACAAAACAGTAGTAGCATTCGACTTTTTAAAACAGCATGGCATTTATCATTCAAACAGCAATAGCAAATAGCTCAGGATAATCCACGAAACATTATCAACTAAGTACACAGGAACACGGTTAATATTTAAAACCTCATTACAACTAGTCAGCCCAAAAGAATAGTTACATTAACATTTACAGTAATTAGTTAATTCGGCCCAAGTGCACAAGCGTCCAAAATGCACATTTTTAATTCTTAAGATTTTTAAAACCACGTAACGCATATCGCAAGAGCGCAACTGCTAAAACAAAATTCGAATCGTTTATAAAAGTAAGTCTCAATGCTAATCTCGGCATCCAGCCGTAAAAGTGTTTAATGGATGTTCAAAAACAATTTCGGAACTTCCATTATTTTTCGGATTATAAAACTCTATAGCGCAATTCAAGAAGTAACGACCAAAAAGATTTTGTCATAAAACTCAAGCATACAAGACTCCACCTTGAGAAAAACTAGGCAAGTCAAAATAGCAATCACATGAGACGGTAGTCCTCAGCTAAAATTGTTACATCAAATTGCGGTCTTTTCCAAAAAGAGTTGAGGTCAATATTATAGCACTCAATGAAGATATTTTTCGTTTGTAGTGATTAAAACGCTACGATAGTTATTAGTGCAGCAATACCTTGAAGTAGTCCACAAAATAATTTTACAACGCATTCAGTTTTCAAACATCAAACGTATTCACAGGATTTTTTTTTTTTGTAAAAGCTCAGCGTCGACCTCTTAAAATAGTTCGGACATATCAACATAAGAAGGTACATGCGACTTAACAATCCACAGCAACAGCAATTAATTCGACATTTTATGTAAAACACACAGAGCTCAATATCAACTAAAACACATGTGAACATTTAAACAACATGACAATTCATTTAGAAGCACGCAGCAATAAGGTCAACAACAAGGATCACAACAGCAAAACACAGTTCTCACACTGAATACACAATAGGGCACACAGCACTAGTAGGGAAATCTCCCCCACTAGTTCACTTACCAATAGAAACTTTCCGGTGTACCTGCAACACAAACAACGGTCAGCACTGAAAAGACAACAGTTGGTCACTATCTGACACAACGACTCGACGACTCGGCCGGACAGACCAACCATTGCTCTGATACCACTAATGTAACACCCCTTTTCTACCCGGTAATTTGTTTAATAAAAATATCAGAGTTTTCAAAATTTATTTACACCACAAGGGATGTCACACTTACTTCGCTAAAACGTCACACTTCAAATAACGCTTTTCAAAAACAGTCTTATAATAACTTCAAAGCGTCATTATCAGTTAAAATACAACTTCACATCGAAAATTCAACAGTTTAATCATAAAAGGCATTACAACTATGCCAGGCTTGCAATACTAAAATCCAATAACCACAATAGTCATAAATGACTTAAACAACATTCATTCCCCTCCCTAGTGTTACATATCAGAGCAGACGACCCGACTCAGCTAGTGAAGGTACCTAAGCCTTCACTCAAGGATCACCTGCACGTTACCGCATAGGGGTAACATTCAAACAGAAGGGGTGAGTTCATCTAACAATATAATAAAGCGTATGATAAGCACTATGCTAGAGCCAAGACACTATATCAACCACATCACGAACATCAAGTCAATCATCAAGGATAAGCAGTCGATTACATCATCAAGGGTAAAACAGTCAATTACATCATCAAGGGTAAAACAGTCAATTACATCTTCAAGGGTAAAACAGTCAATTACATCATCAAGGGTAAAACAGTCAATTACATCATCAAGGGTAAAACAACAGTCAATTACATCATCAAGGGTAAAACAGTCAATTACATCATCAAGGGTAAAACAGTCAATTACATCATCAAGTTACTCAGCACAACGAGTCGTCACAATGTCATGCAGGAGTATGAAATGCAACCCACTCGCGGGCATATGCATGAGGTACCTTTTCACAAACGTCGCTTAGCCCTTAAGGCCTCATCGTCACTTAGCCACTCAGGCCCCAAAACGTCACTGGGTTTATGCATATGGGCATGAGACACTATGACATGCACCACTCACAACACACAAACACACAATTACTCAAATCATAGTCAACTATGTGACCCGTCACTTACCGGTTTTTGCTCGCAAGAGCACAGCACCTGTCAAATTCACAATCAGCACACAACGTCACTGGCCATTTAGACCTTAACATCACTTAGCCCTTCGGGCCTCAAACGTCACTGGGTTTTCATCGTCACTTACACATAAATATCAATCAACTCAAATCGTAGCCACTGAGGGCAAAAACGTCATTTGACTAGCCACCAAGGGCATCCTCGTCATTTACACATCATTACCATCAACTTTGGCCACTAGGGGCAAAACAGTCATTTTAGACCACAACAGCACATAGGGACCAAAACAGCACGCTAAACAGAGGAAAAATGTTGCACAGGGCTCCGGAGCCCTGTGCCCAGGCAACACACCTAGACACACCTAGACACACCTAGACGCACCTAGACACACCTAGACGCACCTAGACATCACCGGGACAACTCACAAACGACACGGGATAAAATGAAATCGCTCTAGCCAAAACGTTCACAATAAAAAGTTGCTCGGTCAATACAAAATTTGGCTAGGGAAAAAGTGCTCAGAAAATCGAGTTTTCCACAAAAAACCATTTTTTAACAGTCTTGACAGCAACACTGCACAGTGGCAGCAACACTGTCACTGTGCAACACACACATAAACCAAAACTTGCGAACATCTCCCAAATGGTGAGTGCTACAGAAAATCCGCTCGAGCCAAAACGTTCACAATAAAAAGTTGCTCGGTCAATACAAAATTTGGCTAGGGAAAAAGTGGTTAGAAAATCGAGTTTTTGACGAAAAACACATTTGTCACTGTTCTGCCAGCAACACTGCAGCAGAACAGCAACACAGCAAGCAACACACCGCAACTGTGCAGATTTTTCCTGCAGCAGTGCGCCTACTTCGGCGAATTAATTAAAATAGTAAACGATAACGGATTTCAACAAAAGACCACTCATTGGAAAGCTCTTTGAGTGTAGTTTCAGCCTGTGATTTTCATTTTTCAAAATAAGTATCCAACTGGTACAGTTTTTCAATTTACTACAGAGAGGTACCAATTCGGACAGAATTTTGTGACCCGACTTTGGAGACTTATAACTTGAGCTACACAACTCCGATTTAAACGAAATCAGTGCCAAAACGACCGGCGTTAAGTCTACTTTCTAACGCAATCAGCCACCAATTTTTTGAGGCGACCAAACAGTGCCAGTTTACGAAAACACGAAACGGTGTTCAGAAAATACACAACACGACACATCAATTTTTGACCCCGAAACTTGTCACGCTCCCAATTCGGGTTTAAGGCCACGTCATGCCACGCGAATACCAACATAAACTCCAAAATATAAGGCGTCCCGATTCGGGTTTAAGGCCACGTCATGCCACGCCAATGACCACAACAATTATGACATTGAGACATAGACACCTTATGTTCAAATCACCAATTCAACACCAATTCATGAATAATCATTGTCACCAATCACCAATTAAATTCATGTCTCAATCACACATATCAACAAACATCAATTATTCATCATAATTCACATACTTTCTCATTGAGTCAACATATCAAACATTCTAGAGGCAAACATAGTCACGTAATCAATTTTTTTGACACCAAGACACCATAAATCACCCAATTCAAAATATTATCACAACAATCATGAAATTAATTACACAATCAATTTAACAATTAACTTAGAACCTTACCCAAACATAAAAACCCATCATAATTCCCAATTATAGAGAAGATGAGACCCACCCTTACCTTAGATTATGACGAACACGATAACTCCATACGTAAGCTCCAAAGAACCCGCAACACGACCCTTCTCCTTTTTCTCCTTGAGATTTGCGCACTTCACCTCTCCTCCTCTCCTCATGGGCGCCGCGCCCTCCTTCCCTTCCCACTCTCTCTATTCGCATTTTTCCTTTCTTTTTCTCAAAATGAACCAAAACCTTAAAATCTCAGCTTTTATATGCGCTTAGGTTGTCGGGCTTGGATTGCGGGCTTCCCCGCAGCTTAAGCCCAATTTAATTACAACACCTTATCCGATTACAATACTGCTCCTTATTTTATTTAAAACACCTTATACTCATTTTAATAAGTAATAAATAATAATTATATTATTATTTCTACCACCCAATTTCTTTTAACTAATTAAATAATTTAATCTATTATTTTTGGGGTGTTACACTCTCCCCTAGCACACTAAACTGAATAGGGTCGTCACCCCGACTAAAAGATATATATGAAGATATACCTGAACTGAACTCAATAATGAACTCAAATATAACAATATATAACAATAAACTGAACTGAACTTAACACTAACTTAACTTAACAATGAACTGAACTTAACATAATCTTATTATTAACATTATGTGATCTAATAATTAACTTAATCTTATAATTAAGTGATCTCACATGGCTTACTAAGGTTCTTAACTTAGCTTACACTAATTATCCAGCTAGACCAAACATAATACATCAATCACACTTAGCATAATCATAACATAATAGTCGGTCTCATAACATGAACTTAACTTAGGCATAACAATCTCATAACATCAACTAACATCATTCACAATCCCAATTACACCCAAACAGAAAATAATACAATTTAGATTACATATCCAGTTAGGCCTTCTTATTATCTTTCCAACGCATCTGAGAACACTGAAATCGGACCACCGGATCAAAAGATATTGCGAAAACAAGTTCAGGGACTTTTTAGTGAAAACTGCAAACCGTCGCGACGCGAACACATAACGTCGCGACGCGAAAAGTGACAGAAAGTTTTGCGTTCCAAATTTTTTACTTGGTGGCGAGGCGACGACCACGGGTCGCGACACGAATTTACACAGAATGTTACCCTAACTTGTGATGCTCATATCTTAAGCTACACAATTCCAAATTCAACCAAATCAGAACCAAATTGACGAGCATTCAGTCTAGTTTCTAAAGCAATTGACCACATAATTTTTGGATACCTATATCATCCCCAGATACTCAGAAACCGAACCTATTCTCAAGCTGTCTCCAAAATTCTACCCTAACTTGTGATGCTCATATCTTGAGCTACACAAGTCCAAATGCAACCATTCCAAAACCAAAATGACAAGTATTCAATCTAGTTTCTGAAAAGGTAAGTTATATAATTTTTGGATGCCTAAAACATTCCCAGTTATAAAATTACTGAACCTATTCTAAAACATTCAGAAGCAGTGAAATTGGTTAAACCACCAACACCAAGCAAATCACCAAATAAATTTCCATTGACTCAATTCAGATTATATAACATATGAAACTCAATCCTAGTGAGTATAGAACTCACCTAGTGTGATGAAATCACACAACCACAATTTCCGCGAAACAGACGATCCCGATACTTTACGAACAACTCCCGGATTCGCTCAGCCACTACGAAACTGAAACCCAGGTTCAGCTTGACAACCCACCTGCGATTCAAGAAGCTGCCTTCCTCCTAAAGCTTGAGCGATGGTTCAATCACTGAGCAACCAACTCTATTCACACATGGAAGGCTTGGCTCCACTATATTTTCACACTTAGATCTTGGGTTCCTTAATGGCAAAATAAGCTGGAGGAGGGTGATAGGAAATGTGTCTGGCTCAGAAGAATGAGGAGGAAAATTGATGAACAATGGTGTGATAAAACCTCACATGCACTTAGGATCCCTTTCCCTCCCCTCACTTCTCTCCCTCGCGACTCTCCTCCATTTCTCCCTCAAGTTCTCTCTATTTCAGTTTTTCAGAAAGAAGATGAAGTGTTGCTATGAGAAATACTCAGCTGAAAGGGAGATATATATATATATATATATATATATATATAGGCTGGGTAAAAAGACCACTATACCCCTCACTTAACTTTTCATTCCTCATGACTCCTTTCAACATCTAATTAACTTAACTTAATTAATTATCAATTTAAATAGTTTTCAACCAACTAAATAAATCACTCAATATTATTTCATGCCAATTAATAAAAATAGAGAAAATTGGGGATATTACAATCTCTCTTTTAGTATCTACTATAATCTATTAATCAACTAAAATACTCAATTAAAACAATGATAGCCCCGCAAGTGCACGGGTCGTATCGCGTAATAAAAGAGTATCGATCCACAGGGAGAGCCTAAGTGAATACCAATTTAATTTTTTCAAAGTTTGATTAACTGAAAAGAAAGTGTTTTTAGAAAGGAGGAAAATAAAAGAAGAAGACATAAAGTTAAATAGCGAGAAATAAAAGAAAGCGGTAAAGTGCAAAAATCATAAATAGCGGAATTGTAAATGACAAGAAAGTAAATTGTTTGAAAAGTAAATTGCCAGTAATTTACTTGACTTGCCAGTAATTTACTTGACTTGCCAGTAGTTTACTTGACTTGGAAATTTAAAGGGCAAAAAAGTAAATAACAAGGAAAATAAAGGTGCAAGAAATTAAATAGCAAGAAAAGTAAATGACTTGGAAAATAAAGGTGCAAGAATTTAAAGGAGCAAGAAAGTAAATGACTTGGAAAGTAAAAGGGCAAGAAAATAAATAGCAAGAATTTAAAGGGCAAGAAAGTAAATGACTTGGAAAATAAAGGTGCAAGAAATTAAATAGCAAGAAAATAAATAAACAAGAATCATAAAAAGCATGAAGAGTAAATTGAAGTCATGAATCATTAGAGAGCCTTTGTCATTGATTTTCTAACAAAATTCAAGCTTAGTTACAAGTGAGGATCAAGCCTCTATTTATAGGAAAATATGAGGGGCAAAATGGTCCTAAAGAGGAAAAAGTGGCAAATCAAGTTGGCCAAGGTAGTCATCAAAAATATCCATCAACAAGTGGGCAAAATATCCATCAGCAAGTGGGCAATTCCAATTTTGACTGTACAGTCGAAATCTGGATATGCAGAAGCAGGCACAGTCGAAATCTGGATGGCAGAAGCAGGCACAGTCGAAATCTGGATAGCAGAAGCAGTCGAATTCTGGGAGATCCAGTCGAATTCTGACCTGCTGAGACAGATGCTGTCGAATTCTAGCCTGCTGAGAGAGATGCTGTCGAATTCTGGCCTGCTGAGACAGTTGCTGTCGAATTCTGAGAGATCCAGTCGAATTCAGGGAGATCCAGTCGAAATCTGGAAGATGCAGTCGAATTCTGGGAGATCCAGTCGAATTCTGACCTGCTGAGACTTTAAGCAGCCCAAATTGCTTCAAAATAAAACCTGAAGATAAAAAGTAAACATTTGCAGTTAAATAGATCAAAAATATAATTAAAATACTAAAAAGACTTAATAAAACAACTATTAAAAAGACTCTAAAAATAGACTTATCAAACAACAAGATAACTGCACTGATATATAAAAAAACACAGGATAACTTCACTGATATATAAAAAACACGACATTAAAATTTGTCATTGATAATTAAAATTTTTGAAGACTACTACTATAAACCGACTATGTAAAAATCAAGAAGACTTAATGACTATTTAAACTACTGATCAATATTTAAAACAAATATTTCTTGTAACATCCCGATAATTTCTAACTTGCAGAAATCACCGAAATGCACTACTGGCATATATTAGAGTACTTCCTGTTTCAAATACTGAACACGAACTAAAGCCTCGATGCTAAAACCATCAAGTACCCTTGCATAACTTAACATAAAATACATAAACCAATCCTTACACCACTCATAACTAGTGTTCAGTACCAAAATAGAAAGTATGCGGAAGCGATTTAAAACTTTTACAAACATAAGTCGTTCGAATCGAACATACTAAGGTAATCAAAAGGAAATACAAGACATGACGAAAAATAAGATATCAGCGTCTCCTCCAAGCAGTCCCATACCAATGCTCCGGTGCCTTCAACCTTTCCCTGCTTCACTAAAAAACAACAACACATGATAGGTTGAGACAACTTGTCTCCGTGAGTTCTATCGAGACCCTTTACTAACTCTCTCGGTTCATTATGCTTGATTCATTACTCATAGTCCTGATAGCCGACTATGTGGATAATTCTAACGTTGTCCTCAAAACCCTTAAGCCGGCTACGAGAGGCAACACTAGCACATGATTTTTAGCATGTCACCGGTCATTTGGCAAAATAAACTCCCGGTGAACCCAATCCACTAATCACTAGTGGGCAAACCTCATGGGGCCTAGGTTCATAGGGTTCATGACTTCCCCTCTCCGAGCACACTAAACTGAAATAGAGTCGTCACCCTAGACTGAATTAAACACAATCTCAATTAAGCAATCTCATAACTTGACGGCTAAAACGTATTTTCGCAAAGCGGGTTGATGCCAGTTTTCACAATCGAATGATCAAACCAGACGACATAGGAATTTAGCGAACGACCTCTCTATGGAAAGCTTATGAAGTCTAGTCTCTGTCTATATTTTTATAATTTCAGAATGATGAGTCAAATAGTATAGTTTTCACAAACAATGCAGTAGGTCCAGAAAATGGGACAGTGACAGTGTCCTTAGTTGGAACTCTCCTAAAGTCGTCAAAACTAATCCAAATGACCGGAAACTTGTGCCTAAACAGTAGAAAACCTTGACTAGTTTCCCAATAAACAGAAATTATGCAAAAAGGAGTTCATTTGAAAGTGCTATGCTCAAAATATCTAACCTATGTCAGGACTATCACCAGAATTCTAACCTAACTTGTGCTGCTCATATCTTGAGCCACACAAGTCCACTTGCAACCAAACCAAAGCCAAAATGTCAAGCATCGAGTCTCGTTTCCATAATGGCAGGTTATCCCTAGATTGTCTCCAAAATTCTACCCTAACTTGTGATGCCCATAACTGGAACTATACTACTACAATTGCGACCAAACAAAAGCCAAAATGACAAGCATTCAATCTAGTTTCTAAAAACGTAAGTCACATAAATTTTGAACCGGTAAAACAGTCCCAGTTACCAGAAAACCGAACCTATCCAGAATGTCTCCACACAGTGAAATTATCAACACATGAAGCATCCAATTTCAGTCATCAAAACATATATTCATCAATGAACAACAACACATATATTAACATCAATTTCCATAGTGAGTATAGAACTCACCTTTTGGTGATGACAATTTCACCCGACGCCAAAACTTTTCGAATATGAACGAACGGTGACTCACGAACTCTCCCGAATCCGCTCCAAATAACCCAAAACTGAAACTCAGCTTCCCAATAGCTTATACTCTAAACTCAGTCACTGAGATGCTTCTTAGGTTGTTCCAATGTGTGATATGTGCACTGAAATCTGTCTTATGGCTCTCTAAGTTAACATGCAATGGTCAGATTTTCTGGTATTGATCAATGGAGCTTGGGTGGTCATCATTGGTGGTTTAAGGTGGAGGAGGGTGATGATTTGGAAATGGTTATCAATAGAAAGAGGAAGATGAGCTGATCACTTTGGTGTGGATGGATGGTCCATGCATTAAACTTTGAGGAAACTCTCCTCTTCTCTTCTTCCCTCTCCCTCTCGCGCCCCGCCCTCCCTTTCTCTCTTTAGTTTTCTGTTTCTCAACTTTTTGTAAAATGAATGGAATGGCTGGGTGTTGGCAGCTGAGGAGCATTAAGTGACAAGGTAAAAAGACATCCCTACCCCTCACCTAATCTCTCTATTCTCTATGACTCCTATTAGTCTAACTAAAAGCAATGACTTATAATTCACACACAACTTTCATAATTAATCAGTCAAACAAATCAATTTCAAATCATTTTATTTCCAACAAACTTAATTAATCACCCAATATAATTTCATGCCAATTGAAATAAAATAGCAAAAATAGGGGATGTTACAATCACCCCAACTTTTAAAAATTTTGTCCTCAAAATTGGACCAAATATACCTTTCGCCGAACCGTCATCAGCCTTGCCTTTCTGAGCGTCCATCACGTAGATCCTTCCGCGTGCGGGGGTAGCTTTTTTGTAACACCCCGATAATTTCTAACTTGTAGAAACTACCGAAATGCACTACTGGCATACATCAGAGTGACTTTCCCTTTTAAAATATTGAACACATTCTAAACTACGATGAAACTCATCAAACGCACTTACATATCTGAACATAATATAAATAAACTTGGTCCTCACATAACTCAAACTAGTGTTCAATACTCAAAACCGAAAGTCTGCAGAAGCGATGTACAACTTAATACAAGTACAAGTCGTACAATCGAATATCTATGACAAAGAGAGAAACCAAAATACATAAACATAACAAAATAGACGACAGCGTCTCCACGAAGCGGTTCCACGACCATTGCTCCTGCACATCCAACTTCTACCTGTAACACTGAAAAACAACAACATGGATTGGGTGAGACAACTTGTCTCAGTGAGTTCTATCGCGACCTCTTACTAACTCTCGCGGTTCAGTTATGCTTGATTCGTTATTCTTGATTCATGAGTTCGTAGTCTTTAATTGGACTACGTGGAACATACAACGTGTACTCGTGGCCCTTCTAAGCGACACACAAGACACACACATGACATGACATGATTCTTAGCATATCACTGGTGACTTTATTTGAAAGCACCGGCAAACCCGATCCCCGGCCATTTCTACTACCAAGGGACAAACAATGACGGGGTCTAAGGTCATAAGGAATCATGACTTCCTCGCCCTTAGTACACTAATCTTGAAAACTAGGGTCGTCACCCTAACATGATGTATAATATAAATACATTGACGTGAACATGAATTTACATAACATAACATAGCATAACTTAACAAGGCCTAATGTGATCATGACTTGTTCTTATCATTAGCATTAGGGGCATTAAGTCCATCTTAATTTCGTGTCGTGATCTCACTCGGATTCCTAAGTATGTTAACCTGTCTTATACATATTTACAATCAATCCAAACACCTTCCATGTACCCGCATTGGGCCGTCAACATTCATTCAATCATGACATAAGGTTGTTATCATTAAACTTAAGCAATTCCAATGAATTACGGTTATTTTATCATTTCATAACATTGGGAAGGGATTAGGATGGGTTTCGTAACACCCCGATAATTCTAACATGTAGAATCACCGAAATGCACTACATGGCATACATCAGAGTAACTTCCTGTTAATGAAATATTGAACACAACTAAAATTTTTGATATAAATATCGATGGTTTAATGAACCTCCATGCATAATGGGAAAAATCTGAAGTCTTAAGACTTAAACATACATTATCCTGGTGTTCAATACTCAAAACATGAAATTAGCGGAAACGATTTATAACTTATACATGATAGTTATACAACCGATAACAAAAGTACTACAAAAGGGCAAGGGCCTAAAACATGAAACATAGACTCCCGGACTCCTCGAGTCACCGGCTAACCGTGAACCTTCGCCTTTGCTTTCCTTTGCTTCTCTGAAAAAACCACAATACATAAAGGGTGAGATAAACATTATCTCAGTGAGTCCTATCGAGACCCCTGACCAACTCTAACGGTTTATTATACTTGAATCTGAACTCGTGGCCCTAATAAGCGACCACGTGAATACATCATGTTTTCTCGTAACTTGTAGCCCTAATAAGCGACTACTCGTTACATTTCTGATTTTTCCTGATGTAGCCCTAATAAGCGACTACAGATCATATTTTAACATGAACTTAGCACAACCCGAGACATAATGCTAGACAATCTTGATTGCCCAATATCTACGGAAACCCCAATCCGAAATTCTATCCGAATAATGCTAGGGTCCTAGCTTTGGATTCATGACTCCCCTCAACTAGGTATGCTAATAACTGGAGGATCATCATGCTCGATATACTCAAGGTATACCATCTACCTTTCGCCGAGGGAAAGTAACTTGATTTGTGTTTACATGAATTGAGAGTCTTTAATTTATGTCTTTATAGACTTACAATCAATTAGCTTACATGACATGATGAACTTGCAGTTCGTTATCTTAACATGATTGGTGTAACACCCCCTTTCTACCCTTTTATTTTAATTAAGAAAATCAGAGTTCAAAAATCATTTCCGATTTCACCACGAGGGTGTCACACATACGTCAAAATAAAACCTCAAGTCTCAAATAAAATAGTACGTCGTCAAAGGTGCAATACATAGCACTCCACAATAGGGAGACCTCAAAACATCGAAAAACTACGTAATAAAATCCAACGTCAACGCAGCGGAAAGTAAATCAACCCATCAACAGTATAAAAATTTAAGTACATCAGCAAAGCATCAAATACATCCCCCCAGGTGCTACGTATCAGAGCATGACGACTCGTGTAACACCCCTTTTTCTACCCAACGGTTTATAAAAATAAATATCAGAGTTTTTCGCGCCAAAAGAGTGTCACATTTTTCGAACCGGAAAACCACTTCGCAAACAGAGTACTTTAATTATAACTAACTTCTTTTCAAGAACATGCAGCGGAAATAAAAGGTTTAACTTGGCAATCATACTTCAAAAGGTTTACAACTTAGAAAGGCATATACATAACACATAAGGAAAGACACAAGGACAACCCTCCCGAGTGCTACGTATCAGAGCCGACTCGACCATACTAGAAGAAGAATCTCTAGCCACCTTCAGTCACCGTCACCTGCAGGTTGCCGACATACGAGGCAACACGACGCAGTAGGGTGAGTCTCACTACATAGATAATAATAGATAAAACAAGAAACACAGTATAATAGGCACACCAGGGATACCATCAATCTACTACACCAATAATACAGTTACACCAAATCCAGTTACGCCGAATACTGTTACACCAAGTACCGTCACACCAAATACAGTTACACCCAGAATACAGTTACACCATTAGTTTAAGAAGACGCAATCAAACACAGGACGTGTATGCAATGTATGAAATGCAACCCAAAACTCCACTGGGCATATGCATGTGGATCCATCAACACCAATAATTTGCCTTGAGGGCACTCACCAAAATAAGGCCGAAGCCTTCTGCTCACCAAAATAGGCCGAAGCCTCTGCTCACCAAAATATGCACATGGTTTATGTGACGCTATGAACCATGCACCATACACACCAAAATTACCACAACAATGCGATAACATGTGCACCAATAATTTATTTAACTCACCAATAGTTTTATTAACTCACCAACACCAAAAGAAAGGTCATAGACCATTGCCTTGAGGGCACTCACCAATAAACTCACCAATAATTTATCTCACCATTATATATACATCACCATTATACATCTCCAAAATTTCAACTCTAAGGATAGCACACCAATCACACCAAGCACAATTAATTACGCGACTACATTGTCACCAAAGGACTAAACAACACCCATAGGGACCAAGACAGCACATAGAGTAGCAGCAGCAATATAAACAGCAGCATAAAATCTCCCAAAATTCGGAGCAACAAACCCCACAAAATTCGGAGCAACAAATCCCACAAAATTCGGAGCAACAAATCCCACAAAATTCGGACAGAATTATTAGTCATTTTGAAATCAAATCTTCTCCCTCATTTCTCAATGAAATTTAGCGAAATCAGTGCCTATTCAGTAGGAAATTAAGTCTACTTTCCAACAAAACAAACCCCATAATTTTTAGACGAATAGAACACTCACGACCACAGATTTACTGAACCTATATCCAGATTGTTTCCAGAATCTTACCCTAACTTGTGAAATTCATATCTCGAGCTACACAACTCTAAACGCAACCAAACCAGTGCCATATTAACAAGCATTAAGTATATTTTCCATAATAGTAAACCACATAATTTTTCAGTCAACACAACGTTCCCAGTTACCGAAATACTGAACCTCTACCCAAATCGTTTCCAGAATTTTAACCTAACTTGTTTCACCTATAACTTAAGTTTTACAACTCCAAATGCAACCAAATCAACGCCAAATTAACAAGCATTCAATCAAGTTTTCGAAATGACAAACCACATAATTTTTCAATTAGTAAAACGTTCTCAGTCACTGAAATACTAAACCTATGTCAGAACATCTCAAAACAGTGAATTCAACAACACAAACAACCATCACACTTCAGCCACATATATATCAAACGATCACCCAATCACTCAAATATTTCATGAACCAATTTAAACAACTACTCCTAACACCTAATCCCCATGATTTCGTGGTTTATAAATTATTAACTATGAACGAGAGCCCCCTTACCTCATAATTGAAGAACACCTATCTCCTGGTGAGCAAGCTACCACCAAAATTCAGCAACTAAGATCCTCCTCTCCTTCCTTGGTGCATGCGAAATCTTCCTCTCTCTCTCCTCTAGGGTTTGGCCGTACACATCTTCTTTTCCACTAGGGTTTTGCGCCCTTCTTCTTTCATCTCTCTCTTATGGTTTCACGCCTCTCCTCTCTCCAAGCCGTCCCACTCTCTCTATTTTTTCTAAAGTGTTGGAATGAATCACCAAACCCTAAGATTGGCATCATATAGGCGCCTAGCTTAATGGACATGGGCTTCCACTTAATGACCTAATCATGGGCTTCTCCTAATCCACTTCAACTCGCCACCACCATCTAAATCCAACCCTAGGTCCAATTATCCAAATAAATAATTCTATTTATTTAACACTCAAAACCCTAAATAATTAATTAAATCAATTAATTAATTATCACCTACCACCTAAACCTCATTTAATTAACTAGAAAATTAATCTACTATTTTCGGGCTGTTACAACTCTCCCCCCCTAAAAAGAATTTCGCCCTCGAAATTTACCCGCTAAAACTAACACTCTCCCACTAACAATCACACACAGTTCACACAGCAGGGAAGGTCAAAAACAAACCAGACAACAGCACATAGGGATACACAAAACACATAACACTAGTAGGGATGTCTCCCCCACTAGATCACTTACCATTGGCAACTTTTGATGTACCTGCAACGCAAACATTGGTTAGCACTAAAAAGACAACAGTTGGTCGCTAACCGACACAACGACTCGATGACTTGGCCGGACGGACCAACCATTGCTCTGATACCACTATTGTAACACCCCTTTTTCTACCCAACGGTTTATAAAAAAAAATATCAGAGTTTTTCGCGCCAAAAGAGTGTCACATTTTTCGAACCGGAAAACCACTTCGCAAACAGAGTACTTTAATTATAACTAACTTCTTTTCAAGAACATGCAGCGGAAATAAAAGGTTTAACTTGGCAATCATACTTCAAAAGGTTTACAACTTAGAAAGGCATATACATAACACATAAGGAAAGACACAAGGACAACCCTCCCGAGTGCTACGTATCAGAGCCGACTCGACCATACTAGAAGAAGAATCTCTAGCCACCTTCAGTCACCGTCACCTGTAGGTTGCCGACATACGAGGCAACACGACGCAGTAGGGTGAGTCTCACTACATAGATAATAATAGATAAAACAAGAAACACAGTATAATAGGCACACCAGGGATACCATCAATCTACTACACCAATAATACAGTTACACCAAATCCAGTTACGCCGAATACTGTTACACCAAGTACCGTCACACCAAATACAGTTACACCCAGAATACAGTTACACCATTAGTTTAAGAAGACGCAATCAAACACAGGACGTGTATGCAATGTATGAAATGCAACCCAAAACTCCACTGGGCATATGCATGTGGATCCATCAACACCAATAATTTGCCTTGAGGGCACTCACCAAAATAAGGCCGAAGCCTTCTGCTCACCAAAATAGGCCGAAGCCTCTGCTCACCAAAATATGCACATGGTTTATGTGACGCTATGAACCATGCACCATACACACCAAAATCACCACAACAATGCGATAACATGTGCACCAATAATTTATTTAACTCACCAATAGTTTTATTAACTCACCAACACCAAAAGAAAGGTCATAGACCATTGCCTTGAGGGCACTCACCAATAAACTCACCAATAATTTATCTCACCATTATATATACATCACCATTATACATCTCCAAAATTTCAACTCTAAGGATAGCACACCAATCACACCAAGCACAATTAATTACGCGACTACATTGTCACCAAAGGACTAAACAACACCCATAGGGACCAAGACAGCACATAGAGTAGCAGCAGAAATATAAACAGCAGCATAAAATCTCACAAAATTCGGAGCAACAAACCCCACAAAATTCGGAGCAACAAATCCCACAAAATTCGGAGCAACAAATCCCACAAAATTCGGACAGAATTATTAGTCATTTTGAAATCAAATCTTCTCCCTCATTTCTCAATGAAATTTAGCGAAATCAGTGCCTATTCAGTAGGAAATTAAGTCTACTTTCCAACAAAACAAACCCCATAATTTTTAGACGAATAGAACACTCACGACCACAGATTTACTGAACCTATATCCAGATTGTTTCCAGAATCTTACCCTAACTTGTGAAATTCATATCTCGAGCTACACAACTCTAAACGCAACCAAACCAGTGCCATATTAACAAGCATTAAGTATATTTTCCATAATAGTAAACCACATAATTTTTCAGTCAACACAACGTTCCCAGTTACCGAAATACTGAACCTCTACCCAAATCGTTTCCAGAATTTTAACCTAACTTGTTTCACCTATAACTTAAGTTTTACAACTCCAAATGCAACCAAATCAACGCCAAATTAACAAGCATTCAATCCAGTTTTCGAAATGACAAACCACATAATTTTTCAATTAGTAAAACGTTCTCAGTCACTGAAATACTAAACCTATGTCAGAACATCTCAAAACAGTGAATTCAACAACACAAACAACCATCACACTTCAGCCACATATATATCAAACGATCACCCAATCACTCAAATATTTCATGAACCAATTTAAACAACTACTCCTAACACCTAATCCCCATGATTTCGTGGTTTATAAATTATTAACTATGAACGAGAGCCCCCTTACCTCATAATTGAAGAACACCTATCTCCTGGTGAGCAAGCTACCATCAAAATTCAGCAACTAAGATCCTCCTCTCCTTCCTTGGTGCATGCGAAATCTTCCTCTCTCTCTCCTCTAGGGTTTGGCCGTACACATCTTCTTTTCCACTAGGGTTTTGCGCCCTTCTTCTTTCATCTCTCTCTTATGGTTTCACGCCTCTCCTCTCTCCAAGCCGTCCCACTCTCTCTATTTTTTCTAAAGTGTTGGAATGAATCACCAAACCCTAAGATTGGCATCATATAGGCGCCTAGCTTAATGGACATGGGCTTCCACTTAATGACCTAATCATGGGCTTCTCCTAATCCACTTCAACTCGCCACCACCATCTAAATCCAACCCTAGGTCCAATTATCCAAATAAATAATTCTATTTATTTAACACTCAAAACCCTAAATAATTAATTAAATCAATTAATTAATTATCTCCTACCACCTAAACCTCATTTAATTAACTAGAAAATTAATCTACTATTTTTGGGCTGTTACAACTCGACTCAAGAAGTGAAGCTAAGGCATTCACTGGGAATCACCTGCACGTTACCAACACGGGGGTAACATTCAAACAGGAAAGGGTGAGCGTCATTTCAATCCATATAATAGAAAATATGATAAGTACTAATCGTAGGCTACGCACTAGAACAATCAGCATCCAAAACACTAAATATTCTCATCACAGTCATCATTCACATCACTTACAATAACTCATCTCATGTCATGTAGGCTTATGAAATGCAACCCACTCGCGGGCATATGCATGAGGTACCTTTTCACAAACGTCGCTTAGCCCTTAAGGCCTCATCGTCACTTAGCCACATGGGCCTCAAAACGTCACTGGGTTTATGCATATGGGGCATGAGACACTATGACATGCACCACTCACAAACACACACATACACAAATACCCAAAATCATAGTCAACTATGTGACCCGTCACTTACCAGTTTGCTCACACGAAGCACTGCACCTGTCAAATTCACAATCAACACACAACGTCACTTGGCCCTTTAGACCTTAACATCACTTAGCCTTTCGGGCCTCAAACGTCACTGGGTTTTCATCGTCACTTATACAATAAACATCATCAGCTCAAACAATAGCCACTGAGGGCAAAAACGCCATTTACTAGCCACCAAGGGCATCATCGTCATTTACACGTCATTATAATTAATATTAGCCACTAAGGGCAAAACAGTCATTTACACGTCATTATAAAATAATATGAGCCACTAAGGGCAAAACAGTCATTTAACTAGCCACTAGGGGCATCATCGTCAAAATCATCATTTTGACACTAAGTCGTTAAAACCACTGGTCGTACGCAAAAGAGAGTTTTTAAAGACATCAAAAGTATCTTTCCATTGTCACAGCATCGATAACCGGGAACAGCCACTTGGGGCGCCCCAGCAACCTTCAGAAATAATAGGTCTTTATTTTTAAAAATGGTACACGCAGATGGACAACTGAAAATGCTTCACAACGCTTTTTGAATCGTTCGAAACGGATGTCTGAGTCAAAAGATACAGCGAAAACAGTTTTTGAAAATATTTTGGGACATCCTGAAAACTGGCGCCATGGGCGCCCAGCGCATAGGTACCTGGCGCCCAGCGCCCAGGTACCTGGCGCCCAGCAAGGCGCAACACACACACGGGCGCTCAGCGCCCAGCGCTGGCACCCAGCGCCTCAGCGCAACACGCAAAGCAACACACACGGGCGCCCAGCGCCCAGCGCCTTGGCGCAACACAGGAACACGCGCACACGGGCGCTCAGCGCCCAGCGCTGGCACCCAGCGCCCAGCGCTCCAGCCACACACGCACAGCGCCCTTGGCGCCCAGAAACAGTACCAGCACCAGATTTTAGCCAAATTTCAGCACAAAACATTATTTTTCTCAAAATTTTTCATATGACCAACCCAAAATTCCAACCACCAAAAATCAAACTTTATTCACATCATCAAAAATCATTTTTACTCATTATCAACATCAACACTTTGGCACCCTAGGCGCCTATGCACACACATATGCGAACCTTCAAGCATCCAACACACCCAATTGAAATTTCATGAACACACAAGTGCCATCATCATCAAGCCAAACACATAGATCACATCTTAGGCATGTTCAAACAATAAATCAAACTCGCCTATATATATATATATGTAAAATCAACATCAAAAACATATCAAGAACACATCAAGAAATCATGGCATGCATCAAGGATCTAGTCTAAACCCTAGATCTAGGACCTATCATGAGATCTATTAGATGGAAGGATAGAGCTCCCCTAACCTTTCAAAGAAGAAGAGCTTGAACCCTAGGAGTAGTCACCTACAGAGCCACAGCAACAACGGTGATCTCCTCTCTCCTTGATCTTCAAAATCCCTCTTCTCCTTCTCCTCTTGTGTTCGACTTCCTCTTCTCTTGGCCGCCCCTTGCTCTCTCTTTCTCACGCTCCTCTCTTTCTTTCTTTCCAATTCGTAAAATCACAAGTGAAAACCCTAGGCAAGACTCCTCACCAAAATGCGCCTAGGTCAAGCCATTGGGCCATGGGCTTCACTTAAGCCCAATCCATTCGAATGCACCTCCTCCTCCTAGCATCACACCACCCCTCAATTAAAACAATTCCAATAATAATTAAAACCCAATTAAATAAAAGAAATACCTAAATACTTAGTTAAATAAATTAATTAAATATTTAGGGTGTTACAACTCTTCCCCACTTAGAATATTTCGTCCTCGAAATTTACCTGATCAAATAATTCTGGGTAGGACTCTCGCATCTTGCTCTCTAGCTCCCAAGTCACACTCTCGCCGGCAGCTCCTAGCCAAACCACTTTCACTAATGCAATCTCTTTACCTCTAAGCGCTTTCACTT
Organism: Astragalus membranaceus; assembly: GCA_039519185.1. Taxonomy (NCBI): domain Eukaryota; kingdom Viridiplantae; phylum Streptophyta; class Magnoliopsida; order Fabales; family Fabaceae; genus Astragalus; species Astragalus membranaceus. Next base: position 97,520,157 of record CM076846.1, on the reverse strand, counting down.
CCCGATCCTCAATCCGTACGGGCATCGTCTCCACAGTGAGATTATCCCGCACCTCCACATCATCCATATGGATCACATGAGATGGATCCGACACATACTTCCGAAGTTGCGACACATGAAATACGTCATGCAAGTTCGAAAGATTTGGCGGTAAAGCCACTCTATAAGCCACATTTCCGATTCTTTCAGAAATCTGATAAGGACCAACAAATCGAGGAGTGAGCTTCTTCGTTTTCAACGCTCGATCAACACCGGTAATAGGAGAAACCCTCAAGAACACATGCTCACCCTCCTGAAACTCTAAATCCTTCCTCCGCTTGTCATCATAACTCTTCTGACGACTCTGCGAAGCCTTCATCTTTTCACGGATCATCTTGATTTTCTCTGTAGTCTCCCGGACAATCTCCAGTCCCAACACTACACTCTCTCCCGACTCATACCAACACAATGGCGTTCTACACTTTCGACCATACAATGCTTCAAACGGTGCCATCCCGATACTGGAATGGTGGCTGTTGTTATAGGTAAACTCAATCAACGCAAGGTAGGAATCCCATGAACCCCGTTGTTCCAATACACAAGCCCTCAACAAATCCTCTAACGACTGAATTGTTCTGTCCGACTGACCATCTGTCTGAGGATGATACGCCGAACTCATTTTCAACTTTGAACCCAATTCCTTCTGCAAACTCTTCCAAAACTCAGAAGTGAACCTCGGATCCCTATCTGACTCAATACTCTTCGGAACACCGTGCAGCTTCACAATTTCTTTGACATAGACCTCTGCCAACCTCGACACCGGATAAGTGATATTAATAGGAATAAAGTGAGCAGACTTCGTTAACCTATCAACGATCACCCAAATAGCGTCATGACCCTTAACTGTATTTGGCAATCCCGTCACAAAGTCCATCGCAATGCTATCCCACTTCCACTCTGGAACCTCCAACGGTTGCATTAACCCTGCAGGCTTCTGATGCTCAACCTTAGATTTCTGACAGGTCAAACAGGCATACACAAACTGTGCCACATCTCTCTTCATACCATACCACCAAAACATCGTTTTCAGATCTTGATACATTTTCGTTTCTCCCGGATGGATACTCAACTTGCTACGGTGACCCTCCTCCAAAATTGCCTTTCACATCTCTGCATCATCCGGAACACAGATCCTACCCCGGAACCTCAACACACCACGAGAATCCAATTTGAAATCTCCATCTTCAGATTGACCAACCCCATTAATTAAATCTACTAACTTGACATCTGTCTTCTGAGCTTCCCTGATGCTGCCCAGGAAGTCATTATCGATCTTTAACATTCCCAGCTTGACACTGCGAGGTGTCAATTTACAAACCAAACTCAAATCTCTGAATTCCTCAATCAACTCTAATTCTTTCGCCATCATTGCCGACATATGCAAAGACTTCCTGCTTAAAGCATCAGCCACGACATTAGCTTTGCCGGGATGATAATTCAAACCGAAGTCATAATCCTTCAAGAGCTCCAACCACCGACGCTGTCTCATATTCAACTCTTTCTGATCGAACAGATACTTCAGACTCTTGTGATCACTGAACACTTCAGACCTCGAACCATAAAGATAGTGCCTCCAAATCTTAAGCACAAATACCACAGCAGCCAATTCCAAATCATGCGTAGGGTAATTTTTCTCATGAACCCGCAACTGCCTCGACGCATACGCAACGACTTTCCATCTTGCATCAGCACACCACCCACACCCATCTTCGAAGCGTCACAATATACAACGAACGGTTCCTCCGGATTAGGCAACGTCAAAACAGGCGATGTCGTCAATCTCTTTTTCAGTTCCATAAAACTTTCCTCACACCGAGCATCCCAAACAAAAACTTTACCCTTACAAGTCAACTGAGTCAACGGAAGGGCCAACTTGGAAAAACCCTCGATGAACCTCCTGTAGTACCCAGCCAAACCCAAAAAGCTTCTAATCTCTGTTGCGGACTTCGGAGCCTCCCACTCCAACACTGCTTCTACTTTTGCCGGATCAACCGCAATACCATTACCAGAAATCACGTGCCCAAGGAAACTCACTTCTTTCAGCCAGAATTCACAGTTTGATAACTTAGCATACAACTTTTTCTCTTTCAGAACTTCTAACACTGTCTTCAGATGCTCAGCATGTTCTCCCTCTGACTTAGAATAAACTAGAATGTCATCTATGAAGATCACCACAAACCGATCTAGGTAATTATGGAAAATACGATTCATATATTCCATAAATACACCAGGAGTATTGGTCACACCGAACGGCATCACTGAATATTCATAATGCCCATACCTTGTCCTGAACGCTGTCTTCTGAACATCTTCATCCTTTACTTTAATCTGATGATATCCGGACCTCAAATCAATTTTGCTGAAAACACGGGCACCCACTAACTGATCCATCAGATCGTCGATCCTCAGAAGCGGATACTTATTCTTGATAGTTACCTTATTCAACTGACGATAGTCCACACATAACCTCCTACAACAATCAGCAGCATCCCAACAACAGCAGCCCAACTACAGCAGCAGCAGCCGAACTACAGCAGCAGCAGCCCAACTACAGCAGCAGCAGCCCAACTACAGCAGTAGCAGCATCGATCCTCCCAGCCCTCTCAGCTCACTTGCTACAAACAAACAACAGTTAGATATAACTGACAACTCACCGTTGTCAGTTGACACTACGACTGGACAACTTGGCCGGACAGACCGAACTGCTCTGATACCACTAATGTAACACCCCCTTTCTACCCTTTTATTTTAATTAAGAAAATCAGAGTTCAAAAATCATTTTCGATTTCACCACGAGGGTGTCACACATACGTCAAAATAAAACCTCAAGTCTCAAATAAAATAGTACGTCGTCAAAGGTGCAATACATAGCACTCCACAATAGGGAGACCTCAAAACATCGAAAAACTACGTAATAAAATCCAACGTCAACGCAGCGGAAAGTAAATCAACCCATCAACAGTATAAAAATTTAAGTACATCAGCAAAGCATCAAATACATCCCCCCAGGTGCTACGTATCAGAGCATGACGACTCGACTCAAGAAGTGAAGCTAAGGCATTCACTGGGAATCACCTGCACATTACCAACACGGGGGTAACATTCAAACAGGAAAGGGTGAGCATCATTTCAATCCATATAATAGAAAATATGATAAGTACTAATCGTAGGCTACGCACTAGAACAATCAGCATCCAAAACACTAAATATTCTCATCACAGTCATCATTCACATCACTTACAATAACTCATCTCATGTCATGTAGGCTTATGAAATGCAACCCACTCGCGGGCATATGCATGAGGTACCTTTTCACAAACGTCGCTTAGCCCTTAAGGCCTCATCGTCACTTAGCCACATGGGCCTCAAAACGTCACTGGGTTTATGCATATGGGGCATGAGACACTATGACATGCACCACTCACAAACACACACATACACAAATACCCAAAATCATAGTCAACTATGTGACCCGTCACTTACCAGTTTGCTCACACGAAGCACTGCACCTGTCAAATTCACAATCAACACACAACGTCACTTGGCCCTTTAGACCTTAACATCACTTAGCCTTTCGGGCCTCAAACGTCACTGGGTTTTCATCGTCACTTATACAATAAACATCATCAGCTCAAACAATAGCCACTGAGGGCAAAAACGTCATTTACTAGCCACCAAGGGCATCATCGTCATTTACACGTCATTATAATTAATATTAGCCACTAAGGGAAAAACAATCATTTACACGTCATTATAAAATAATATGAGCCACTAAGGGCAAAACAGTCATTTAACTAGCCACTAGGGGCATCATCGTCAAAATCATCATTTTGACACTAAGTCGTTAAAACCACTGGTCGTACGCAAAAGAGAGTTTTTAAAGACATCAAAAATATCTTTCCATTGTCACAGCAACGATCACCGAAAACAGCCACTTGGGGCACCCCAGCAACCTTCAGAAATAATAAGTCATTATTTTTAAAAATGGTACACGCAGATGGACAACTGAAAATGCTTCACAACGCTTTTTGAATCGTTCGAAACGGATGTCTGAGTCAAAAGATACAGCGAAAACAGTTTTTGAAAATATTTTGGGACATCCTGAAAACTGGCGCCATGGGCGCCCAGCGCCCAGGCACCTGGCGCCCAGCAAGGCGCAACACACACACGGGCGCTCAGCGCCCAGCGCTGGCACCCAGCGCCTCAGCGCAACACGCAACGCAACACACACGGGCGCCCAGCGCCCAGCGCCTTGGCGCAACACAGGAACACGCGCACACGGGCGCTCAGCGCCCAGCGCCCAGCGCTCCAGCCACACACGCACAGCAACACGCACAGCGCCCTTGGCGCCCAGCACAGGGCGCCTGGCGCCCAGAAACAGTACCAGCACCAGATTTTAGCCAAATTTCAGCACAAAACATTATTTTTCTCAAAATTTTTCATATGACCAACCCAAAATTCCAACCACCAAAAATCAAACTTTATTCACATCATCAAAAATCATTTTTACTCATTATCAACATCAACACTTTGGCACCCTAGGCGCCTATGCACACACATATGCGAACCTTCAAGCATCCAACACACCCAATTGAAATTTCATGAACACACAAGTGCCATCATCATCAAGCCAAACACATAGATCACATCTTAGGCATGTTCAAACAATAAATCAAACTCGCCTATATATATATATATGTAAAATCAACATCAAAAACATATCAAGAACACATCAAGAAATCATGGCATGCATCAAGGATCTAGTCTAAACCCTAGATCTAGGACCTATCATGAGATCTATTAGATGGAAGGATAGAGCTCCCTTAACCTTTCAAAGAAGAAGAGCTTGAACCCTAGGAGTAGTCACCTACAGAGCCACAGCAACAACGGTGATCTCCTCTCTCCTTGATCTTCGAAATCCCTCTTCTCCTTCTCCTCTTGTGTTCGACTTCCTCTTCTCTTGGCCGCCCCTTGCTCTCTCTTTCTCACGCTCCTCTCTTTCTTTCTTTCCAATTCGTAAAATCACAAGTGAAAACCCTAGGCAAGACTCCTCACCAAAATGCGCCTAGGTCAAGCCATTGGGCCATGGGCTTCACTTAAGCCCAATCCATTCGAATGCACCTCCTCCTCCTAGCATCACACCACCCCTCAATTAAAACAATTCCAATAAATAATTAAAACCCAATTAAATAAAAGAAATACCTAAATACTTAATTAAATAAATTAATTAAATATTTAGGGTGTTACAATTGGACTCAAGGTCCGTTAACATTTCTTGACTTATGTTCTCTCGCGTTCTCTAAGTACGGTTTTCCGTTACGTTCATAACCCACGAGTTTTCTATCAAACATGTTCAGTACCATGATATCAATATCTTTACATTGTTGGGGAACCATGAGGAATGGATTAGAAGAGGATTGGAATCATTTGGAATGGATAAAAAGGTACTTTGAATTTGGGGATCAAAAAGTCTCACACGACCCGTGCGTGTAGGCGCACGACCCGTGCGCTGTTGAACAAGTTGTAGAAAATTTCCAGAAAGATACGCACGACCCGTGCGACTAAGCGCACGATCCGGGCGTTATTGAATAAAATTGTAGAAAGTTCCAGAAACATACGCACGACCCGTGCGACTAAGCGCACGATCCGTGCGTGTTTAAAAATCCAGTTCTTGTAGCATCAGATGGGGGCGCACGACCCGTGCATAGAGGCACACGATCCGTGCGTCTCCATCCGTTTTCCAGAAAACAGACTTTTCATGAGTAAATTCCATTCCGTTTCGATTCCAATTTCGTTCCGATCGATATCCCAACATAACGGTTATTATTGCAGACCAGCGAAAGCGATTAAAAAGTCAAACAATATATATCATAAATCGACAATCCAATCAATCCGAGCAATTATGCGATTTACGGTTTTTCGGTAAAAACGTTTTCGTTAAGTTTTCACAAAGCGGATTTTCCATAGTACCATTTCAGAAAATAACATGACTCGACAACAAAACGTCCCTAAGCGAGTATAGAACTCACCGATTTGACGACCTCGCGAGAAATCACGTCCTCACGAACCGTAACCTCTCGAACAATCCCCGTAATCACGTACTCGCACGGAACTCGTCCGATACTCAAAACTGAACTTCGGAACAGCAACCAATCACAAATCCAGCTACTGAACTTCCTCCTTAACTACGGAATTGGCGTCTCTCGAACTTTGGCGATTCGATCCGAAATTTGAGAAACCAACACTTCCAATTTCGCATCCGTTTTCCAGAATCAGTGAGCAGTTTTGTAACACGCGTATCTTGGTCAAATCGTGGCCAAAACCCTTCAAACCAGTGCCCATTCTGTAGATAACTTTGTCTACCTTCTGATGGTCAAAGGATCATACGCATGCATCCAGTAACTTGGGAGATACACCCGAAAGAAGGTGACTAAGTCAAAACTGTCTCTAATCCAAAACTGAAACTTTCAATTCCTTTTTCTTCCACCATACTCAATGAAATCGGTTCATTCTTGTGCCTAATCCGAAGCATTTCGTGTCTAGTTTCTGAATCACCAAGAATCATGTTCATCCGAGCTGTGTACAGAGAGATATCGGTTAAACACTGAAGGTGGTACAAACGGGTTTTCTACTGGATTTGTTTTCCCTATTGGTGAACTTGATTATCTTCAACCCCAACTTCGAATCCCAGCACCTCCAGCTACTGAACCTTCTCCAATGTGTTTCTAATTCGAAATGTGGTTCCTCATCTTGCACCGCAACACTCCAACTGAAATGTAAGGCTTCAAACCCCTCCTAAGGTTCTATTGGAACCACATGCATGCTAGGAATCCATTTTCTTCTCACTTGGAACTTGAGGTGCGAAAATGGTGAAAGGAGGATGGATGATTCTTTGGTGGTGAAATTTGTATCAGTTTGGAGAGGAGGGGATAAGGATCACAATGGTGTAAATAGAATAGACATGCATGAAGGATTGGTGGAGGTCTCCTCCCTTCATCCCCTTCCCTTTCCCATGGTTTTCTCTCCCCCTCAACCCTCTCCATTTTCTGTTTTCAGCTTGAAAGAAATGTGACTCATGTGTTGTGTTTTGTTTCAGCTGAAATTCACTTAAAAGGGGCGAAATGACCATAATGCCCTTATGTCCAAGTTTTGGCTTAAACTTCCTTAATTTCTTCTTAAGTCAATTTTAATCAAACAATACTTATACAATAATCACATATTGCATATAGTTATGTTCTTTGGAGGATGGTTTAGCCGAAACTCATTAATGTTTGGAAAAGACGAAAACACCCTTGTGCTCCTATTTGCTTAAAATCCCAATTAACTCACCATATCCTAATTAATCAATAATGCTTAATTAATCATCTTGACCTCTTGCTAATTTAAATAATTTAAATTAGCAAAATTGGGGATGTTACAGAACTCACCTTTAGAAGACAAACAACAATCACACCGAGACTTCGAGATAGCACGGTGACTCACGAACTTGCTCCTAGACCGCCCCCAAAACTGAAATTCAGACTTCCAATAGCTTGAACTTTGAAACCCAAACACCCAAATGATTCCTAAGTTGTTCCAGTTCGTGATTCAGGTACAGGGAATGGTTCTATAGCTTCTCAATCCAACATGCAAGAGGTTCAGAATTTTTGTTTGGTCATGAAAAGATTGATGATTGATAATGGTGATTTTGGCTTGGAGAGGGAAGGGATTTCGAATTTGGTATGAATGAAAAGGGGGAGATGAACTGATTCTGGTGATGTTAATGGATCATACATGCAAGGAGTTCTGAGAAAAACCCTATTCTCTTCCCTTCTCTCACTCTCGCACCCTCTCCTCCTTCCCTCCCTAGTTCAGTTTCTGAATCTAGAAAAAGTGAAGTGTGTGTGTTGGTTTCCAGCTGAAGAATTGGTTTAAATATAAGCCCTGTAGAAAGACAGTTTTGTCCCTCACTTACCCCTCCTATTCCATATGACTCCTTCAGCCCAACTCAATCCCACTTGACACAATTAAATTTAATTAGACACACCATTTCACATACTTATCAATTAAATAGATACCAATTCAATTCAATTTATTTAAAACACCTCATATATCATAAATACTAAGAATAATTAATTATGATACCGAATTATCCGATTGGATAAATACTTAGCTCGTGACCACTAATCCATCCTCGACCGATGAAGCTTCTAAAAATTAGGGGATGTTACACATTCTCCTCTCTATTCCTCTTCTTAGCTGGACACTCGTTAGCGTAATGCCCTTCTCCTTTGCAATAATAACACATAGTTGATCCCAGACGACACTCTCAACTATTGGGCTTTCCGCACTTCGAAACCTTACCGGGTCTTGGGAATTTAGATGCCATTGCTTGCTTCCCTTTGCTAGAGTTACTCCTCGGCTCATCACTTGGGGTTGACAATTCCAATGCCTTCTTCCTCTCCTTCCGATACGCTTTCCTATCTTCATACATCCTCCCGAGATCTCCCTCTGCAGAATAAGATTGTTGCACCAATGCCGGATGACTGGCCATAGCATAGGAACTAAGACCCAAGTTCACATCACCACGGAGCCCTTGCTCGAACGTAATCATCTTCTGCTGCACCTCGATGACCTTCTGCATCCATTCGGAGTGTGGATCGACGGGGAAGCTTCCCCTACCTCTACCAGCCATGATTTTGCGAAATATGCACAAAGTATTGAGTTGATTGGGCTCAATGACTAATAGCATATTAAGAGGAATCACACTTAGAAGACATAAGATACTCTTGATTTCTAAGACCGACTAGGTCGAACTGCTTTGATACCAATTGTAACACCCCGATAATTTCAAACTTGTAGAAATCACCGAAATGCACTACTAGCATATATCAGAGTATTTCCTGTTTCAAATACTGAACACGAACTAAAGCCTCGATGCTAAAACCATCAAGTACGCTTGCATAACTTAACATAAAATACATAAACTGATCCTTACACCACTCATAACTAGTGTTCAGTACCAAAATAGAAAATATGCGGAAGAGATTTACCACTTTTACAAACATAAGTCGTACGAATCGAACATACTAAGATAATCAAAAGGAAATACAAGACATGATGAAAAATAAGATATCAGTGTCTCCTCCAAGCAGTCCCATACCAATGCTCCGGTGCCTTCAACCTTTCCCTGCTTCACTGAAAAACAACAACACATGATAGGGTGAGACAACTTGTCTCCGTGAGTTCTATCGAGACCCCTTACTAACTCTCTCGGTTCATTATGCTTGATTCATTACTCATAGTCCTGATAGCCGACTATGTGGATAATTCTAACGTTGTCCTCATAACCCTTAAGCCGGCTACGAGAGGCAACACTAACACATAATTTTTAGCATGTCACCAGTCATTTGGCAAAATAAACTCCCGGTGAACCCAATCCACTAATCACTAGTGGGAAAAATGGTTATCAATGGTGGTTTATGGTGGAGGAGGGTGATGATTTCGAAATGGTTATCAAAAGAAAGAGGAAGATGAGCTGATCACTTTGGTGTGGATGGATGGTCCATGCATTAAACTTTGAGGAAACTCTCCTCTTCTCTTCTTCCCTCTCCCTCTCGCGCCCCACCCTCCCTTTCTCTCTTCAGTTTTCTGTTTCTCAACTTTTGTAAAATGAATGGAATGGCTGGGTGTTGGCAGCTGGGGAGGTTTAAGTGCCAAGGTAAAAAGACATCCCTACCCCTCACCTAATCCTTCTATTCTCTATGACTCCTATTAGTCTAACTAAAAGCAATGACTTATAATTCACACACAATTTTCATAATTAACCACTCAAACAATTCAATTTCAAATCAATTTATTTTCAACAAACTTAATTAATCACCCAATATAATTTCATGCCAATTTAATTAAAATAGCAAAAATAGGGGATGTTACATTTCTTATTGATAATCTACTATCTCTCTTTTACTATCTACTATAATCTATTAATTGACTAAAATAGTCAATTAAAACTACGAGATAACTGCACTGATATATAAAAATACACGCGATAACTGCACTGATATATAAAAAACACGACATTAAAATTTGTCATTGATAATTAAATTTTTTGAAGAATAACGAATAACGAGACCCATTTTTGAAACGTCTCGGTTTGATAATCTAATAGGATAGAATGAAAGTATTCTCTTCAGTGAGTCTAAAGAAGGTCTCGGTGTTTCAAGATGATAACCGATGTGCTCAGAAGTGAGACCAGAAGTTACAATGACGAGTAAAATAAATCGGTTTTCAACTTCACCAAAATAATAAAAGCAGTACCTTTTCTTGAAGGTTTCAATGAGGGGAATCAAAATATGATGTCCGTTTTTTCAAACGATGATCGTAGTGTCCAGAATCACAAATATAGAGTACGAAATACGTTATAATTTCTGTCTCTGATGATCAAAATAATGCAATAAACGGATTTGGTGGATGATTTTGTATAGGAATATGATGTTTGGAAATTTTTGGTTATTAAATGAGAGAGAACAAGAACTGAATCGAAATGATCTCCAAGACTGTATGGCGGCTGAAAGTTTGAAACAAAACCCTAAGGTTATGTTTGGGAGAGGGATTTGAGAGGGTTGTGGGGGGAGGGCTTTGGAGGGCTTGGTCTATAGTTTAATATCTATTTGAGATTTCAGAAATTTGAAAGAATAACATGATAAAATATATCTTCCTCAATTTAGAATTGAAATTCAGGCACTCCCCTCCTGTCCTAAACCCTCCATCCAAACATACCCTAAGAAAATATCCGAAGCGCTGGATTTAAATGTGCAGGTGCGGGTGCTCAAAGTAACAAAGGTGGTGTAACCAGCAGATTTAAGAACTAAAAGAATTTATGGGCTGCATGTTGGACTTGTAAGCTAAGGTCCAATACTTTTTTTTTCCTTCTAAAAAAAACCTTACAAAGCTATATAACTAGATGATGATGATAATAATAATAATAATAATAATAATAATAATAATAATAATAATAATAATTATAATAATAATAAATTGTCAAAAAAAATAATAAGAATAAAAAAAAACAACAACAACAAAGTACTACACATTGCCAAAATACATCAAACAAGAACAAAAATATATTATTATTATCATATAAAAATACAATTAAATGCCAATAAAATATATTTTAATACTTCAAAGATATAAAATACCTTAAATTCACTAAACTTATAATTTAAAGTAATATTATTAACTCATGACTAATATTCAAAAATAATATAATACAATAATTATATACTATTAAAATATGTCAAATATTAAAATAAGAACACACAAGACTACTATTATATTCATGCATATATGCCCACATATTAATAAAAAATTTGGGGTGTTACATGCTCCAGTGCTGCTAGTGAAAAAGAAAGATGGTAATATGAAGAATGCTTTTTGGAACTTAAAGTTCGATTGACATCTGCTCAAATTCTTATCATTCCAGATCCAGCTAAGGGATTTCAGATTTTCAGTGATGCATCCGGAAGGGGTCTAGGTTGTGTGCTTATGCAGGATGGTCAAGCAGTGGCATATGCGTCAAGACAGTTGAAGACTCATGAGGAGAACTACCCCACTCATGATTTTGAGTTGGCAGCTATTGTGTTCGCTTTAAAGATTTGGAGGCATTATCTCAACGGTTCATAGTTTGAAGTGTATAGCGATCACAAGAGTCTCAAGTATTAGTTTGATCAGAAGGAGTTGAATATGAGGTAGTGTAGATGGGTGGGATTTCTAAAAGATTATGATTTTGAGCTGAAGTATCATCCGGGCAAGACAAATGTGGTAGTTGATCCACTGAGTAGAAAATCTCTTCATATGTCTTCATTGTCGGTTGGTGTTGAATCAAGTTCAGATTTCAAGTTCCTTGCGAAAGTCGATCAAGCAAACCCATGAGTTAGATGAGGAATTGCAAGACAGGTGTAGCCAACAAGATTTCTCCAAGGATAGTGATGGTGTGGTGTGTTTCCAGAACATAATTTATTGTTGTACTGTATGATAACCTTAGAGGGGGGGTGAATAAGGTTATATGCCTAAAAATGAATTCTTTTCAATTTTCAAAACATTAACAATGCACGTTTAAATCAAATGCGGAAACTAAGATTTAAACTATATGCTGTATCTAAGCAAGCTATACTTAACACAAATCCAGACACAGTGCAAAATTACGCTAACGCTACTATTAAGAAAATTCACGATAAACAGATAATTATATTGAATGCAGGGCAATGATATAACAATAGACAAAGATAAACGATAAAGAAAGTAAAGAGAAGGGAAAGAGATACACCGTGAATTTTACGAGGTTCGGGATAAAAGCCCTATGTCCTCGGCCTCCGGCTTTCCAACCTTTGGACTTGATAACAACCACTATATGAGAAGAACTTCTTCAACGTTTTACAAGCAAGCAACTTCCCTATAGTTAATCTCAATTTACCCAAATTGAGAACCCGAGCTCCCCGCCAAGGATTTCGCAACCACTTCAATATTCCCGATTAAACGACCCAAGAACACTTCCCAGGATTTCGCAACCACTTCAATCTCCCTGATTGAACGACCCAAGAACACTTACCAGGATTTCGCAATAACCAAACAGAAGATGATTACAATAGAGAAACTATGATCCAATCAGTTAAGCAGTATAACAATATAGTAGCTGAGAGAGATGAGTGATTTGGATCTAGAAGAACTTGAAAAAAATGATATGACAATGAAAGTTCTTTTTCTCTTTTTCAGATCTATGAGAATGCGTAGTGTTGGTGTATTTTGAAAGTGAAGCCCAGCTCCCTATTTATAGGATTTGCAAAAATATGGCCGTTGGAGGATTTTGTAAAATGTTAGAATCGATTATGTTCCTGAATAACTAAGAGTGATAATCGATTCTTTGTTCTAAAAAAGGAAATAACTCATAAGTGAGTAATCGATTGATTTCTTTTGGAAAGGAAGCATGAAATCGATTCTTTGCTTAAAACAAAGAGTATGATAATCGATTATGTGTTTTGGGAAGAGTTGGATAATCGATTATTTGCTTTATGGAAGGAAGCATATAATCAATTATATTCTTTCAATAAGTAGCTAAGAATTGATTATGTGGTTTGCAAAAATAGAAGTGTAATCGATTCTCTTCTTTCAAAACACAAAGCCGTTAATCGATTGTTTTCTTTCCAAAACATATTTGTAACACCCCGATATTTCTAACGTGTAGATATACCGTAATGCACAATTATAGTAATAATCAGAGGACACAATTCCTGCTTTTGTATTGAACGTATAAACTTTTTCCGAATTAAAGCGTAATTCTCCGGACTAAGCTGTCTTAATTCCATATGCGAATCCAAGATCCAAAAAGGAATATAACTCTGAGTTCAATACTTAACAAACAGAAATCATAAAGGTTCATACAACTCATAACATCCACAAGTTATATGACCATACAGAGACAACAAATAGGAAATAAACATCAAGACTATCTGTCCTTGATATCTTTAGAAGCACTTCACCTAACCGTGACGGGTACTTTTCCTCTTGCCCTGTTTCTCTGTAAAAACAACAAATATGATTGGGTGAGACAACTTGTCTCAGTGAGTCCTACCGTGCCCCCTCGCCACCACTCGGGTCATTTAAAACCGATATCAACATAGTTATAATTACACATATATATATATATATATATATATAACCATTTATCAACATAAATGTAGCCCATTACCGACCGTGCAACAGTTCACTAATCCCGGCGAGTCGTGTTCTTAACTTAGCATAAACCGGCCGTGCAACATTTCACTAATCCCGGTAACCCGTGAACTGACCACGCCAAAACACATTCAGGGCCTAGGTAAGGGGTCATGACTACCCTCCCTAGTATGCTACTTGTCGGGTCGTCACCCAACGCGATATATAATAAAATATACATCATGTCCGCATTGGACCGTCTTTCAAGTTTTAGATATCTATATCTACTCTCGATCTATAACCCGTTTTGATGAATTCGAAGTTCGACATATGGCGTTATAATCATAGCGTCGAGAAGGATCCACGATCCGGTTTGTTATGCCAAAAACATTATCTCACACGCGGTCTAAGTTCCGGTTTTCGGTTCAATTAACCTTCAAGACCTCTTTTCAAAAACTCAAGTTGAACATACTTAAAATGGAGTTTTTATTAGGTTAATTATGTCATAAATAAACGGGAAGGAGATTAGATGTGGTTTGTAACAGAACCCCACGCACGGTCCGTGCCCAGGGGCGCACGACCCGTGCGTGATGCACCTAAAACCATCCAGCCAACCCGAAGGGAGCGCACGGTCCGTGCCCAGGGGCGCACGATCCGTGCGTCCTGTATTAATTCACAATTGTGCCAAACCGAAGCAGGCGCACGGTCCGTGCCCAGGGGCGCACGATCCGTGCGTCCTGTTCTGTTACAGAACTTGCACAGATTTTTCCAATTCATTTCTCCGGTCATTCCCAATTCGATTCCTAGTCTCAATCCCACCTGAAACACAGAAAATCCCAGGCAATCCAGACCATATATCCAATACATAATTACAATCAAAAATCCTTTTTGAACGCTTATAATTTCATAAACCGAAAAACGCGATATTGTTCAAAAACGGTTTTCGACTCTTCAACAATTTTGAAAGCGGTTTTTCATTAAGGTACTGAAACGAACAAAGTCCAGAATAATCAATTATCCCTAATCCGTGAGTAGAACTCACCGTGATGTCGATTTCGCTCGAAACTTCAATCGAACCACGAGAAGATCGATATACGAGGTACACGATCGAGAACCTAAAGGCACCAACAAAGTTACTCACAGCAGCTACTGAATTTGGTTGAGGTACTGAAGCAGCAATCCACTTCACCTGACTTCTCCTCAATTCAAAATGCAAGATACAGCTCCTCTTGAACAACGAAAGCTGGACATGCAAGGCAAACTGAACTCAGAATTTTATTGTCTTCAATGTGGAAGATGAAATCGAGTTTGGGAGGATGAAGGAAGTCAGAAACTGAAGTGGCATTTCAGAATACAACATGCGAAATTGATGAGGAGATTTCAGAAGGTTACTTACATGCACTAATTTTCAGAAAATCAAGAACATGCAACACTTGTAACACAGATTTCTTCCACTTTCATCATTTGGGCTTCAAAGCTGAAAATAGGATTTAGAGATAGGGTGAGAATCTGAACTTGAGAGTGGTATCAATGGCTTCAGAATTGCAAATGGAGCAAGGGTGTTAAGGAAGAACTTACATGCAAGAAAATCTAAGCTTCCTCTCTTCTTCTCCTCCACTTGCGCCCTCTCTCCCTCCTTTCTCAACTTCTTTCTTCCTTCTGAATTTTCAGAATTGAGTGAATGAGGATGGTGTGGCTGAGTGGCTCCAAAATTGAAGTATTTATATGAGGGGTGCAAAATTACCATTTTGCCCTTCATCTTAAATACTTTAATTAATCAGGGCTAAGCCATAATTAATTACTGAATAGGGTTTTCTTTGGACTTTTTTCCTCGATTATTAATCCACGAGACATGACTAATTATTCCCACAAACAATTAATCGGCCTTAGGCATCATAGTACGAGTCTCTGAAAATTAGGGATGTTACAATCACCCCAACTTTTAAAAATTTTGTCCTCAAAATTGACAAGACGTACCTATATGGAAGAGATGTGGATATCGAGCACGCATGTCTCCCTCCAGTTCCCAGGTAGCCTCTTCAGCTGAAAAGCCATCCCAGACTACTTTGACAATCGGAATCGTCCGTGAACGCAGAGTCTTCATACCGCGTTCTAAGATGTAACTAGGATAAGGTTGAAACGACAAGTCCGGCCGCAAGTCAATCGTATCAACACTCAACGGTTGATGCAGATTGGGAACATACTTTCTCAACTGAGACACGTGGAACACATCATGGAGATTTGATAGGGCCGGAGACAATGCGAGACGATAGGCAACTGGCCCAATTTGCTCGATGATTTGGAAAGGTCCAACATATCGAGGACTGAGCTTCTTCGCTCGCAAAGCTCTCCCGGTGCCTATGGTTGGAGAAACTTTCAAGAACACATGATCACCCACTTCAAATTCCAATGGTCTCCTTCGGTTGTCAGCATAGCTCTTTTGCCGACTCTGAGCAACTTTCATCTTTTCTCGGATTAACTTGATCTTCTCAGTAGTCTCCCGAACTATATCGGGCCCCAAAAACTTATCTTCACCAATCTCCCACCAACACAACGGAGTTCTACACTTCCTACCATAAAGTGCTTCAAACGGTGCCATCCCAATGCTGGAGTGGTAACTGTTGTTGTAGGAGAACTCTACTACTTCCTCCCATTTTCTCTCGCTATCGAGTACACAAGCCCGAAGCATGTCCTCAATAGTCTGAATAGTTCTCTCCGTCTGACCATCAGTCTGAGGATGATAAGCAATGCTAACCAGCACTCTTGTTCCCAGAGCTTCATTCAATGCTTTCCAAAATCTAGAAGTAAACTTGGAATCTCGGTCTGACACAATACTCGTTGGAACTCCTTGCAGTCCGATAATGTTCTTCACATATTCATCTGCTAACTTGGAAACCTTATAAGTCGAGCGAACGAGAATAAAGTGAGCGGATTTGGTCAATCGGTCCACTATTACCCAGATCGAATCATTGCCAGCCTGTGACCTCGGCAAACCCATAACGAAGTCCATTGAGACATCCTCCCATTTCCAAACTGGTACATCTAGCGGTTGTAACTGACCGCCCGGTCTCCGGTGTTCTGTCTTAACCTTCTGACAAGTTAAGCATCGAGAAACAAATTCTGCAACCTCGGCCTTCATCCCAGGCCACCAATACATTAACTTCAAGTCTCGGTACATCTTGGTGGATCCCGGATGTACGGAGTATTGGCTCCTATGAGCTTCTTCCAATACTTGCCTTTTGATATCATCATCATTGGGAACACAAATTCTTCCATTAAAGCTAATCATGCCGTCACTATCCTCAGTGAAATCTGGCGATCCTCTCTGAGACTGTAACTTCATATCAGCTCCTTGAGCTACACGGATTTGTTCCCTTAGCACACTGGTTATTCGTATATGCCGCAATACTATGCGGTCCCTCTTCCTTGCTACCTTGAGCTTCAAGTCTCGGAATGACTCCAACAAAGCCATCTCGTGAACCATTAATCTTGCCGTGTGGATAGACTTCCTGCTCAGAGC
This sequence comes from Astragalus membranaceus, assembly GCA_039519185.1. NCBI lineage: Eukaryota > Viridiplantae > Streptophyta > Magnoliopsida > Fabales > Fabaceae > Astragalus > Astragalus membranaceus. The sequence continues at coordinate 97,502,909 of CM076846.1, read as the reverse complement.
ATCTGCTACCACATTGGCTTTCCCAGGGTGATATTTCAATTCGAAGTCGTAGTCCTTCAGAAATTCAGTCCACCTCCTCTGTCTGTTATTCAACTCCTTTTGGTCAAACAGATACTGTAACGCCCTAAAATAATTTAATTTATTAAATTAAGTTATTGGAGGGATGCAATATTTATTTAAGTGGGATAATTTATATATAATGGTTTTGTTGTAGGAGGCGAAAAGAATTAAAAAGAGTGGTGTGAAAAATGGGCCCAAGCCACTTAAGTGACCCAAGCCCATTCCATTTACCCTAAAAACTAAGAATTAGTGTCATTCCTCCAAGAGTAAAATTCAGCGCAACTGAGAAGTGAAGGAAAGGTGAGGCGCGACTTCAAGCCTTGAGGGGGAGAGAATTGCGACTTCCAGCAAGAAGGAAAGAGGGTTTTCTTCATCTTGGATTTAGGTAAGTGCCTTTGATCCTCTTCTCTTCCATTTAATTAATTCTTCCAAGTGGTGATCTCAAAACCTTCCCTTTTCCATGTGCGATTTTTCCATGAATTGTGTTGATGGGTGCGAATTGGATTTAGAAGAGAAGAAAGGGGCTGCTGCGAATTGTTGGTGACTTTGGCTCGTCGTGTTGCGGAGTTTTGTACGCGTTGCATTCATCGTTGTTTCGGGCATATAAAATTCGAGGTAAGGGTGAGCGTTTCCAATTTAATATAATTGAATATATAGAGGGTTTGTGAGTTTGTGTTAGGGATTGAATTAGAAAACTATAGGAAAGAGGAATGATAGATTGAATTTATTACGTGGTTATGCGAATTTGCATTATGGTGTGATGAGATGAATTGTTGCCGTTAGTCAGAATTTTTGGTGTTGTTGATGTTAAATATGCATATGTAGTGCTGTTGCTGTAAATATATATTGCTGTGCAGAATTTATTTTTGTTGCTGTTGCTGTATAGGTAGTGCTGTTGCTGTAAATATATATTGCTGTGCAGAATTTATTTTTGTTGCTGTTGCTGTATTTGTAATTGTGCTGTTGCTGTAAATACATATTGCTGTGCAGAATTTATTTTTGTTGCTGTTGCTGTATTTGTAATTGTGCTGTTGCTGTCATTTAAACATTGCTCTTGCTGTATTTTAATCTTGCTGTTTTCGCAATAAAATACTGCTGTTTTGTACATTAAAATTTTCTGTTGTTGTTGCTGTTTCCGCCTATCAAAGGCCACTGTTTTGCGCAAATTTAACACTATTTTTCAGCTTCATTTTGATGCCAATATGCTACTGATTTTGCGCAAATTTGCTAATGTTTTTCAGCCTTAATTCGATGTCAAGATGCCACTGTATTTGCGCATAAAATGCCACTGTTTATTCCCATATTTTACTGTGGCGCTTCCTAAGTATGAAAGTGAAACGTTCGTTTCATAATTTTTAAAAATGTAAAGTGAAATGTTTGTTCCCTAATTTTAAAAAGGTTGTTACATTATTTTTTTTATGTGATTGTTATGAAGAGTGGTGATAATACTATGACGACTATGATGAATACACTCTATGAGTGTCTTATGGTGGTGATGATGAGTACTCCGGGTGAGTAAATTTTGGTGATTGCACATGTGTCCATTGTGTCTCATAGCATGTGCATCTTATGACGAATAGGCTTCGGCCTCTTAGTGACGGTGTGCCCTTAGTGGCTTATTTATGACGAGAAAACAGTGACGGTGTGCCCATAGTGGCTTGTTATGACGAATATGGTACCATCATGCATATGCCCAGGCGTGGGTTGCATTCTTCATGCACATTCATATTTTTTTGGTTATGACGGGTGACGTGAACTGTGATTTGGTTTGGTGTGGTGTGTAACGATGATGAAGTTGATATTAGTAACGATGTTGTGTGATGTTTTTGCTCATAATACTCTGCTGTATGTTTAATTATATTTTGTTGAAAGTTCTCACCCCTTCTGCTTGGAATGTTGCTCTATTGTGGCAACGCTGCAGGTGACTCTGATTGAAGGACATGCTGCCTTCCTTTTAGCTGTTGAGACGTTCGAGTCGCTCTCTGATATTGTAACACCTAGGGGGCGGGTTAAAGTTGATGATTTATTTAATTAATTGTTTTAATAATTTTATTGATGTGTGAGACGTGTTTGAGCGATTTTCTTTCTGGTGAGCTATTATTTCCGCTGTGATGAGATTTAGTTTTGAAGTTCGATTTTTGAGACTAATGTGTTTCTACACGAATGTTTATGGCGTAGACGATGAGTTTCATCAATGAAGTTGTGACATTCCTTTTCTACTAATATTATTATTATTTTTGAAAACGAACGCAATCTGATATCGATATACCAATTAAAGGGGTAGAAACGGGGTGTTACATTAGTGGTATCAGAGCAGTTCGGTCTGTCCGGCCGGTGGTCAAGTTGTTGAGTCGAGTAACATTCGAGTCTAGTTACTCGTATCTAAATTTTGTTTTCTGTTGCAGTACTAGAATGGCAGGACGGAACGATGCTGCACTTGCTGCTGCTTTGCAGGCTATAGCCGGAGTCGTGGGTAACATACCCAATGCTATTGGAGATGGGACGCGTAGTTTGGCTACGTTCCAGCGTGAGAGCCCTCCTGCTTTTGAAGGCGGGTATAATCCTGATGGTGCCCTGGAGTGGCTAAGTGAGATGGAGCGGATCTTCCGCGTTATGGATTGCACCGATGCTCAGAAGGTTCGCTATGGCACACATATGTTGAAGAAAGAGGCTTATGATTGGTGGAGGACTACTAGTCAGGGGTTGACGGCTGCCAATGAGGGGATTACCTGGGCTGTGTTTGAGAGAGAATTCAAGAGGAAGTACTACCCGGAAGATGTCCGTGGGAAGAAGGAGGTTGAGTTTCTAAGACTTGAACAAGGCAACATGACTGTAACCGAGTATGCTGCAAAATTTACTGAGCTGTCTAAGTTTTATCCTCATTATGATAGAGAGGGTGCGGAGTTCTCCAAATGCATCAAATTCGAAAATGGATTGCGTGCTGACATTAAGAGGGCCATAGGGTACCAGCAGATTCGTGTGTTTCCGTTGTTGGTTAATAGTGCCAGGATTTTTGAGGAGGACAATAATGCCTTCTCCAGAGTCATTAGAGAAAAACAAAAGAATTTCGCAAGTCGTGGTAAGCCATATGAGGCGCCTGCTGGTAAGGGCAAGGGTAAGTTTGTTGGTGGGCCTAAGCGAAGTGGGGGAGATGCTACAGCCAGTGTTACTTGTTACTCGTGCGGGAAAGTGGGTCATAAAAGTCCAGATTGCCCAGGCGGGGATAAGAAGAGATGTTATAGGTGTGGAAAAGAGGGGCATATATCTTCCGGATGTGATAAGAAAGAAGTGGTATGTTTCAACTGCGGGGAGAGTGGTCATGTTAGTACACAGTGTTCGAAACCCAAGAAAGAGAAGTCCTTTGGAAAGGTGTTCGCTCTGGCTCAGTCTGATGTAGTGAACGAGATTCGAGGTACGTGCTATATCAATAATTTTCCCCTTGTTGTTATTGTTGATACTGGTGCTACCCATAGTTTTATTGCTGCTGCATGTGTTGAGAAGTTAAGCCTTGTTTTATCTGATATGTTGAGGGAGATGGTCATCGACACTCCAGCTAAGGGTTCGGTGACTACCTCCGTTGTTTGTGCCAAATGTCCTGTATCTGTATATGGTAGAGAATTCTTAATTGATTTGATCTGTTTGCCGCTGAGTGGAATGGATGTCATTCTGGGTATGGACTGGTTAGTTGATAACCATGTCCATATCAACTGTCGAGAGAGGTCCGTGAGTTTTGAGTCGCCTGAAGGGGAGTCTGGTCTGTTATCTGCGGGTCAGCTGCATCGAGTGATGAGAGAAGAAGTTCAGCTGTTTTCTCTGTTGGCGTCGTTGTCTGCTGAGAGCCAAGCGAAGTTCGATGTGTTGCCGGTAGTGCGTGAGTTTTCTGAGGTGTTCCCTGACGAGATTCCGGATGTACCACCAGAGAGAGAGGTGGAGTTTGCTATTGACCTGGTTCCCGGCACTAAGCCTGTGTCTATGGCGCCATATAGAATGTCCGCATCTGAGTTGGCAGAGTTGAAGAAACAACTTGAAGATTTATTAGAAAAGAAGTTTGTAAGACCGAGTGTGTCACCTTGGGGAGCTCCAGTGTTGCTAGTGAAAAAGAAAGACGGTAGTATGAGGTTGTGCGTAGACTATCGGCAATTAAATAAAGTTACAATCAAGAACAAGTATCCGTTGCCAAGAATTGATGACTTGATGGATCAGTTAGTGGGTGCTAAAGTATTTAGCAAGATTGACTTAAGGTCTGGTTATCATCAGATCAAGGTCAAGGATGAAGATGTCCAGAAGACGGCATTTAGGACAAGATATGGGCACTATGAGTATTCCGTTATGCCTTTCGGTGTGACTAATGCGCCGGGGGTATTTATGGGGTACATGAACCAAATCTTCCGTGAGTACTTGGATAAGTTTGTCGTAGTTTTCATTGATGACATTCTGATTTACTCTAGGTCAGAAGAGGAGCATGCGGAACATCTGAGGCTGGTGTTGGAAATTCTGAAGGATCGAAAATTGTATGCGAAGCTGTCCAAGTGTGAGTTTTGGATGAAAGAAGTCAGTTTCCTCGGTCACGTGATTTCTAGTGAAGGAATTGCGGTGGACCCTTCCAAAGTTGATGCAGTGTTGCAATGGGAGTCTCCGAAGTCAGTTACTGAAATCAGGAGTTTTCTGGGGTTGGCAGGCTACTATAGAAGGTTTATTGAGGGGTTCTCGAAGTTGGCTCTGCCATTGACTCAATTGACCTGCAAGGGTAGGGCTTTTGTTTGGAATGACCAATGTGAAGAAAGTTTCAATGAGCTGAAGAAGAGGTTGACTACGTCTCCAGTGTTGACCCTGCCTAATCCTGTTGAATCGTTTGTGGTTTATTGTGATGCGTCTAAGTTGGGATTGGGTGGTGTACTTATGCAGAATGGGAAAGTGATCGCTTATGCGTCTAGGCAATTGAGAATTCATGAAAAGAATTACCCTACTCACGACTTAGAACTTGCTGCTGTGGTATTCGCATTAAAAATTTGGAGGCATTACTTGTATGGATCGAGATTTGAGGTGTTCAGTGATCACAAGAGTCTACGGTATCTGTTTGACCAGAAAGAATTGAATATGAGGCAGCGCCGGTGGTTAGAACTATTGAAGGATTATGATTTTGAATTGAGTTATCACCCGGGGAAAGCGAATGTGGTTGCAGATGCGCTGAGTCGGAAGACTTTGCACATGTCGGCATTGATGGCTAGAGAGCTTGAGTTAATTGAGCAGTTCAGGGACATGAGTTTAGTGTGTGAAGTTACGCCTCAGAGTGTCAGGTTAGGTATGTTGAAAATTGGCAATGATTTTATGGCGAGTATCCGAGAGGCGCAGAAATTAGATATGAAATTAGTTGATCTGATGAGTGGGATCGGTCAGTCAGAGAATGAAGACTTCGTGATAGATACGCAAAATGTATTGAGGTATCGTGGAAGAATTTGTGTTCCCGAAGATGAGGAAATGAGAAAGGCAATTCTTGAGGAAGGGCATAAGAGTAAGTTAAGTATCCATCCTGGAGCGACGAAGATGTACCAAGATCTGAAGAAGATGTTCTGGTGGCCTGGGTTGAAGCGCGATGTGGCGCAGTTTGTGTATTCGTGTTTAACCTGTCAGAAATCGAAGGTCGAGCATCAGAAGCCTGCGGGAATGATGCAACCGTTGAATGTTCCAGAGTGGAAGTGGGATAGTATCTCCATGGATTTTGTGACCGGGTTACCCAATACGGTGAGAGGGCATGATTCGATTTGGGTGGTTGTGGATAGATTGACGAAGTCGGCGCATTTTATTCCTATCGGCATTAAGTATCCAGTGTCGAGATTGGCTGAAATCTACATTCAGGTGATTGTGAAGCTGCATGGGGTTCCTTTGTGCATTGTGTCTGATAGGGACCCAAGGTTCACTTCGGAGTTTTGGAGTAGTTTACAGAAGGAGTTGGGGTCGAAATTGAGGTTGAGTTCAGCTTATCATCCTCAGACTGATGGGCAGACAGAAAGGACAATCCAATCATTGGAAGATCTGTTAAGGTCATGCGTACTAGAGCAGGGCGGTGCGTGGGATACTCATCTTCCGTTAATTGAGTTCACCTACAACAACAGTTATCATTCCAGTATCGGAATGGCGCCGTTTGAGGCGTTGTATGGCCGGAGGTGTAGGACTCCGGTGTGTTGGTACGAGACTGGTGAAAGTTTAGTACTTGGACCTGAGTTAGTCAGAGAGACTACTGAGAAGGTAAAGATGATCAGGGAGAAAATGAAAGCGTCGCAGAGTCGGCAGAAGAGTTACCATGATAAGAGAAGGAAAGATTTAGAATTTGAAGCCGGTGACCACGTGTTCTTGAGGGTCACGCCTATGACTGGTGTTCGGCGAGCGCTGAAATCAAAGAAGTTGACTCCTCGATTCATCGGGCCGTATCAGATTACAGAGAGAGTTGGAAATGTTGCATACCGGGTGGCCTTACCACCTAACCTTTCAAACTTGCACGACGTGTTTCACGTGTCGCAGCTTCGGAAGTATGTTGCGGATCCGTCTCATGTGATTCAACTAGATGATGTGGAGGTGCGGGACAATCTCACCGTGGAGACTATGCCAGTTAGAATTGATGACCGTGAAGTAAAAGTGTTAAGAGGCAAAGAGATTAATTTAGTGAAAGTAGTTTGGTTGGGAGCCGTTGGCGAGAGCATGACGTGGGAATTGGAGAGTAAGATGAAAGACGCCTATCCAGAATTATTTGATTCAGGTAATTTCGAGGACGAAATTCTCTAAGTGGGGGAGAGTTGTAACGCCCTAAAATAATTTAATTTATTAAATTAAGTTATTGGAGGGATGCAATATTTATTTAAGTGGGATAATTTATATATAATGGTTTTGTTGTAGGAGGCGAAAAGAATTAAAAAGAGTGGTGTGAAAAATGGGCCCAAGCCACTTAAGTGACCCAAGCCCATTCCATTTACCCTAAAAACTAAGAATTAGTGTCATTCCTCCAAGAGTAAAATTCAGCGCAACTGAGAAGTGAAGGAAAGGTGAGGCGCGACTTCAAGCCTTGAGGGGGAGAGAATTGCGACTTCCAGCAAGAAGGAAAGAGGGTTTTCTTCATCTTGGATTTAGGTAAGTGCCTTTGATCCTCTTCTCTTCCATTTAATTAATTCTTCCAAGTGGTGATCTCAAAACCTTCCCTTTTCCATGTGCGATTTTTCCATGAATTGTGTTGATGGGTGCGAATTGGATTTAGAAGAGAAGAAAGGGGCTGCTGCGAATTGTTGGTGACTTTGGCTCGTCGTGTTGCGGAGTTTTGTACGCGTTGCATTCATCGTTGTTTCGGGCATATAAAATTCGAGGTAAGGGTGAGCGTTTCCAATTTAATATAATTGAATATATAGAGGGTTTGTGAGTTTGTGTTAGGGATTGAATTAGAAAACTATAGGAAAGAGGAATGATAGATTGAATTTATTACGTGGTTATGCGAATTTGCATTATGGTGTGATGAGATGAATTGTTGCCGTTAGTCAGAATTTTTGGTGTTGTTGATGTTAAATATGCATATGTAGTGCTGTTGCTGTAAATATATATTGCTGTGCAGAATTTATTTTTGTTGCTGTTGCTGTATAGGTAGTGCTGTTGCTGTAAATATATATTGCTGTGCAGAATTTATTTTTGTTGCTGTTGCTGTATTTGTAATTGTGCTGTTGCTGTAAATACATATTGCTGTGCAGAATTTATTTTTGTTGCTGTTGCTGTATTTGTAATTGTGCTGTTGCTGTCATTTAAACATTGCTCTTGCTGTATTTTAATCTTGCTGTTTTCGCAATAAAATACTGCTGTTTTGTACATTAAAATTTTCTGTTGTTGTTGCTGTTTCCGCCTATCAAAGGCCACTGTTTTGCGCAAATTTAACACTATTTTTCAGCTTCATTTTGATGCCAATATGCTACTGATTTTGCGCAAATTTGCTAATGTTTTTCAGCCTTAATTCGATGTCAAGATGCCACTGTATTTGCGCATAAAATGCCACTGTTTATTCCCATATTTTACTGTGGCGCTTCCTAAGTATGAAAGTGAAACGTTCGTTTCATAATTTTTAAAAATGTAAAGTGAAATGTTTGTTCCCTAATTTTAAAAAGGTTGTTACATTATTTTTTTTATGTGATTGTTATGAAGAGTGGTGATAATACTATGACGACTATGATGAATACACTCTATGAGTGTCTTATGGTGGTGATGATGAGTACTCCGGGTGAGTAAATTTTGGTGATTGCACATGTGTCCATTGTGTCTCATAGCATGTGCATCTTATGACGAATAGGCTTCGGCCTCTTAGTGACGGTGTGCCCTTAGTGGCTTATTTATGACGAGAAAACAGTGACGGTGTGCCCATAGTGGCTTGTTATGACGAATATGGTACCATCATGCATATGCCCAGGCGTGGGTTGCATTCTTCATGCACATTCATATTTTTTTTGTTATGACGGGTGACGTGAACTGTGATTTGGTTTGGTGTGGTGTGTAACGATGATGAAGTTGATATTAGTAACGATGTTGTGTGATGTTTTTGCTCATAATACTCTGCTGTATGTTTAATTATATTTTGTTGAAAGTTCTCACCCCTTCTGCTTGGAATGTTGCTCTATTGTGGCAACGCTGCAGGTGACTCTGATTGAAGGACATGCTGCCTTCCTTTTAGCTGTTGAGACGTTCGAGTCGCTCTCTGATATTGTAACACCTAGGGGGCGGGTTAAAGTTGATGATTTATTTAATTAATTGTTTTAATAATTTTATTGATGTGTGAGACGTGTTTGAGCGATTTTCTTTCTGGTGAGCTATTATTTCCGCTGTGATGAGATTTAGTTTTGAAGTTCGATTTTTGAGACGAATGTGTTTCTACACGAATGTTTATGGCGTAGACGATGAGTTTCATCAATGAAGTTGTGACATTCCTTTTCTACTAATATTATTATTATTTTTGAAAACGAACGCAATCTGATATCGATATACCAATTAAAGGGGTAGAAACGGGGTGTTACAGATACTTCAAGCTCTTGTGATCACTAAAAACTTCGAAACGAGAACCGTAAAGGTAATGTCTCCAAATTTTCAATGCAAACACAATAGCCGCCAACTCTAAGTCATGAGTTGGGTAATTCCGTTCATGCGTCTTCAATTGTCTAGATGCATAAGCCACAACATGTTGATTCTGCATGAGAACGCACCCCAAACCCTTCCCAGATGCATCACTGTAAATTTGAAACCCCAGTGCTGGATCTGGAAGAATTAGGATTGGAGCAGAAGTTAACTTTTCTTTCACTCCAAGAAAACACTCTTCGCAATCGGCATCCCAAGTAAACGGTTGACCCTTGCGAGTCAATCGAGTGAGCGGAAGTACCAGTTGTGAAAAACCTTCAATGAACCTTCTATAGTAACCAGCTAGACCCAGAAAACTTCTGATCTCAGTCACTAACGTCGGCCGTTCCCAATTCAACACTGCTTCCACCTTGCTAGGATCCACTACAACCCCTTCTTGGGAAATCACATGACCCAAGAACTTTACTTCAGACATCCAAAAGTCACACTTCGACGGTTTAGCATAGAGTTGCTTTTCTCGGAGTACTCCTAGGACAAAGCGGAGATGCTGAGCATGCTCCTCAACTGACTTTGAGTAAACCAAGATATCATCAATAAAGACGACCACGAACTGATCTAGGTAGGAATGGAATACTCTATTCATATAATCCATGAATATGGCTGGAGCGTTAGTCAATCCGAAGGGCATCACCACAAACTCGTAGTGTCCGTACCTCGTACGAAAAGCAGTCTTCGGAATGTCTAAAGCTCTTACCCTGATTTGATGGTACCCTGACCTTAGATCAATCTTGGAGAAAACTTTAGCACCTCGAAGTTGGTCAAGTATATCATCTATCCTTGGAAATGGATACTTGTTCTTGATAGTGATATTATTCAGCTGAGGGTAATATATGCACAATCTCATGCTTCCGTCCTTCTTCTTGACTAGCAATACCGGGGCACCCCATGGAGAAGCACTCGGTCTAATAAACTTCTTGGAAATTAATTCCTCAAGTTGGGATTTCAATTCCTTCAGCTCGAGAGGAGACATCCTATAAGGTGCTATGGATATTGGCCCTGTGCCAGGCGCCAAATCTATAGAGAATTCTACCTCTCGTTCTGGAGGCAAAGAGGAAACTTCCTCGGGAAAAACATCTAAGAATTCATTAACAACTTGAATAGACGATAAATCCAAATCAGCTTCAGTTGATGCAGACAAAATAACAACAAAAGCTTCCGCACCTTGGAATAGAGACTGGCTGGCTGAAGCGAATGAAATAACACCATCATCTGCAGGCAGTGAATGTCCCGCTATTTCAGAAGGAAAATTAATTGCCCGATTGAAACAATCAATAGTGACGTGATTGGAAGTCATCCAATTCATTCCCAAAACGATCTCCATTCCCCTCATAGGCAAGCAGATAAAGTCAACAACAAAGTCCCTGCTTCCTATGGTAAGCAGACAGTTAAGGCATAATGATTGGGTTCGAACACGACCCCTTGCAGCAGTACGAATTGTGATTGGTTCAGATATAGGAGATACTTCTAATCCTAACCGTTCAGCACACTCTTCGGAGATAAAACAGTGAGTAGCACCAGAATCATACAGAATATTAACAGTTTGATTAAAGAGAGAACCTGTACCCCTAATGAAATTATCAGCTGGTGTGATGGTTTGAGCGTCCAAAGTGTTGACTCGGGCTTGTCTGGGAGCATCAGGAGACTCCAAGAAAGCCTTTCTCGCTGGGCAGTTGTTGGCATAGTGTCCCTCTTCCTTACAAAAGTAACATTGATCTGGTGTTGTTTGGCATCTACCTCTGTGATATTTCTTGCAGTGATTACACTTACCAGGTTTTGAAGAATCGGTCATTTGAACCTGCTTCCCCTTCTCATAGTTTCCTTTTCTTCTAGGGTTTGAGGAAGTTGATTCGTTACTCTTTCGTTTTTCCTTCCAAAAATCCTTTCTCTCGGCATACATTCTCTTAAGATCGCTTTCGGCTGAATGAGCTTGTTGAACCAGGGTAGGATAAGTGGTCAAGGAATAAGAACTGAGACCTTGATTCACATCGCCTCGAAGGCCTTGCTTGAACATAACCATTTTCCATTTGTCATCGGGAGCATGAGTTCCCAATTCATAAAACTGAGATAGCCTTTCAAACTTGGCGGCATACTCACCCACCGACATATCTCCCTGTTTCAGACTGACGAACTCCATCTGTTTAGCAAGCCTTTCCGTATCCGGAAAATAATTACCTAGGAACAACTCCTTAAAGTTAACCCAATTAAGAGGTGTCCCTTGAGTTTGAAGCATCCTGCGTGCATTAGTCCACCAGGTATGAGCATCTTCATCCAGAGCATTAGCAGCACAAATTACTTTTTCCTCTTCATTGCATTGTAATGTCAGAAAGATCCTTTCCATGGCATCTACCCAGAAATGGGCTTTCATTGCATCGGATCCTCCCTTGAAGGTTGGGGGTTTCATCTTCAGAAACTGAAAATACGCCCTGTTGGGATCCTCAGGTGTTGGTACATTGACTGGCCCAGCTGACTGTGGCTGAGGCATCTGCTGCATTTGAGCCATTTGAGCCATCTGTTGCTGTTGCATCAGCATCATGTCATTCATCATTTCCTGCTGAGTCTCTATGACATTCTGCATCCATTCTTGGTGAGGATCAACAGGTGGGTTTCTCCTACCTCTTCCAGCCATGATTCTGCGAAGTATGCACAAAGTATTAAGTTGATCAGGCTCAATGTCTAATAGCATACTAAGAAAAATCAGACTTAGAAGACGTAAAAGACTCTTAACCTCTAAGTCCGACTAGGTCGAACCGCTTTGATACCAAATGTAACACCCCGATATTTCTAACGTGTAGATATACCGTAATGCACAATTATAGTAATAATCAGAGGACACAATTCCTGCTTTTGTATTGAACGTATAAACATTTTCCGAATTAAAGCTGTCTTAATTCCATATGCGAATCCAAGATCCAAAAAGGAATATAACTCTGAGTTCAATACTTAACAAACAGAAATCATAAAGGTTCATACAACTCATAACATCCACAAGTTATATGACCATACAGAGACAACAAATAGGAAATAAACATCAAGACTATCTGTCCTTGATATCTTCAGAAGCACTTCACCTAACCATGACGGGTACTTTTCCTCTTGCCCTGTTTCTCTGTAAAAACAACAAATATGATTGGGTGAGACAACTTGTCTCAGTGAGTCCTACCGTGCCCCCTCGCCACCACTCGGGTCATTTAAAACCGATATCAACATAGTTATAATTACACATATATATATAACCATTTATCAACATAAATGTAGCCCATTACCGACCGTGCAACAGTTCACTAATCCCGGCGAGTCGTGATCTTAACTTAGCATAAACCGGCCGTGCAACATTTCACTAATCCCGGTAACCCGTGAATTGACCACGCCAAAACACATTCAGGGCCTAGGTAAGGGGTCATGACTACCCTCCCTAGTATGCTACTTGTCGGGTCGTCACCCAACGCGATATATAATAAAATATACATCATGTCCGCATTGGACCGTCTTTCAAGTTTTAGATATCTATATCTACTCTCGATCTATAACCTGTTTTGATGAATTCGAAGTTAGACATCCGGCGTTATAATCATAGCGTCGAGAAGGATCCACGATCCGGTTTGTTATGCCAAAAACATTATCTCACACGCGGTATAAGTTCCGGTTTTCGGTTCAATTAACCTTCAAGACCTCTTTTTAAAAACTCAAGTTGAACATACTTAAAACGGAGTTTTTATTAGGTTAATTATGTCATAAATAATCGGGAAGGAGATTAGAAGTGGTTTGGAATCAATCGGAGCGACGAAACGAGAAATCGGAAGCCGGTAACAGAACCCCACGCACGGTCCGTGCCCAGGGGCGCACGACCCGTGCGTGATGCACCTAAAACCATCCAGCCAACCCGAAGGGAGCGCACGGTCCGTGCCCAGGGGCGCACGATCCGTGCATCCTGTATTAATTCACAATTGTGCCAAACCGAAGCAGGCGCACGGTCCGTGCCCAGGGGCGCACGATCCGTGCGTCCTGTTCTGTTACAGAACTTGCACAGATTTTTCCAATTCGTTTCTCCGGTCATTCCCAATTCGATTCCTAATCTCAATCCCACCTGAAACACAAAATCCCAGGCAATCCAGACCATATATCCAGTACATAATTACAATCAAAAATCCTTTTTGAACGCTTATAATATCATAAACCGAAAAACGCGATATTGTTCAAAAACGGTTTTCGACTCTTCAACAATTTTGAAAGCGGTTTTTCATTAAGGTACTGAAACGAACAAAGTCCAGAATAATCAATTATCCCTAATCCGTGAGTAGAACTCACCGTGATGTCGATTTCGCTCGAAACTTCAATCGAACCACGAGAAGATCGATATACGAGGTACACGATCGAGAACCTAAAGGCACAAACAAAGTTACTCACAGCAGCTACTGAATTTGGTTGAGGTACTGAAGCAGCAATCCACTTCACCTGACTTCTCCTCAATTAAAAATGCAAGATACAGCTCCTCTTGAACAACGAAAGCTGGATATGCAAGGCAAACTGAACTCAGAATTTTATTGTCTTCAATGTGGAAGATGAAATCGAGTTTGGGAGGATGAAGGAAGTCAGAAACTGAAGTGGCATTTCAGAATACAACATGCGAAATTGATGAGGAGATTTCAGAAGGTTACTTACATGCACTAATTTTCAGAAAATCAAGAACATGCAACACTTGTAACACAGATTTCTTCCACTTTCATCATTTGGGCTTCAAAGCTGAAAATAGGATTTAGAGATAGGGTGAGAATATGAACTTGAGAGTGGTATCAATGGCTTCAGAATTGAAAATGGAGCAAGGGTGTTAAGGAAGAACTTACATGCAAGAAAATCTAAGCTTCCTCTCTTCTTCTCCTCCACTTGCGCCCTCTCTCCCTCCTTTCTCAACTTCTTTCTTCCTTCTGAATTTTCAGAATTGAGTGAATGAGGATGGTGTGGCTGAGTGGCTCCAAAATTGAAGTATTTATATGAGGGGTGCAAAATTACCATTTTGCCCTTCATCTTAAATACTTTAATTAATCAGGGCTAAGCCATAATTAATTACTGAATAGGGTTTTCTTTGGACTTTTTTCCTCGATTATTAATCCCCGAGACATGACTAATTATTCCCACAAACAATTAATCGGCCTTAGGCATCATAGTACGAGTCTCTGAAAATTAGGGATGTTACAATATTCCTTTAAAAAACCCATAGGCATAAAATCGATTATGTGCTCTGTGAAGGAAGCATAAAATCGATTATATGCTTTAAAACATTTTCTCATGTTACGTGCCTTGCCTGTGCATGCATGCGTTTGTATAAAATATTTTTCTAAGCTTTTAACACAACAATTTTATTAGAAAAAATCATCTCTCAACTACTACTAAAAGTTATAAACCTGAAGTGATAGGATCTTACACCGTGTCCTATCAAAAGCATATTAACAATTAGGTCTTGAACTCTACTGTAACATCCCTATTTTTTAAAGACTCGTACTATGAAGCCTAGGACCGATTTAATTATTTGTGGAATAATTAGTCGTGTCCCGGTGATTAGTAGTCGAGGAAGTTGCCCAAGTATGGGTGTCTCCATCGAATTATGGCTTGATCACGAATTAAATAAAGAAATTAAGAGAAAGGGCGAAATGGTCTTTTCTTACCTTTTTAGTGCTTCAGCCACTAAGTTGCTGAGCCCCCTTGTCCTCACACACACACACACACTTGGCCACTTTCAAAAAATTCAGAATAGAAGGGAAATGGAAAACAAGAGAAAAAGAGAAAAAGGGCTTGAGGGAGAAGGAGAGTTAGAGGGAGGAATTGTTAATGCATGTCTCCACATCTATGACCATCTGAATCAGAATCTCCTCTTCTTCTTATCCATACCAGAATCATCACCATCTTCCTCTTCTTGATGCCATTTTCGAAATAGAGGAGCCCCATATAACTACCATGAAGCTTGAATCAAGTTGAACTCATGCATGTCCATGTGGAACCAGATGAAAGGCAAACTGAGCATACATTGTGGATTGGTAAGTGTTTGAAGATTCTAGAGCTTCTGGTACAGGAGATTGAGGTACAATTCGTGGCTACAAGTGGTTGAAGTGGGTGTGTTAAGTTTAACAGAAATTCTGGGTAAAACCCGTATGCACCACCTTCATTGTTTTCATCGTATCTCCCTGCACACTACTCCGATGATCGTGATTCTTGTCCCTCTGGAAACTAGACACAAAGATATTCATTTTGGGCACAAGAACCGTATGATTTCATGGAGAAATGAAGGAGATAGCATCTCCCCAAGTTACGGTTTTAGAATCAAGCACTATCATTGACCAGTCACCTTGTCTTGGTGATATCTCCCAAACCACTGGATGCATGCGTGTGAATCCTTGACCATCAGAAATTAGACGAAATTATCTTCACAATGAGCACCTGTTTGGATAGTTTTGGTCACGGATTGACCAAGTTATGCTTGTTGCAAAACTGAATCCTGATGTTGGGGAAAACAGAAATAAAGCTGCGAATGTTGATTTGACGGATCCGGGGTCGAGTCGTCAAAGTGTCGAGAAACACCAATTCCAGTTACCGGAAGGAAGTCAGTATCAAGAATGATGTCGGTTACTGAATTCAGATACGGAAGCATTCGGATCGTGTTCGTGATTCGGGAACCGTTCGAGTGGCTATCGGTTCGGTAATTCGAGCGAGGACGCGACTTCTCGGGGATCGTCCACCGGGTGAGTTCTACTCACGGTTTTGAGTCATAAGGCATTATCCGTTTTCGAAAGATTTTGGAACCGAAAACCGTTTTTGAGCAATATCGCGTTTTTACGGTTTTTATTGAATTGTTGAACGAATTACGAAATTGTGTTTTAAATCGTTGAAATGAAATGATTTGTATACTATCTGGAATATTTGGGATTTTCTGAGTTTCAGGAGTGATCGATATTAAAAATCGAATTGGGGGAAAACGGAAAGCGGAATTGACAAATAGGTGAATTTTTGGAAACAGAGACAGGTCGCACGGACCGTGCGCCCCTGGGCACGAACCGCGCGCCTGCTACGGGTTGGTTCAGCTGAAAATAAAACGGGACGCACGGGTCGTGCGCCCCTGGGCACGGACCGTGCGCCCCTTTCGGTTTGGCTGGGTGATTTTAATAAATCACGCACGGGTCGTGCGCCCCTGGGCACAGACCGTGCGTGATCTTCTGTCACCGATTTCCGATTTCTCGTTCCGGAGCTCCGTTTGATCCCGAACCTTTTCTAATCTCTTTCTCAATCATTTAAAAAGGAATTGCCTTATTGAAAACCGTATTTTGAACTGGTTTGACTCATGATTTTGAAAAAGAGCTTTGAAAGCCCATTTGATCGAAAAACCGAAACTCTAGTACGCGTGTGAGTACACCGACTGATGGACTGACTGGATATATATGTTTATATATGTCAAATGAAAATGATTATAATGCCGGAGGTCTAAATTATGAATTCCTCAAAACGGGTTATAGATCGATATGGATATTATTTATCCAATTATTATGTGATTGATCCTTTGGTGATCGAAAAGATATAAATTATCTAATGAGCTTATGTGATTGATCCTTTGGTGATCGAAAAGATATAAATTATCTAATGAGCTTATATGACTGATCCTTTGGTGATCAAAATGAAAAAGAAGATATAAATTATCTAACTCTCGAGAATTGATACGTATTGTCATATGTATCGCGTTGGGTGACGATCCGACAAGTAGCATACTAGGGAGGGTAGTCATGACCCCTTACCTATGGCCCTGAATGTGTTTTGGCGTGGTCAACTCACGGGTTACCGATATTCGTGACGTTGGGTTCACAATCGGTTTATGCTAAACTAAGACTATGGTATTTCCGATATTCGTGACGTTGGGTTCACAATCGGTTTATACTAAATAAAAAATGTGAACACGATTTGCTTGGCATTTCGATTATAGCTTGTGATAGCTAATTATCTATATTTGATAACGGTTTAATAAGTGGAACACACAATTACCGGGATTAGCACTGGATTGCAGTCGGTACGTGTTAAATAACTTCACGAAGTGCGTGGCATTTCGATTAATTAATAAGACATTGTTATGTCAGCTTTTGTTGTAGCGGTTTAATAAATTGAACCAAGTGTCAGTGAGGGGGCACGGTAGGACTCACTGAGACAAGTTGTCTCACCCAATCCATATTTGTTGTTTTTACAGAGAACAGGTTATAAGGACAGCAGGCGGCACCGTTAGTCGTCAGGCTCGAGGAGAAGTTGAAGATGAAAACTTCCATCTGTGTTTTGGATTCTTTCGATGTAGTCTCTGTATTCGGTCTTATGACTCGAAGTTGTAAAAAGTTATTTTTATAGTTTCCGCTGTTTCTTGTAAAGATGTATATCTGAACAGAAATTTTTATACTCTGATTTATACCAAATTGTATATTTAGGTATTTCTTTGTTAAAGAAATACTGGGGTGTTACATCTACAGCTGCTTCTCCTCCAAGCCGCTACACTTTAAGATATCCTACTCTTTATTTCTTGTCCTGTACTTTTATACAACTGCAACCATTAGTAGACAGATTGTAATTTGTTATCATGCAAAACAATGAGTGTTTGTCCTTGGTTCAACAAACTCCCCCTTTTTGATGATAACAAATTACATTATGCATAGGGAGGCAATAAACAAGAAACAATTGCAAAAGCTCCCCCTAAGCATAAGCATAATTATAATCAGCAAGTATTTAACTAAATAACAGAAAATATTTCTCCCCCTTTGTTTTCATCAAAAAGGAGGGAAAACACACAAGACACATAGCATATGATATAACAAGCACAGTTTAATGCTATGCTCCCCCTTACTTGATGATCCCCATGACTAATTGTAGAATGCAAAGAGACAATTCTATATGCATCAATCCTATATGCATCATACAACAATCCTATATATTAAAGGAAATAGGATATCCATGAGATAATATATCATACTTGGTTCAACTAGGTACCATATTTAACTTAAAAAAATTACATCAAAGATCCAGCACAATAGTATCCAAAACAAGTTTCAAAAATCTGATGGAAAGATGTTGAGCGCAACCAGGAAACAAATTTTGTTCTCAATGATGCATGAAACCAAGATTGCTCTCTCACATACATGTCTAATATTTGATGAGTTATTTTTAAGTTCTTCTCTATAACACATTTTTAATAGAGGTAGATAACTCTTTACAATACTAACATTCACCGAGGATTCTTCCTCTATTGATATTATCACAAGTCACATGACCACTTATTCTGGGGGTGATTATTAAGAACCTTTTTGTGTCTCCAGTCATGAGCTTCGACTTTTTGTAATCAAGGTACCAATTTGTCCCCCATACCTTGAAGCATACCCGCACTAAAATCAAGTTGAAAGTTTTGGTACCCAAATCTTTTTGGGTCCTTGTGGGTTAGTTCCCAAGGGTTTTGTTTTCACAATCCACCTTGGTTTCTTACAAGCAGGTATAAGGGTACCAAGCTCACACAATCTACGAATCGGGCATCTATGAAAGCTATGGTTGTAACATCCCCTAATTTTTAGAAGCTTCGTCGGTCGAGGTTGGATTAGTGGTCACGAGCTAAGTATTTATCCAATCGGATAATTCAGTATCATAATTAATTATTCTTAGTATTTATGATATATGAGGTGTTTTAAATAAATTGAATTGAATTGGTATCTATTTAATTAATAAGTATGTGAAATGGTGTGTCTAATTAAATTTAATTGTGTCAAGTGGGATTGAGTTGGGCTGAAGGAGTCATATGGAATAGGATGGGTAAGTGAGGGACAAAACTGTCTTTCTACAGGGCTTATATTTAAACCAATTCTTCAGCTGGAAACCAACACACACACTTCACTTTTTCTAGATTCAGAAACTGAACCAGGGAGGGAAGGAGGAGAGGGTGAGAGAGTGAGAGAAGGGAAGAGAAGAGGGTTTTTCTCAGAACTCCTTGCATGTATGATCCATTAACATCACCAGAATCAGTTCATCTCCCCCTTTTCATTCATACCAAATTCGAAATCCCTTCCCTCTCCAAGCCAAAATCACCATTATCAATCATCAAGCTTTTCATGACCAAACAAAAATTCTGAACCTCTTGCATGTTGGATTGAGAAGCTATAGAACCATTCCCTGTACCTGAATCACGAACTGGAACAGCTTAGGAATCATTTGGGTGTTTGGGTTTCAAAGTTCAAGCTATTGGAAGTCTGAATTTCAGTTTTGGGGGCGGTCTAGGAGCAAGTTCGTGAGTCACCGTGCTATCTCGAAGTCTCGGTGTGATTGTTGTTTGTCTTCTAAAGGTGAGTTCTTTACTCACTAGGGAATCTGTGTTTATGTATGTGTACTATGTATTCTGGTTCGGTCACGTGTTTTACGAAATCAGTGTCGAGTCGTGTTACGAAAATCCGCTTTAATGCAGAATTATGTAATTGTTTAATTGAGGTTGTGGTTGATTATTATAATTGTTATGTTGATTGATATGTTGATTGTTTGGCTGGATAATGTTCCCTTTTTGAAGGTTGATGAGTTAGGTATCGATCGGAACAGAGTTTGGACACGAAACAGATTCGAAAAAGGGCTCGAAATGGCATTTCAGCAAGTCTGTGAGACAGGCACGGACCGTGCGCCCAGCGCACGGGTCGTGCGTTGCCTTCTGATTCACAGGATGGCTGAGTGTTCATTTCGCGCACGGACCGTGCGCCATCCAGCACGGGTCGTGCGTATGCTTCTGTCAACATTTTCAAAATGTGTTCAAAGCCTTCCTAATTGATTCCAAACCCATCCTAATCCCTTCCCAATGTTATGAAATGATAAAATAACCGTAATTCATTGGAATTTCTTAAGTTTAATGATAACAACCTTATGTCATGATTGAATGATTGTTGACGGCCCAATGCGGGTACATGGAAGGTGTTTGGATTGATTGTAAATATGTATAAGACAGGTTAACATACTTAGGAATCCGAGTGAGATCACGACACGAAATTAAGATGGACATAATGCCCCTAATGCTAATGATAAGAACAAGTCATGATCACATTAGGCCTTGTTAAGTTATGCTATGTTATGTTATGTAAATTCATGTTCACGTCAATGTATTTATATTATACATCATGTTAGGGTGACGACCCTAGTTTTCAAGATTAGTGTACTAAGGGGGAGGAAGTCATGATTCCTTATGACCTTAGACCCCGTCATTGTTTGTCCCTTGGTAGTAGAAATGGCCGGGGATCGGGTTTGCCGGTGCTTTCAAATAAAGTCACCAGTGATATGCTAAGAATCATGTCATGTCATGTGTGTGTCTTGTGTGTCGCTTAGAAGGGCCACGAGTACACGTTGTATGTTCCACGTAGTCGAATGAAAGACTACGAACTCATCAATCAAGAATAACGAATCAAGCATAACTGAACCGCGAGAGTTAGTAAGAGGTCGCGATAGAACTCACTGAGACAAGTTGTCTCACCCAATCCATGTTGTTGTTTTTCAGTGTTACAGGTAGAAGTTGGATGTGCAGGAGAAATGGTCGTGGAACCGCTTCATGGAGACGTTGTCGTCTATTTTGTTATGTTTATGTATTTTGGTTTCTCTCTTTGTCATAGATATTCGATTGTACGACTTGTACTTGTATTAAGTTGTACATCGCTTCCGCAGACTTTCGGTTTTGAGTATTGAACAATAATTCCCGTCCAGTGAAAGCGATAAACAAACAATCAATCCATACACTTCAGTCGAGCAAGCTCATCGTTTATCGTTCAAAATTACTATTTTTGGAAAAACGGTTTTCAATCCATTTTCTGTCAAGACCAAAACGCACAACACTTGATTTTCGAAAATGAGAAGACTCAGAACAAACATATCCCCTAAGCGAGTTAGAGAACTCACCCGAAGTGATGAAAATCACTCAAACCACGAATCTACAAGCTGTCTCAAACAATGAATTACGCGAACGGTCCTCGAATTCGCTCCAGGTGACTCTTAGGATGGGCTGATCGGACCTAACTGCCTCGACTTCGAATCTAGCTATCAAATGACCTCCCCAATGCTTGGTTAGGGTTCTAGTGCAGAGTACGAAGCTAAAACCTTACATGCAACACTCTTCACTTCCATTTTGAGATTAAAGTTCATCAATGGTGAAATGCGGATGGATGGGTTGCTGTTTGTAAAAGTGGTATCATTGGGAAGAGGAAGGGAAATGATGAAGAATGGTGTGGTTGGATGCAACATGCATCAGGATTTCCATAGCAACCCTCCCCTCTAAGCTCTCATTCTCTCTCTCGGCCTCACTCTCACCCTTTCTCCTTACTTCTTCTGTTTTCTCCCTTCAGTGTTTCTGCTTCAGAATTGAACAAGTGGGCTGTGAGGGTGAGTGTGTTTGACCCATGCTAGCTGACCACCCACTTAAGTGAGGTAAAAGACCAAGATGCCCCTCCCCCCTAACACTCTCTTAATTTACTCCTAACACTACAATAATGTCACAACTCACTAACTTAATACCTCATTTTTAATTATGCATGACTACTATTTATTTACTTCAAACACCACATAATTAATTAATTCTTGCTAATAAATCAACTCGTCATAAACCTTTTTGTGCTAAACATTTGATTTAGCCAACAATTATCTTAACCTCTTCGCTAATTTAATTTAATTAATTTAGCTAATTAGGGGATGTTACAATCACCCCAACTTTTAAAAATTTTGTCCTCAAAAATGAACAAAACGTACCTCAATCGAAAAGATGGGGATATTTCACTCGCATGTTCTCCTCTACTTCCAAAGTCGCTTCGTCGGGTGATGTACCGTCCCAAAGCACCTTGACAATAGGGATTGATCTCGTCCGGAGCGCTTTCTCGCCACGTTCGATGATCCTGACTGGAGTTGGCTGAAAAGATAAAGCCGGTCTGATGTCACTTGTCTCAAGACTCAACGGTTGACTCAGATCGGGGATATACTTCCTCAATTGCGATACATGAAACACATCATGTAATCGAGACAATGTTGGAGGTAATGCAATGCGATATGCTACTGGCCCAAATCGCTCGATAATTTGGAAAGGTCCAATATATCGAGGACTGAGCTTCTTCGCTCGTAAGGCAATACCGGTACCAATGGTTCGAGATAGCCTCGAAACCACATGATCTCCTTCGTCAAACTCTAAAGGCCTTCTTCTTTTATCGGCGTAACTCCTTTGCCGACTTTGAGCAATCTTCATTCGTTCTCTAATCTGTCGTATCTTTTCAGTAGTCTCACTGACTAAATCAGGACCCAACAATCTTTGCTCACCAACATCTTACCAACACAATGGTGTCCTACATTTCCTTCCATATAATGCTTCATATGGAGCCATTCGGATACTAGAATGGTAGCTGTTTTTGTATCAAATTCCACCAATGGAAGATGATCCTCGCATCGGCCTCCACTGTCAAGTACACATGCTCTCAACATGTCTTCCAATGTCTGAATTGTCCTCTCAGTCTGTCTGTCTGTCTATGGATGGTAAGCGGTGCTAGTACACACCGTTGTCCCCAACGCCATATTGAATGCTCTCCAGAATCGTGATGTGAACTTGGGATCACGATCACAGTTGATGTTTGTAGGAATTCCATGCAACTTCACAATGTTCTTGAGATATTCTTCTTCTAACCTAGCAACCTTGTGATTCGAACGCACTGGAATAAAATGAGTGGACTTGGTCAAGCGGTCCACCACTACCCAAATAGAATCATTTCCGGGTTGGGACCGTGGCAACCCTATGACAAAATCCATAGAAATGCTTTCCCATTTCCACTCTGGCACATTC
This sequence comes from Astragalus membranaceus, assembly GCA_039519185.1. NCBI lineage: Eukaryota > Viridiplantae > Streptophyta > Magnoliopsida > Fabales > Fabaceae > Astragalus > Astragalus membranaceus. The sequence goes on along the minus strand of CM076846.1, from coordinate 97,479,856 downwards.
AACGGCTGTAACTGGCCACCTGGCTTCTGGTGCTCTATCTTGACCCTTTGACAAGTCAAGCATCGAGACACAAACTCTGTAACTTCCACTTTCATACCTGGCCACCAATACAACTGCTTCAGATCTCGATACATCTTGGTAGACCCAGGATGTATTGAGAACTGAGTCTTATGAGCCTCTTCTAAAATCTGCCTCTTAATATCTTCATCATTCGGCACGCAAACCCTACCATCAAAACAAATCACACCATCGCCATCTTTGGTGTAATTTGGCAACCTCTTCTGCACTTGCAGCTCTAAATCAACCTCTTGGGCTGAGCGAATCAGATTTCTCAAGGAACTTGAAATCTGAATATGGCTCAACATCAACCTGTTCCTTCTTGGCTTCACTTTCAAATTAAGGTCTCTAAACGATTCCAACCACGTCATCTCATGAATCATCAACTCTGCAGTGTGGATAGACTTTCTGCTCAAAGCATCGGCCACAACATTAGCCTTCCCCGGATGGTACTTCAATTCAAACTCATAATCTTTCAGAAATTCCACCCACCTTCTCTGCCTATTGTTCAGCTCCTTCTGGTCCAATAAGTACTTAAGGCTCTTGTGGTCGCTAAAGACTTCGAAACGAGACCCATACAGGTAATGTCTCCAAATCTTTAGGGCAAACACAATCACCGCCAACTCTAAATCATGAGTTGGGTAATTCTCCTTCATGCGGTTTCAACTGTCTGGAGGCATAAGCAACTACTTGTTGATTCTGCATAAGGACGCATCCCAAACCCTTACTAGAGGCGTCGCAATAGATTTGAAATCCTATGGACTGATCTGGAAGTGTAAGGACGGGTGCAGAAGTCAATCAACTCTTCAATTCCGTAAAACAATCATCACAGTCCGAGTCCCAAACAAACGGCTGACCCTTGCAAGTTAACCGAGTGAGTGGAAGAACCAGCTCAGAAAATCCTTGAATGAATCTCCGATAATACCCAGCCAATCCTAAGAAATTTCTCACTTCAGTAACCGTAGATGATTTTTCCTAGTCTACCACAGCTTCAATCTTACTAGGGTCCACTGCAACACCAGCCTGAGATATCACATGGCCCAGAAACTTAACTTCAGACATCCAAAAATCACATTTGGATGGCTTTGCAGACAACATCTTCTCCTGGAGTACGTTCAGGACAATTCGGAGGTGCTGCACATGCTCCTCAATTGTCTTTGAGTATACCAAGATGTCATCAACGAATACCACAACAAACTGATCCAGGTAGGGATTAAAAACCCGATTCATATAGTCCATGAATATGGCTGGAGCATTGTTTAAGCCGAAGGTCATCACTACAAATTCGTAGTGTCCATACCTCGTACGAAAAGCAGTCTTCGGGATGTCCAAAGCTCGAACTCTGATTTGGTGATAGCCAGACCTCAAATCAGTCTTTGAAAATACTGCACCTCCCCTCATTTGGTCTAGCAAATCATCAATTCTCAGTAGAGGGTACTTGTTCTTGATAGTCACCTTATTCAACTGACGGTAATCAATGCACAATCTCATACTTCCGTCCTTCTTCTTGATAAGTAACACGGGAGCACCCCATGGTGAGGCACTCAGCCGGATAAACTATTTGGAAATTAATTCATCCAATTGGACTTTCAACTCTTTCAACTCTAACGGCGACATTATATATGGAGCTATAGAAATTGGCCCAGTGCCCGGAACCAACTCTATAGAGAACTCCACCTCACGATCCAGAGGTAACGAAGAAACTTCGTCGGGAAACACATCAAGAAATTCATTAACAACTTGCACAGAAGATAGATCTAGACCTGTCTCAGTGGATGCAGAGAACATCATGACATAAGCTTCTGCGCCTTGGAACAAATAGTTACTGGCTGAAGTGAAAGAAATAACAGCTTCAGAATTGGGCGGTTGTAGCTCCACTGACTCGGAGGCGAAACCGATAGTCCGATGAAAACAATCAATAGTCAGATGGTTGGCCGTCATCCAACTCATACCTAGGACAACGTCCATACCCTTCATAGGCAAACAAATGAAGTCCACTACAAAGTTTCTGTCTCCGATGGATAGAAGACAGTTTTCACATATCGCTTGGGTTTGATGGTGTGACCTTTTGAGCGTCCAAAGTGTAGACTCTCCCGTGATTTGTAGTTGTAGGACCTTCTTCTTGGTTCTTCTACCTTGTTGGGCATTCTTGTGCATAGTGTCCCTCTTTCTTGCAGTAGAAACACTGGTTGGATCCCATCTGACACTTACCTTGATGATACTTTCCACAGTTGGAAAATGAATTGAACTTTGGGGAGTTGGACGACTGAACTTGTTTCCCCTTGTTGGAGTTGTGCCTGGGACCCATCTGATTATTGGGTGACCCAACATTCTTCCTATTCTGATTGAATACTTTTCTGCTTGCATACAACCTTTTCAAATCACTTTCGGCTATATGAGCTTGTTGAACCATGGTAGCATAGTTGGTATATGCAAAAGAACTTAGACTTTGAGCAATGTCTTCGCTCAGTCCATACTTGTACTTGTCAGTCTTCCACTTGTCATTGGGAGCATACCCAGGCAAACCGAAGAATTGGTAAAGTTCCTCAAACTTGGCCGTGTATTGGCCCACAGTCAAACCTCCTTGAGTAAGAGCTAAGAACTCGTTCTCCTTGTCATACCTCATGGCAGTTGGGAAGAACTGCTCAAGAAATGTCTGCCTGAAATTCTCCCAAGTCTGGGGAGTACCTATAGTGCCATCATGGCCTTGGCATTAGTCCTCCAATTGTTGGCTTCCCCCTTCAGCATATGGGATGCCAATCTCAGCTTGTCCTCATCAGTGACTTGCATAGTCAGAAAAATCTTATCCATATCATCCAACCAATGCTGGGCTTCCATGACATCCGGTCTTCCTCTGAACTCGGAAGGTTTCATTTTTAGAAATTCAGAATAAACTTGCCTTGGGTTAACCCGTGGCTCGGGGACTTGTTGAGGCTGAGCCTGAGCATTCTGCTGCATTAGCAGCATATCTTCCATCATCTTTTGTTGCCTTTCGATCATATTCTGCATCCATGCGGAATGTGGATCATTTGGTGGGTTATTCCTCGATCCTCCTGCCATAATTCTGCAAACGATACACCAAGTATTAAGTTGATGAGTCTCAATGTCTCTTAGCATCATAAGAAGCAAAATAGCAGAATTACTCGAGGGACAAAACCACCCTAACTATCTAAGCCTGACTAGGTCGAACTGCTCTGATACCAAAATGTAACACCCCGATAAATTCTAACATGTAGAATTACCGAAATGCACTTCATGGCATACATCAGAGTAACTTCCTGTTAATGAATAATGAACACAACTGAAAATTTTGATAATACATATCAAATGGTTCTCTAAACCTCATTAACTTCCTGAAAATGCTTAAGTTCCACAACTTAAGACTTATACAATCCTGGTGTTCAATACTCAAAACATAAAGTAGCGGAAACGATTTTACAACTTATACAGTGATAGTTATACAATCGGTAAAATAACAAAAAAAAGAACAAAGGCCTAAACAGGAAATCAAGTCTCCAATGAATCCATGAGTCGCACCGGCTAACCGTGCTTTGTCGCCTTTGCTTTCCCCTGCTTCTCTGTAAAAACCACAACATATAAAGGGTGAGATAAACATTATCTCAGTGAGTCCTATCGAGACCCCTTACTAACTCTAGCGGTTCATTATTCTTAACTTGTGAACTCATGGCCCTAATAAGCAGCCATGTGGACATGTATTTTACCTCTTGTAATTTGTAGCCCTAATAAGCGACTACGCATTACATTTCTTTTACTTTCATATTTCTAGCATAACACCTCAAGCCTACCTATTAAGGCACTTCTTCGGCTTTCGGTGAACCCATCCCGCTATCACTAGTGGGCAAAACATGTGAGCCTAGGATTTGGGGCTCATGACTTCCCCTCCCCTAGTATGCTAATCCTCTAAGGGTCGTCACCATTGACCTCATTTATATAATTTATATAAATGCACCCGCATTGGGCCGTCTCTTAATTTCATTCATGTACCATCTACCCTTCCTCAAGGGAAGGTATCTTGTCTTGAATTAAACATTACTTGTCTTGATTTGTATAAATTAACACGTGTACACTCGCGTTTTACTAATGTACAGTTTTTCCTTAACAGTCTTGTCTACCAAAACATAACATTATACATATTTGATCACATATATGATTAGCCTTGTTAATAAGGTTTCCAACGCACCAAACAACACCTCAATCGGACTCCCGGATCAAAAGTTATCGCGAAAACAAAATCAATAGGGTTTGCTGAATATTTACACTACGTCGCGACGCGAACAGGTTCCGTCGCGACGCGAAAAGTTACAGAACCAAAACCAACGCAAAATTAAACATGGTCGCGTCGCGACAGGCACGGGTCGCGACGCGATGGGCACCTGATGGTGGGAAAAAAAGGTCTTTTTGAAAAGCGATTTTGTCCGTTTCGCTTTCAATCCGAGGACGAGACATTCTAGGGCATTCGAAACTTAAAAACAGAAATTCCAAACAATAATTCCAGTCCAGCGAAAGCGATAAACAAACAATCAATCCATACACTTCAATCGAGCAAGCTCATCGTTTATCGTTCAAAATTACTATTTTTGGAAAAACAGTTTTCAATCCATTTTCTGTCAAGACCAAAACGCACAACGCTTGATTTTCGAAAATGAGAAGACTCAGAACATACATATCCCCTAAGAGAGTTATAGAACTCACCCGAAGTGATGAAAATCACTCAAACCACGAATCTACAAGCTGTCTCGAACAAGGAATTGCGCGAACGGTCCTCGAATTCGCTCCAAGTGACTCTAAGGATGGGCTGATCGGACCTAGCTCCCTCCACTTCGAATCTAGCTATCAAATGACCTTCCCAATGCTTGGTAAGGGTTCTAGTGTAGAGTACGAAGCTCAAACCTCACATGCAACACTCTTCACTTCCATTTTGAGATTAAAGTTCATCAATGGTGAAATGGGGATGGATGGGTTGCTGTTTGTAAAAGTGGTATCAATGGGAAGGGGAAGGGAAATGATGAAGAATGGTGTGGTTGGATGCAAAATGCATCAGGTTTTCCATAGCAGCCCTCCCCTCTAAGATCTCCTTCTCTCTCTCGGCCTCACTCTCCCCCTTTCTCCCTATTTCTTCTGTTTTCTCCCTTCAGTGTTTCTGTTTCAGAATTGAACAAGTGGGCTGTGAGGGTGAGTGTGTTTGACCCATGCTAGCTGACCACTCACTTAAGTGAGGTAAAAGACCATGATGCCCCTCCCCCTAACACTCTCTTAATTTACTCCTAACACCACAATAATGTCACAACTCACTAACGTAATACCTCATTTTTAATTATGCATGACTACTATTTATTTACTTCAAACACCACATAATTAATTAATTCATGCTAATAAATCAACTCATCATAAACCTTTTTGTGCTAAAGATTCGATTTAGCCAACAATTATCTTAACCTCTTCGCTAATTCAACAAGTAGCTAAGAATCGATTATGTGGTTTGCAAAAATAGGAGTGTAATCGATTCTCTTCTTTAAAAACACAAAGCCCTTAATCGATTGTTTTCTTTCCAAAACATAATCCTTTAAAAAACCCATAGGCATAAAATCGATTATGTGCTCTGTGAAGGAAGCATAAAATCGATTATATGCTTTAAAACATTTTCTCATGTTACGTGCCTTGTAACACCCCTTTTCTACCCTTCTATTACGCGTCATTTATCAGGGTAATCCCTTTCAAAAATATTATTTTCATTGATAGAAAAGAAATGCTACAACTTCATTAAAAACAAACTCATCAATTGCACTCTTCAAATTTTGCGCAACAAAACATCCTTCGTGAAAAAATCAAATCCTCAGAATTCACTTCACAGCGGAATAAACAACAATTCACCAATAACTCTAAAACACGTCTCAAATGTATCAATAAGATCATTAAAATAACTAATTAAATCGTTTATCAAAATTCACCCACGCCCCCTAGGTGTTACTGTAACACCCCGGTATTTCTATTGACCAAAAATACCCAGGTGCACATTAGTAACACATCAGAGATATATTTCCTGCTTAGACACTGAATATCACTATAAATTTTTCGCTGAATATAACCCAAACAGTCTTATTTACTACAAGACAATATGGTTCTCAGACCATATACCATCAGCATCTATAGTATTCAGTATCATACAAGAAAGCGGAAGAAAGATATACAATAAATACATAATGATTTAGTATACAGACAACAAAAGGGAAATAAGCTTAAACATAAAGCTAGGCTATCAGCAACCAGTCCGAGCTCAGCCTACTCGTGCCTCTTGGATTTCCGCTGTCCCTGTGTCTCTGTAAAACAACAACATTTAAACAGTGAGATACAATCTCAGTGAGTTCTACCGAGACCCCTACTAACACTCTCGGTTCAATTATGAATTTTTATTTAATGTGACACGGCACCGACTGCGTTACCGCTTCCAAACCCGGTGAACCGCATTACTTAACTTTTAACAGATCACCGACTGCGTTACCGCTTCCAAACCCGGTGAACCTGTTGTGACTCAGTACGACACCGACTGCGTTACCGCTTCCAAACCCGGTGAATCGTACAACAAACAAATTTGACATAACACCGACTGCGTAACCGCTTCCAAACCCGGTGAACCCCCTTACCAATAGCATTTTTCCTAATGGCACGGAGCCTAGGGTAAGGGATCATGACTGCCCCGCCTAGTATGTCAACATGGGTCGTCACCCAAACTCGATATAACACATATATATCCACAATCATATGAACATTTAGTTCATTAAATTTTACTTTACCACATAGGACTCATAGTCCATTTGTTATCAATAAAACGTATCCGCACACGTGTACTATTATTCGGTTTTTCGAAACGGTTTAGACATCAAAAAGCGTTTTATAAAACCCTTTGTAACACACCCAAAATCATGGCGTCATAAGCCTAATATCATTATATAAGGGTTAGGAAAGGATTAGGAGAGGATTGGAATCGAAACGGAATCAATTAGGGCACTTTGAAAAATTTGGACAGAACACAACGCACGGTTCGTGCGCCCATACGCACGGGTCGTGCGCCCTGTGATGCATTTTTGAAAACACAAACAGAAAGATCCGCACGATCCGTGCGCTTTTGACAGCATTGTATTTTATCCCATTTTCGCAATTTTCGTCGTTCCGACCAATTCCGATACCTGTTCCAGTCCAGTCCTAACACCAAAATAGTACAAAAACATATCCAACGTCCTCACTCGATCAACCAATCCAATCAAGAACTCAACACATTCGATTTTCATCAAAATTCGACATATTCAAAAATAATGGTTTTTGACTCAAAATCTTCCAAAATTAAATCACTAAAAGTTTCATTTCAACACGACTCAACCCGAGACTCGCTCCGATTAATTCCTAACTCGAAACAGACAATATCCAGAAATATTCCAGTCCAGCGAAAGCGATAAAACAGTTAATTAATTAATTCGAAACATAAAATCCTAAACGTGAGTAGAACTCACCCTTGAAGCGTGAACCACGATCGAGCCGAATTCACCGAGTAGCCACACGAACATTCCCCGCTCCGGCGACATCCAATCCGCTTCCAAAGCTTTCCACTCGATCGCAAAACCTCATTTTGACCGAAATACCGATTTCCCCGAAATTCTCCACAGACACTATTCATCATCTTCCTCCTCTAACCTCCATGACACTATTCACACATAACCCCAAACATTTTGATTTTTCAACCTAACTCACCCAACTAGCTCCCAATCAACCAATCGAACTCTAATACTCGAGTAATCCACCTTGGGTTCGTTCCTAACCGAACTTAAACTTTCAAAACCAACCCAAAATCAGATTTCCCACAAAACCTCCAAAACACAAAAATGGCCAAGTGAGAGAGAGTGAGTTGATCGTCACGAAATTGGTACCAAAACGAAGAGGAAGGAACGCCGAACATTTTTCGTGTTGGAAGGAAGTCGTTTTGGCAAAACCTTCTCACTCCCTCTTCTCTTCTCCCTCACGCCATTCTCTTCTTTTCTCTCTTCTCTTCTTCTCTGTATCTCTCTCGCATTCTTTCTCTCTTTTCCCCCTTTCTTTCATTTAATTTCTTTTCTTCTCCTCTCACATGCACACACGTATACACATATATATTTATTTAATATATAGTTGGTAACGTGGTCCAATTACCATATTGATCTGAATCTCCTATTTCGATTCCAAAACTTCCTTGATCCGTATTATCCGGTTAACGATCCGATGACGACCAATAATTAATTTTTGCACTCAATAAATTTACCAGTCAAGTACTAAATTAATTCAATTGGGTTAACATCCCAATAATTCGGTTAATTATTTTGCGGATGTTACATTCTCCCCAACTTAAAAGAATTTTGTCCTCAAAATTTTGCTAAGTCTTACGATTGACTAACCGAGAACAGACATTCTCAGAAAGGTCCAAATTTGCTGGAAAACAATCTTGAATTAACGAAATGTGTGTAGAAAATCTCCTCCAGTTGGCACATCAATCTTTAAGTGTGTTCGACTAATACCCAAGAACGCTTCTAAGATTACAGTCCGAACTCCCTTGTTACGAATCAACACGAGAAACTCCTCTTTCGCCTACATAGGCTCGGTACCGCGTTCGAAAGCACTTCCTAAGCTTCATTCCTCACTTGCTCCCCAACTTTGATTAATCTAAATCAAGGGTTTAATACAAGACGCTTAGTAGAATATATGTTGAATATGAGATCCCTAAACTGGTACTCCTCGGTAAAAATAAAAACAAACACAATTTCTTCGAAGGGTGTAAATACGTTCTCAACAAATCTTCTAAAATCCATAACAGTTCTCGTACACACCGACAATGTGACGAAAAGTCACTTGTGAAACTTCTTGACTCGCCACCAAGATTTCGAGATAACACTTTTCAAAAGAAGATGAAATGAGGATTTACCAGAAACGTTTATCTTAAACGTAGAAATAAACCGTGGGGACAACAAATACATTTGAACGTAATGAAAATCATCTCAGTTGTTCTCCAAACAACTATCAAACAGAACTCAGAGCTCCTTTCTGAATTAGTCAATAGCGTTGAGAGCTTCCCCTCAACCTAAGAAATCCTTCTAGGATTTTCCTCAATCAGATCCTATTAGCCTCTTGATTCGTTCCCAAAATTAACCTTAGCATGCGGGTTTTCACAAAAACGATTTTTCAAAACTATTACACCGCACGTCATGCTTCATTTCGGAAATTTCGGACACTTGCAAGCAGATCCATCAATTAATCCTTTGATGTTTATTCGCAACGTGAAAACAGTCAGCAGTTACCTTACTTACATATTCGTATTCACGTTCGCCTTGTCAAACGGAATCTCATAATACTATCTCATTGTTAACCTTCACAAAGGAGAGGTTAACAAACTAATACCTCTGCTTTATATTCTGTACACCCTGGAACAGAATATAAACTTCGGTGTGCTTCCTCTAACACTTGCCTTTTATTGTTCTCATCATCGGCCGCACAGATTCTACCGTTGAGACAACTGACTCCATCACTATCCTTAGTAAAATCTGGAAATACCTTTTGTGATAGTAGCTTCACATCAACTTCCTATGCTAAGCGTATAGAATCCCTTAGGGAACTAGAGGTCCTCATATGGCTCAACACTAACAGGTTCCTCTCGATCTTGAATTCAGACTTAAGTCTCTATCAGACTCTAATAATTCCATCTAATGCATCATAATTCTGCCGTGTGGAGCGATTTCCTATTACTCGCATCAGCTACAACATTGGAATTTCCTGGATGATACTTCAACCCGAAGTCATAATCCTTCAGAATTCTACACACATCTCTGCCTGCTATTCAGTTCTTTCTGATCAAACAGATACCTTAAACTCTTGTGACCACTAGAGACTTCGAAATGAGACCCACACAGGTAACGTCTCCAAATCTTCAGTGCATACACAATAGCTATTAACTCCAATTCATGAGTTGGATAATTCTCTTCACGAGACCTTAATTGTCTGGACGCCTAAGCTACCACTTGTTGATCTTTGCATTAGAATACATCCTAAACCCTTCCCTGAAGCGTCATCGAAAATTTAAAATTCCAATGACGGATCCGGAAGAATCAGGATTGGAGCAGAAGTCAAAATCTTCGACTCTAGAAAACATCCTTCACAATCGGCATCCCACGTAAACGGATGACCCTTACGAGTTAACCGAGTAAGTGGAAAGCTAACTGTGAGAACCCTTGAACAAATCTCTTATAGTAACCGGCTAGACCCAGAAACTTTTGATCTCTGCGACTGATGTTGGTCACTCCCATTCAACACCGCTTCCTTCTTACTGGGATCTACAGAAACTCCTGACTTGGGAAATCACCTGTCCCAAAGACTTTACTCTGGCACCCAAAAATCACACTCCGAAGGTTTCAAGTACAACTTACTTTCTCGGGGTACTTTCAGAACAATGCGGAGATGTTGGACATGCTCCTCAATGGTCTTCGAGTACATCAAGATACCACCAATGAAAATGACTACAAATTGATCTAGGTACGTGTGGAAAACTCGGTTCACGTATCCACGAATACCGCTGGAGCATTAGTCAAACCGAAGGGCATCACTACGAACTCGTAATGTCCATACCTAGTACAGAAAGCTGTCTTCGGAATGTCTAAGGCTCTAACTTTTATTTGATGATATCCTGACCTCAGATCAACTTTAGAAACACTGCAGCACCTCAAATTGCTCAAGTAAATCGTCTATCCTTGGTAAGGGATATTTATTCTTCATCGTCACTTTGTTGAGTTGTCGATAACCGATGCACAATCTCATGCTACCATTTTTCCTTTCGACTAACCACACCAGAGCACTCCTTAGAGAAGCACTCGGTCAAATGAATTTCTTTAACGTCGACTCTTCAAGTTGAGACCCCATTTCCTTGAATTCTAAAGGAACATTCAATAGGAAACGATAGATATTGATCCCGTGCCAGGAACCAATTCTACAGTAAACTCTACCTCTCTCCCTGGAGGTCCAGAAGAAACTTCATCGTGAAAACATCCAGAAAGTCATTCACAACCTGAATGTTCGCCAAATCTGAACTAGTTTCAGTGGATGCAGATAACATACTAACATGTGCTTCCGCACCTTGGAATGAAGATTGACCGTTGATAAGTCTATTTTTAGAGTCTTTTTAATAGTTATTTTATTAAGTCTTTTTAGTATTTTAATTATATTTTTGATCTATTTTACTGCAAATGTTTACTTTTTATCTTCAGGTTTTATTTTGAAGCAATTTGGGCTGCTTAAGTCTCAGCAGGTCAGAATTCGACTGGATCTCTCAGAATTCGACTGGATCTCCCAGAATTCGACTAGATCTCTCAGAATTCGACAGCATCTGTCTCAACAGGCCAGAATTCGACAGCATCTGTCTCAGCAGGCCAGATTTCGACCGGATCTCCCAGAATTCGACTGCATCTTCCAGATTTCGACTGTGCCTGCTTCTGCTGGCAAGATTTCGACTGTACCTGCTTCTGCTGGCAAGATTTCGACTGTGCCTGCTTCTGCTACCCAGATTTCGATTGTGCCTCAACTCTGCTATCCAGAATTCGACTGAACAGTCAGAATTCGAATTGCCCACTTGCTGATGGATATTTTGCCCACTTGTTGATGGATATTTTTGATGACTACCTTGGCCAACTTGATTTGCCACTTTTTCCTCTTTAGGACCATTTTGCCCCTCATATTTTCCTATAAATAGAGGCTTGATCCTCACTTGTACCTAAGCTTGAATTTTGTTAGAAAATCAATGACAAAGGCTCTCTAATGATTCATGACTTCAATTTACTCTTCATGCTTTTTATGATTCTTGTTTATTTACTTTCTTGCCCTTTAAATTCTTGCTATTTATTTTCTTGCCCTTTTTCTTTCCAAGTCATTTACTTTCCTTGCTATTTAATTTCTTGCACCTTTATTTTCCAAGTCATTTACTTTCTTGCCCTTTAAATTCTTGCTATTTATTTTCTTGCCCTTTTACTTTCCAAGTCATTTACTTTCTTGCTCCTTTAAATTCTTGCACCTTTATTTTCCAAGTTATTTACTTTCTTGCACTTTTATTTTCCTTGCTCTTTAAATTTCCAAGTCAAGTAAACTACTGGCAAGTCAAGTAAATTACTGGCAAGTCAAGTAAATTACTGGCAATTTACTTTTCAAGCAATTTACTTTCTTGTCATTTACAATTCCGCTATTTATGATTCTTGCACTTTACCGCTTTCTTTTATTTCTCGCTATTTAACTTTATGTCTTCTTCTTTTATTTTCCTCCTTTCCAAAAACACTTTCTTTTCAGTTAATCAACTTTGAAAAATTAAATTGGTATTCACTTAGGCTCTCCCTGTGGACCGATACTCTTTTATTACGCGATACGACCCGTGCACTTGCGGGGCTATCAAGTTTTTGGCGCCGTTGTCGGGGAGGCAGTGATATTGATTAAGTTTTTCGAAACCGGTTAGATTGAAATTTTATTTTCTTTATTTTTACTTTTTCTTCTCTTGTCCCTCGAATGCGAAGAACCAGAAGTTTCGGTGAAATTGTTCAACAAATTCCCGAAATCGAAAGGTTCTTACATAGAAGGAGGAGAAAAATTCCCGATAACCAAATGGCGGCTAATGAAAATCGTGCTCTCAAAGAGTACGCAACACCTTCAGCAGAACCATCGGCTGCCATTGTACATCCAAATGTGGAAGCAAATAATTTTGAACTCAAATCATCTCTGCTTTCAATGGTTCAACAAAACCAATTTTCTGGTTCTCCCACGGAGGACCCAAATCTTCATATTTCAATTTTTCTGGAATACTGTGGGACTCTCAAATTAAACGGGGTACCTCAAGATGCCATAAGACTAAAGCTCTTCCCTTTTTCATTAAGGGATAGAGCAAGAGCATGGCTACATTCTTTGCCTTCGGAATCCATTACCAGCTGGGACCAGTTAAAACAAATTTTTCTTGCTAAGTTCTTTCCCCCGAGTAAAACAGCTCAGATGAGAAATCAAATTACTCGATTTTCTCAAAACGACGGGGAATCTCTTTATGATGCTTGGGAACGTTTCAAAGAAATGTTAAGGCTATGCCCCCATCATGGACTAGAGAAATGGCTCGTTGTTCATACATTTTATAATGGATTACAATATGCAACTAGAATGACTGTTGATGCAGCTGCAGGTGGAGCTTTGATGAACAAAAATTTTACTGAAGCTTATGCACTCATTGAAGATATGGCTCAAAACCATTGTCAATGGGCAAGTGAGCGAGCCATAGCAGATAAACCAGCATCGTCAAAAGAGCCAGGTAAGTATGAAATATCCGCTGTTGATCATCTTGCCTCAAAAGTGGACGCACTTTTTCAAAAATTTGAAAAATTAAATATAAGTGCCGTTTCACAAACTTTTTCTCCTACTACTCCACCATGTGAATTATGTGGGGTTGTTGGCCATATTGGAGCTAAATGCCAGCTTGAGGCATCTAGTACTGGAAATGAGCATATAAACTATGCTCAAAAAGAAGATCCGTTTTCAAATACTTATAATTCTGGGTGGAGAAATCATCCAAATTTTTCTTATAAAAATCCTCCACCCAATCCAGCACCTAGACCACCTCCTGTCTTTCAAAATCAAAGCGTTTTTAACAACCCAGAAAACAGCCCGCAAAAGTCGAACTTAGAATTTTTGATGGAAAAATTTGTGTCATCTCAAACAAAACAAAATGAAGAATTCAAAAATCATACTTGTTATTTGAATGACACACTTATCAAATTAGAATCAAAAATCGACTCTATTGCCACTCACAGTAAGATGCTTGAAAATCAAATAACTCAAGTGGCAACACAGGTGGCTTCATCCTCTAAATCTTCGGGGGTATTTCCTGAACAGCCTGAACAAAATCTAAATGGCCAAATATATGCTGTCACCCTTAGAAGCGAAAAACAATTAGAGGAACCAAGAGCAAACCAAGAAAAAATTGTGAGTGACAAACATAATTTACCGTGTGAGCAAGAAGAGAAAGAAAAAGAGGAGGAACCAGAAAAAGAAAAAGAGAAGGAACCGGAAAAAGAAAGAGAAGAACCATACATCCCCCCACCACCATACAAACCATCTCCTTTATCTTACTTTTCACCTTCCTTTGTGAAAAAAATAACATTTGATCTGGGGGGAATTGTAAAAAAGATCTTATTGCTTACACAACTTCCATTTTACAAGCCATGGGATCTAGGAAAATGCTTTCATTCTTCATATGTCACTTGGTCTCTATGCTTCAAGCAATGGGACCCAGGAATAGCTTTCTAAAGGGAAAAGGTCAAGCTAATGACCATAAACGAGCGCTGCGTGGGAGGCAACCCACGGCTTAATGTGTTTTTCGATTTGTTGAAAAATAAAATACCCCAGGGCCGAGTATCCTGAACCAGACAGCCAGGTGAGCTCTCCTAACCCCTTTTGTTTTATTTGAAAATCATTGAGGACAATGCCTAGTCCAAGCATGGGGGGGTATTTTATTGCTTTTATTAGGAATGTCTTTACTGCTTTGCCAAGTTTTTATCTTTTTTTTGTACGTTGAGTTGTATCTGCTCCCTCCATCACGAAACTTTGTAAACCCTAAGCATGTTTTAGATAAGCCAGTTCTGGACAAAAATAATTTTTCAATTTTTCATTAGCAATCATCTAGGTGGACTGGTCGGGAACAACAAAAATTGTATCATGGTTCGATTTCTACTTATAAGGCTTTTTCACACACACACTACTGAGACTGTTTTCAGTTGTTAATACAATTAGAAGTACTGAAAAGAAACTAGTAAACTGGTTCTCTTGGTGACATTCACTGGATGCGCGGTTACTGGAGAAAAACGTCTGAGTTGGGGTATTCAAAAAAAAAAAAAAAAAATTGCAAAACCAATCCAAAATGCAAAAATTGGTGCATTTTAAATGTCAAAATGAATGGTTAGCATATAAAATCAAAAAGAAAAGAAAAAAATGCTTGAATACCCAACGTATAAAGACCCTCCTTTGAGACCCGGTCTTAGTGAATGGAGGACCCAAACTTAAGAATGCTGGGGAACCGGTTCTATGATGACATGGATATCCTCTCTAATGTATTGATACTTTAAATTTGTCTCCCAATTCCACAAGAAGCCCAAAAATAGTAGCTCTCAAATCAAAGTGTTAGAATTGCCCCACAGTTCACTTAAGGTTTCGATATGAAAATAATTTTCCTTCAGAATGGGCCTAAAGATTTACACTGTTTTTGCTTGAGGACAAGCAAAGGTTCAAGCATAGGGGAGTTTGATAAGTCTATTTTTAGAGTCTTTTTAATAGTTATTTTATTAAGTCTTTTTAGTATTTTAATTATATTTTTGATCTATTTTACTGCAAATGTTTACTTTTTATCTTCAGGTTTTATTTTGAAGCAATTTGGGATGCTTAAGTCTCAGCAGGTGAGAATTCGACTGGATCTCTCAGAATTCGACTGGATCTCCCAGAATTCGACTAGATCTCTCAGAATTCGACAGCATCTGTCTCAGCAGGCCAGAATTCGACAGCATCTGTCTCAGCAGGCCAGATTTCGACTGGATCTCCCAGAATTCGACTGCATCTTCCAGATTTCGACTGTGCCTGCTTCTGCTGGCAAGATTTCGACTGTACCTGCTTCTGCTGGCAAGATTTCGACTGTGCCTGCTTCTGCTACCCAGATTTCGACTGTGCCTCAACTCTGCTATCCAGAATTCGACTGAACAGTCAGAATTCGAATTGCCCACTTGCTGATGGATATTTTGCCCACTTGTTGATGGATATTTTTGATGACTACCTTGGCCAACTTGATTTGCCACTTTTTCCTCTTTAGGACCATTTTGCCCCTCATATTTTCCTATAAATAGAGGCTTGATCCTCACTTGTACCTAAGCTTGAATTTTGTTAGAAAATCAATGACAAAGGCTCTCTAATGATTCATGACTTCAATTTACTCTTCATGCTTTTTATGATTCTTGTTTATTTACTTTCTTGCCCTTTAAATTCTTGCTATTTATTTTCTTGCCCTTTTTCTTTCCAAGTCATTTACTTTCCTTGCTATTTAATTTCTTGCACCTTTATTTTCCAAGTCATTTACTTTCTTGCCCTTTAAATTCTTGCTATTTATTTTCTTGCCCTTTTACTTTCCAAGTCATTTACTTTCTTGCTCCTTTAAATTCTTGCACCTTTATTTTCCAAGTTATTTACTTTCTTGCACTTTTATTTTCCTTGCTCTTTAAATTTCCAAGTCAAGTAAACTACTGGCAAGTCAAGTAAATTACTGGCAAGTCAAGTAAATTACTGGCAATTTACTTTTCAAGCAATTTACTTTCTTGTCATTTACAATTCCGCTATTTATGATTCTTGCACTTTACCGCTTTCTTTTATTTCTCGCTATTTAACTTTATGTCTTCTTCTTTTATTTTCCTCCTTTCCAAAAACACTTTCTTTTCAGTTAATCAACTTTGAAAAATTAAATTGGTATTCACTTAGGCTCTCCCTGTGGACCGATACTCTTTTATTACGCGATACGACCCGTGCACTTGCGGGGCTATCAAGTTTTTGGCGCCGTTGTCGGGGAGGCAGTGATATTGATTAAGTTTTTCGAAACCGGTTAGATTGAAATTTTATTTTCTTTATTTTTACTTTTTCTTCTCTTGTCCCTCGAATGCGAAGAACCAGAAGTTTCGGTGAAATTGTTCAACAAATTCCCGAAATCGAAAGGTTCTTACATAGAAGGAGGAGAGAAATTCCCGATAACCAAATGGCGGCTAATGAAAATCGTGCTCTCAAAGAGTACGCAACACCTTCAGCAGAACCATCGGCTGCCATTGTACATCCAAATGTGGAAGCAAATAATTTTGAACTCAAATCATCTCTGCTTTCAATGGTTCAACAAAACCAATTTTCTGGTTCTCCCACGGAGGACCCAAATCTTCATATTTCAATTTTTCTGGAATACTGTGGGACTCTCAAATTAAACGGGGTACCTCAAGATGCCATAAGACTAAAGCTCTTCCCTTTTTCATTAAGGGATAGAGCAAGAGCATGGCTACATTCTTTGCCTTCGGAATCCATTACCAGCTGGGACCAGTTAAAACAAATTTTTCTTGCTAAGTTCTTTCCCCCGAGTAAAACAGCTCAGATGAGAAATCAAATTACTCGATTTTCTCAAAACGACGGGGAATCTCTTTATGATGCTTGGGAACGTTTCAAAGAAATGTTAAGGCTATGCCCCCATCATGGACTAGAGAAATGGCTCGTTGTTCATACATTTTATAATGGATTACAATATGCAACTAGAATGACTGTTGATGCAGCTGCAGGTGGAGCTTTGATGAACAAAAATTTTACTGAAGCTTATGCACTCATTGAAGATATGGCTCAAAACCATTGTCAATGGGCAAGTGAGCGAGCCATAGCAGATAAACCAGCATCGTCAAAAGAGCCAGGTAAGTATGAAATATCCGCTGTTGATCATCTTGCCTCAAAAGTGGACGCACTTTTTCAAAAATTTGAAAAATTAAATATAAGTGCCGTTTCACAAACTTTTTCTCCTACTACTCCACCATGTGAATTATGTGGGGTTGTTGGCCATATTGGAGCCAAATGCCAGCTTGAGGCATCTAGTACTGGAAATGAGCATATAAACTATGCTCAAAAAGAAGATCCGTTTTCAAATACTTATAATTCTGGGTGGAGAAATCATCCAAATTTTTCTTATAAAAATCCTCCACCCAATCCAGCACCTAGACCACCTCCTGTCTTTCAAAATCAAAGCGTTTTTAACAACCCAGAAAACAGCCCGCAAAAGTCGAACTTAGAATTTTTGATGGAAAAATTTGTGTCATCTCAAACAAAACAAAATGAAGAATTCAAAAATCATACTTGTTATTTGAATGACACACTTATCAAATTAGAATCAAAAATCGACTCTATTGCCACTCACAGTAAGATGCTTGAAAATCAAATAACTCAAGTGGCAACACAGGTGGCTTCATCCTCTAAATCTTCGGGGGTATTTCCTGAACAGCCTGAACAAAATCTAAATGGCCAAATATATGCTGTCACCCTTAGAAGCGAAAAACAATTAGAGGAACCAAGAGCAAACCAAGAAAAAATTGTGAGTGACAAACATAATTTACCGTGTGAGCAAGAAGAGAAAGAAAAAGAGGAGGAACCAGAAAAAGAAAAAGAGAAGGAACCGGAAAAAGAAAGAGAAGAACCATACATCCCCCCACCACCATACAAACCATCTCCTTTATCTTACTTTTCACCTTCCTTTGTGAAAAAAATAACATTTGATCTGGGGGGAATTGTAAAAAAGATCTTATTGCTTACACAACTTCCATTTTACAAGCCATGGGATCTAGGAAAATGCTTTCATTCTTCATATGTCACTTGGTCTCTATGCTTCAAGCAATGGGACCCAGGAATAGCTTTCTAAAGGGAAAAGGTCAAGCTAATGACCATAAACGAGCGCTGCGTGGGAGGCAACCCACGGCTTAATGTGTTTTTCGATTTGTTGAAAAATAAAATACCCCAGGGCCGAGTATCCTGAACCAGACAGCCAGGTGAGCTCTCCTAACCCCTTTTGTTTTATTTGAAAATCATTGAGGACAATGCCTAGTCCAAGCATGGGGGGGTATTTTATTGCTTTTATTAGGAATGTCTTTACTGCTTTGCCAAGTTTTTATCTTTTTTTTGTACGTTGAGTTGTATCTGCTCCCTCCATCACGAAACTTTGTAAACCCTAAGCATGTTTTAGATAAGCCAGTTCTGGACAAAAATAATTTTTCAATTTTTCATTAGCAATCATCTAGGTGGACTGGTCGGGAACAACAAAAATTGTATCATGGTTCGATTTCTACTTATAAGGCTTTTTCACACACACACTACTGAGACTGTTTTCAGTTGTTAATACAATTAGAAGTACTGAAAAGAAACTAGTAAACTGGTTCTCTTGGTGACATTCACTGGATGCGCGGTTACTGGAGAAAAACGTCTGAGTTGGGGTATTCAAAAAAAAAAAAAAAAAAATTGCAAAACCAATCCAAAATGCAAAAATTGGTGCATTTTAAATGTCAAAATGAATGGTTAGCATATAAAATCAAAAAGAAAAGAAAAAAATGCTTGAATACCCAACGTATAAAGACCCTCCTTTGAGACCCGGTCTTAGTGAATGGAGGACCCAAACTTAAGAATGCTGGGGAACCGGTTCTATGATGACATGGATATCCTCTCTAATGTATTGATACTTTAAATTTGTCTCCCAATTCCACAAGAAGCCCAAAAATAGTAGCTCTCAAATCAAAGTGTTAGAATTGCCCCACAGTTCACTTAAGGTTTCGATATGAAAATAATTTTCCTTCAGAATGGGCCTAAAGATTTACACTGTTTTTGCTTGAGGACAAGCAAAGGTTCAAGCATAGGGGAGTTTGATAAGTCTATTTTTAGAGTCTTTTTAATAGTTATTTTATTAAGTCTTTTTAGTATTTTAATTATATTTTTGATCTATTTTACTGCAAATGTTTACTTTTTATCTTCAGGTTTTATTTTGAAGCAATTTGGGATGCTTAAGTCTCAGCAGGTGAGAATTCGACTGGATCTCTCAGAATTCGACTGGATCTCCCAGAATTCGACTAGATCTCTCAGAATTCGACAGCATCTGTCTCAGCAGGCCAGAATT
This sequence comes from Astragalus membranaceus, assembly GCA_039519185.1. NCBI lineage: Eukaryota > Viridiplantae > Streptophyta > Magnoliopsida > Fabales > Fabaceae > Astragalus > Astragalus membranaceus. Next base: position 97,460,040 of record CM076846.1, on the reverse strand, counting down.
CGACAGCATCTGTCTCAGCAGGCCAGATTTCGACTGGATCTCCCAGAATTCGACTGCATCTTCCAGATTTCGACTGTGCCTGCTTCTGCTGGCAAGATTTCGACTGTACCTGCTTCTGCTGGCAAGATTTCGACTGTGCCTGCTTCTGCTACCCAGATTTCGACTGTGCCTCAACTCTGCTATCCAGAATTCGACTGAACAGTCAGAATTCGAATTGCCCACTTGCTGATGGATATTTTGCCCACTTGTTGATGGATATTTTTGATGACTACCTTGGCCAACTTGATTTGCCACTTTTTCCTCTTTAGGACCATTTTGCCCCTCATATTTTCCTATAAATAGAGGCTTGATCCTCACTTGTACCTAAGCTTGAATTTTGTTAGAAAATCAATGACAAAGGCTCTCTAATGATTCATGACTTCAATTTACTCTTCATGCTTTTTATGATTCTTGTTTATTTACTTTCTTGCCCTTTAAATTCTTGCTATTTATTTTCTTGCCCTTTTTCTTTCCAAGTCATTTACTTTCCTTGCTATTTAATTTCTTGCACCTTTATTTTCCAAGTCATTTACTTTCTTGCCCTTTAAATTCTTGCTATTTATTTTCTTGCCCTTTTACTTTCCAAGTCATTTACTTTCTTGCTCCTTTAAATTCTTGCACATTTATTTTCCAAGTTATTTACTTTCTTGCACTTTTATTTTCCTTGCTCTTTAAATTTCCAAGTCAAGTAAACTACTGGCAAGTCAAGTAAATTACTGGCAAGTCAAGTAAATTACTGGCAATTTACTTTTCAAGCAATTTACTTTCTTGTCATTTACAATTCCGCTATTTATGATTCTTGCACTTTACCGCTTTCTTTTATTTCTCGCTATTTAACTTTATGTCTTCTTCTTTTATTTTCCTCCTTTCCAAAAACACTTTCTTTTCAGTTCATCAACTTTGAAAAATTAAATTGGTATTCACTTAGGCTCTCCCTGTGGACCGATACTCTTTTATTACGCGATACGACCCGTGCACTTGCGGGGCTATCAACCGTCTAAGGTAAACTAGGTAACCACTTCAGAATTTGTCCTAGACAATTCAACTGATTCTGAAGCGAAGCTGATAGTTGATTAACACAGTCGATTGCAACATGATTTGCAGTCATCCAATTCATTCCCAAAATGGTGTCCACACTTCTCATAGGCAAACAAATAATCCTTCTACGAAATTTCTGTCTCCTATAACACGTAGACAGTTCTATACAAAGATTAGGTCTGGAGCGACCCTTAGCAGCAATAAAATAGTTATCGGCTCGGGTAGCGACGATAAGGCTGATCCCAACCGATTCACATGCGATCGGGATATACAGCAATAGGTTGCACCCGAATCATATAATATACTGATCGAGTTTTTGAAAACTGATCTCATATTCCTCAGTAGATTGTTTGCAGTCGTAACTGCCTAAACATCCAGAATGTTGACTCGTCCTTGCCTTAGAGCTGCTTGTAACTCCTTGAAACTCTTCCTTACAGGGCACTCTTTACCATAGTGACCCTCTACATTTCTATACTAGCACCGATTAGATCTTCGCTTGCAATCACCGCTGTGAGGCTTTCCACAGTTAGAACATCTTCTGACCTTTGAAGAATCAAAGAATTGCATCTGCTTTTCCTTTGATGAAATTATCTTAGGACTTTGCATTCGGAGTTGATAATTCAACTACCTTCTTTCTTTTCCCATATTTCCTATGAGATCATCCTCGGCGACATAGGCTGTTTGCACTAAGGCAACATAATTGGTAATAGTATAAGAACTGAGACCATAAATCATAAAAGCACTTATGCCCTTCTTATACTTCTGCATTCTCCATTCGTCATCCGAAGCTTACTTTACCACTTGGTAAAACTGAGACAACTTCTCAAACTTAGCGGCGTATTCTTCCATCGCCATGCCACCTTTCCTGAGGATGCACCGGTTGGAGACTCCGGTCTTGGTCGAGGACTGCGTCTTGATCATCCTATCATAATTCCGCTTATGATGCACTAAGTATTAAGTTGATCAGGCTCAATGTCTCTTAGCATCACAAGTGTAATTACAAAAAGGATTAACAAGGAGTCAACTCAACCCTAAACTAAGTCCGACTAGGTCGAACTGCTCTGATACCAACTGTAACACCCCGGTATTTCTATTGACCAAAAATACCCAGGTGCACATTAGTAACACATCAGAGATATATTTCCTGCTTAGACACTGAATATCACTATAAATTTTTCGCTGAATATAACCCAAACAGTCTTATTTACTACAAGACAATATGGTTCTCAGACCATATACCATCAGCATCTATAGTATTCAGTATCATACAAGAAAGCGGAAGAAAGATATACAATAAATACATAATGATTTAGTATACAGACAACAAAAGGGAAATAAGCTTAAACATAAAGCTAGGCTATCGGCAACCAGTCCAAGCTCAACCTACTCGTGCCTCTTGGATTTCCGCTGTCCCTGTGTCTCTGTAAAACAACAACATTTAAACAGTGAGATACAATCTCAGTGAGTTCTACCGAGACCCCTACTAACACTCTCGGTTCAATTATGAATTTTTATTTAATGTGACACGGCACCGACTGCGTTACCGCTTCCAAACCCGGTGAATCGTACAACAAACAAATTTGACATAACACCGACTGCGTAACCGCTTCCAAACCCGGTGAACCCCCTTACCAATAGCATTTTTCCTAATGGCACGGAGCCTAGGGTAAGGGATCATGACTGCCCCGCCTAGTATGTCAACATGGGTCGTCACCCAAACTCGATATAACACATATATATCCACAATCATATGAACATTTAGTTCATTAAATTTTACTTTACCACATAGGACTCATAGTCCATTTGTTATCAATAAAACGTATCCGCACACGTGTACTATTATTCGGTTTTTCGAAACGGTTTAGACATCAAAAAGCGTTTTATAAAACCCTTTGTAAGACACCCAAAATCATGGCGACATAAGCCTAATATCATTATATAAGGGTTAGGAAAGGATTAGGAGAGGATTGGAATCGAAACGGAATCAATTAGGGCACTTTGAAAAATTTGGACAGAACACAACGCACGGTTCGTGCGCCCATACGCACGGGTCGTGCGCCCTGTGATGCATTTTTGAAAACACAAACAGAAAGATCCGCACGATCCGTGCGCTTTTGACAGCATTGTATTTTATCCCATTTTCGCAATTTTCGTCGTTCCGACCAATTCCGATACCTGTTCCAGTCCAATCCTAACACCAAAATAGTACAAAAACATATCCAACGTCCTCACTCGATCAACCAATCCAATCAAGGACTCAACACATTCGATTTTCATCAAAATTCGACATATTCAAAAATAATGGTTTTTGACTCAAAATCTTCCAAAATTAAATCACTAAAAGTTTCATTTCAACACGACTCAACCCGAGACTCGCTCCGATTAATTCCTAACTTGAAACAGACAATATCCAGAAATATTCCAGTCCAGCGAAAGCGATAAAACAGTTAATAAATTAATTCGAAACATAAAATCCTAAACGTGAGTAGAACTCACCCTTGAAGCGTGAACCACGATCGAGCCGAATTCACCGAGTAGCCACACGAACATTCCCCGCTCCGGCGACATCCAATCCGCTTCCAATGCTTTCCACTCGATCGCAAAACCTCATTTTGACCGAAATACCGATTTCCCCGAAATTCTCCACGGACACTATTCATCATCTTCCTCCACTAACCTCCATGACACTATTCACACATAACCCCAAACATTTTGATTTTTCAACCTAACTCACCCAACTAGCTCCCAATCAACCAATCGAACTCTAATACTCGAGTAATCCACCTTGGGTTCGTTCCTAACCGAACTTAAACCTTCAAAACCAACCCAAAATCGGATTTCCCACAAAACCTCCAAAACACAAAAATGGCCAAGTGAGAGAGAGTGAGTTGATCGTCACGAAATTGGTACCAAAACGAAGAGGAAGGAACGCCGAACATTTTTCGTGTTGGAAGGAAGTCGTTTCGGCAAAACCTTCTCACTCCCTCTTCTCTTCTCCCTCACGCCATTCTCTTCTTTTCTCTATTCTCTTCTTCGCTGTATCTCTCTCGCATTCTTTCTCTCTTTTCCCCCTTTCTTTCATTTAATTTCTTTTCTTCTCCTCTCACATGCACACACGTATACACATATATATTTATTTAATATATAGTTGGTAACGTGGTCCAATTACCATATTGATCTGAATCTCCTATTTCGATTCCGAAACTTCCTTGATCCGTATTATCCGGTTAACGATCCGATGACGACCAATAATTAATTTTTGCACTCAATAAATTTACCAGTCAAGTACTAAATTAATTCAATTGGGTTAACATCCCAATAATTCGGTTAATTATTTTGCGGATGTTACATTCTCCCCAACTTAAAAGAATTTTGTCCTCAAAATTTTGCTAAGTCTTACGATTGACTAACCGAGAACAGACATTCTCAGAAAGGTCCAAATTTGCTGGAAAACAATCTTGAATTAACGAAATGTGTGTAGAAAATCTCCTCCAGTTGGCACATCAATCTTTAAGTGTGTTCGACTAATACCCAAGAACGCTTCTAAGATTACAGTCCGAACTCCCTTGTTACGAATCAACACGAGAAACTCCTCTTTCGCCTACATAGGCTCGGTACCGCGTTCGAAAGCACTTCCTAAGCTTCATTCCTCACTTGCTCCCCAACTTTGATTAATCTAAATCAAGGGTTTAATACAAGACGCTTAGTAGAATATATGTTGAATATGAGATCCACAAACTGGTACTCCTCGGTAAAGATAAAAACAAACACAATTTCTTCGAAGGGTGTAAATACGTTCTCAACAAATCTTCTAAAATCCATAACAGTTCTCGTACACACCGACAATGTGACGAAAAGTCACTTGTGAAACTTCTTGACTCGCCACCAAGATTTCGAGATAACACTTTTCAAAAGAAGATGAAATGAGGATTTACCAGAAACGTTTATCTTAAACGTAGAAATAAACCGTGGGGACAACAAATACATTTGAACGTAATGAAAATCATCTCAGTTGTTCTCCAAACAACTATCAAACAGAACTCAGAGCTCCTTTCTGAATTAGTCAATAGCGTTGAGAGCTTCCCCTCAACCTAAGAAATCCTTCTAGGATTTTCCTCAATCAGATCCTATTAGCCTCTTGATTCGTTCCCAAAATTAACCTTAGCATGCGGGTTTTCACAAAAACGATTTTTCAAAACTATTACACCGCACGTCAAGCTTCATTTCGGAAATTTCTGACACTTGCAAGCAGATCCATCAATTAATCCTTTGATGTTTATTCGCAACGTGAAAATAGTCAGCAGTTACCTCACTTACATATTCGTATTCACGTTCGCCTTGTCAAACGGAATCTCATAATACTATCTCATTGTTAACCTTCACAAAGGAGAGGTTAACAAACTAATACCTCTGCTTTATATTCTGTACACCCTGGAACAGAATATAAACTTCGGTGTGCTTCCTCTAACACTTGCCTTTTATTGTTCTCATCATCGGCCGCACAGATTCTACCGTTGAGACAACTGACTCCATCACTATCCTTAGTAAAATCTGGAAATACCTTTTGTGATAGTAGCTTCACATCAACTTCCTATGCTAAGCGTATAGAATCCCTTAGGGAACTAGAGGTCCTCATATGGCTCAACACTAACAGGTTCCTCTCGATCTTGAATTCAGACTTAAGTCTCTATCAGACTCTAATAATTCCATCTAATGCATCATAATTCTGCCGTGTGGAGCGATTTCCTATTACTCGCATCAGCTACAACATTGGAATTTCCTGGATGATACTTCAACCCGAAGTCATAATCCTTCAGAATTCTACACACATCTCTGCCTGCTATTCAGTTCTTTCTGATCAAACAGATACCTTAAACTCTTGTGACCACTAGAGACTTCGAAACGAGACCCACACAGGTAACGTCTCCAAATCTTCAGTGCATACACAATAGCTATTAACTCCAATTCATGAGTTGGATAATTCTCTTCACGAGACCTTAATTGTCTGGACGCCTAAGCTACCACTTGTTGATCTTTGCATTAGAATACATCCTAAACCCTTCCCTAAAGCGTCATCGAAAATTTAAAATTCCAATGACGGATCCGGAAGAATCAGGATTGGAGCAGAAGTCAAAATCTTCGACTCTAGAAAACATCCTTCACAATCGGCATCCCACGTAAACGGATGACCCTTACGAGTTAACCGAGTAACTGGAAAGCTAACTGTGAGAACCCTTGAACAAATCTCTTATAGTAACCGGCTAGACCCAGAAACTTTTGATCTCTGCGACTGATGTTGGTCACTCCCATTCAACACCGCTTCCTTCTTACTGGGATCTACAGAAACTCCTGACTTGGGAAATCACCTGTCCCAAAGACTTTACTCTGGCACCCAAAAATCACACTCCGAAGGTTTCAAGTACAACTTACTTTCTCGGGGTACTTTCAGAACAATGCGGAGATGTTGGACATGCTCCTCAATGGTCTTCGAGTACATCAAGATACCACCAATGAAAACGACTACAAATTGATCTAGGTACGTGTGGAAAACTCGGTTCACGTATCCACGAATACCGCTGGAGCATTAGTCAAACCGAAGGGCATCACTACGAACTCGTAATGTCCATACCTAGTACAGAAAGCTGTCTTCGGAATTTCTAAGGCTCTAACTTTTATTTGATGATATCCTGACCTCAGATCAACTTTAGAAACACTGCAGCACCTAAAATTGCTCAAGTAAATCGTCTATCCTTGGTAAGGGATATTTATTCTTGATCGTCACTTTGTTGAGTTGTCGATAACCGATGCACAATCTCATGCTACCATTTTTCCTTTCGACTAACCACACCAGAGCACTCCTTAGAGAAGCACTCGGTCGAATGAATTTCTTTAACGTCGACTCTTCAAGTTGAGACCCCATTTCCTTGAATTCTAAAGGAACATTCAATAGGAAACGATAGATATTGATCCCGTGCCAGGAACCAATTCTACAGTAAACTCTACCTCTCTCCCTGGAGGTCCAGAAGAAACTTCATCGTGAAAACATCCAGAAAGTCATTCACAACCTGAATGTTCGCCAAATCTGAACTAGTTTCAGTGGATGCGGATAACATACTAACATGTGCTTCCGCACCTTGGAATGAAGATTGACCGTCTAAGGTAAACTAGGTAACCACTTCAGAATTTGTCCTAGACAATTCAACTGATTCTGAAGCGAAGCTGATAGTTGATTAACACAGTCGATTGCAACATGATTTGCAGTCATCCAATTCATTCCCAAAATGGTGTCCACACTTCTCATAGGCAAACAAATAATCCTTCTACGAAATTTCTGTCTCCTATAACACGTAGACAGTTCTATACAAAGATTAGGTCTGGAGCGACCCTTAGCAGCAATAAAATAGTTATCGGCTCGGGTAGCGACGATAAGGCTGATCCCAACCGATTCACATGCGATCGGGATATACAGCAATAGGTTGCACCCGAATCATATAATATACTGATCGAGTTATTGAAAACTGATCTCATATTCCTCAGTAGATTGTTTGCAGTCGTAACTGCCTAAACATCCAGAATGTTGACTCGTCCTTGCCTTAGAGCTGCTTGTAACTCCTTGAAACTCTTCCTTACGGGGCACTCTTTACCATAGTGACCCTCTACATTTCTATACTAGCACCGATTAGATCTTCGCTTGCAATCACCGCTGTGAGGCTTTCCACAGTTAGAACATCTTCTGACTTTTGAAGAATCAAAGAATTGCATCTGCTTTTCCTTTGATGAAATTATCATAGGACTTTGCATTCGGAGTTGATAATTCAACTACCTTCTTTCTTTTCCCATATTTCCTATGAGATCATCCTCGGCGACATAGGCTGTTTGCACTAAGGCAACATAATTGGTAATAGTATAAGAACTGAGACCATAAATCATAAAAGCACTTATGCCCTTCTTATACTTCTGCATTCTCCATTCGTCATCCGAAGCTTACTTTACCACTTGGTAAAACTGAGACAACTTCTCAAACTTAGCGGCGTATTCTTCCATCGCCATGCCACCTTTCCTGAGGATGCACCGGTTGGAGACTCTGGTCTTGGTCGAGGACTGCGTCTTGATCATCCTATCATAATTCCGCTTATGATGCACTAAGTATTAAGTTGATCAGGCTCAATGTCTCTTAGCATCACAAGTGTAATTACAAAAAGGATTAACAAGGAATCAACTCAACCCTAAACTAAGTCCGACTAGGTCGAACTGCTCTGATACCAACTGTAACACCCCGGTATTTCTATTGACCAAAAATACCCAGGTGCACATTAGTAACACATCAGAGATATATTTCCTGCTTAGACACTGAATATCACTATAAATTTTTCGCTGAATATAACCCAAACAGTCTTATTTACTACAAGACAATATGGTTCTCAGACCATATACCATCAGCATCTATAGTATTCAGTATCATACAAGAAAGAGGAAGAAAGATATACAATAAATACATAATGTTTTAGTATACAGACAACAAAAGGGAAATAAGCTTAAACATAAAGCTAGGCTATCAGCAACCAGTCCGAGCTCAACCTACTCGTGCCTCTTGGATTTCCGCTGTCCCTGTGTCTCTGTAAAACAACAACATTTAAACAGTGAGATACAATCTCAGTGAGTTCTACCGAGACCCCTACTAACACTCTCGGTTCAATTATGAATTTTTATTTAATGTGACACGGCACCGACTGCGTTACCGCTTCCAAACCCGGTGAACCGCATTACATAACTTTTAACAGATCACCGACAGCGTTACCGCTTCCAAACCCGGTGAACCTGTTGTGACTCAGTACGACACCGACTGCGTTACCGCTTCCAAACCCGGTGAACCCCCTTACCAATAGCATTTTTCCTAATGGCACGGAGCCTAGGGTAAGGGATCATGACTGCCCCGCCTAGTATGTCAACATGGGTCGTCACCCAAACTCGATATAACACATATATATCCACAATCATATGAACATTTAGTTCATTAAATTTTACTTTACCACATAGGACTCATAGTCCATTTGGTATCAATAAAACGTATCCGCACACGTGTACTATTATTCGGTTTTTCGAAACGGTTTAGACATCAAAAAGTGTTTTATAAAACCCTTTGTAACACACCCAAAATCATGGCGTCATAAGCCTAATATCATTATATAAGGGTTAGGAAAGGATTAGGAGAGGATTGGAATCGAAACGGAATCAATTAGGGCACTTTGAAAAATTTGGACAGAACACAACGCACGGTTCGTGCGCCCATACGCACGGGTCGTGCGCCCTGTGATGCATTTTTGAAAACACAAACAGAAAGATCCGCACGATCCGTGCGCTTTTGACAGCATTGTATTTTATCCCATTTTCGCAATTTTCGTCGTTCCGACCAATTCCGATACCTGTTCCAGTCCAGTCCTAACACCAAAATAGTACAAAAACATATCCAACGTCCTCACTCGATCAACCAATCCAATCAAGGACTCAACACATTCGATTTTCATCAAAATTCGACATATTCAAAAATAATGGTTTTTGACTCAAAATCTTCCAAAATTAAGTCACTAAAAGTTTCATTTCAACACGACTCAACCCGAGACTCGCTCCGATTAATTCCTAACTCGAAACAGACAATATCCAGAAATATTCCAGTCCAGCGAAAGCGATAAAACAGTTAATTAATTAATTCGAAACATAAAATCCTAAACGTGAGTAGAACTCACCCTTGAAGCGTGAACCACGATCGAGCCGAATTCACCGAGTAGCCACACGAACATTCCCCGCTCCGGCGACATCCAATCCGCTTCCAAAGCTTTCCACTCGATCGCAAAACCTCATTTTGACCGAAATACCGATTTCCCCGAAATTCTCCACGGACACTATTCATCATCTTCCTCCTCTAACCTCCATGACACTATTCACACATAACCCCAAACATTTTGATTTTTCAACCTAACTCACCCAACTAGCTCCCAATCAACCATTCGAACTCTAATACTCGAGTAATCCACCTTGGGTTCGTTCCTAACCGAACTTAAACCTTCAAAACCAACCCAAAATCGGATTTCCCACAAAACCTCCAAAACACAAAAATGGCCAAGTGAGAGAGAGTGAGTTGATCGTCACGAAATTGGTACCAAAACGAAGAGGAAGGAACGCCGAACATTTTTCGTGTTGGAAGGAAGTCGTTTCGGCAAAACCTTCTCACTCCCTCTTCTCTTCTCCCTCACGCCATTCTCTTCTTTTCTCTCTTCTCTTCTTCTCTGTATCTCTCTCGCATTCTTTCTCTCTTTTCCCCCTTTCTTTCATTTAATTTCTTTTCTTCTCCTCTCACATGCACACACGTATACACATATATATTTATTTAATATATAGCTGGTAACGTGGTCCAATTACCATATTGATCTGAATCTCCTATTTCGATTCCGAAACTTCCTTGATCCGTATTATCCGGTTAACGATCCGATGACGACCAATAATTAATTTTTGCACTCAATAAATTTACCAGTCAAGTACTAAATTAATTCAATTGGGTTAACATCCCAATAATTCGGTTAATTATTTTGCGGATGTTACAGTTACAGTATCAGAGAGCGACACAAAATACATCCCAAGAGCTAAAAGGAAGGCAGCAGATCCTTCACTCGCGATTACCTGCAGCGTTGCCACAATAGAGCAACATTCCAAGCAGAAGGGGTGAGAATTTTAACAAAACATAATCAAGCACATGATAGAGTAATGAAGACGAACAATCATACAACATCATTATTAACGTCACACTATCATCACCAAACACCAACTCAAAACTCAGTTTGCCAACAAGTCAGAATCATGATTATGCATGTAAATGCAACCCACACCTGGGTATATGAATGATGGTACCATAGTCATCACAATCAAGAGGCCGAAGCCTATTCTTCACCAGAGGCCGAGGCCTATTCTTCACGATATGCACATGCCATGAGACTCTATATACACATGTGCATTTCATCGAAAACACTCACCTGGAGTACTCATCATCATCATCATCAAACACTCATAGAGTGTATTCGTCACAATTCATCTCAATCACATTACATCGTTATTAAAGCCATACTGATAGAGTATATTCTTCACAGTTCATCATAAATCATATTACATCATTATCACGCATATCATTTTTGAGATTTTGGTAGCAACACATTTGGAGTTTAGAAAAACATTCCGTTTCAATTTAGTAAACCCCACATCTTATTTGAAAGGACATCACATTTTAAATTCGGAAAACACCACATTTATTAAGCTTGGGAAACACTATATCTGAATTGAGAAACGTCACATTTTTTGCTAGTAGAAACATCACCATTCTATGGAGGAATATCACTTTAAAATTTAAAGAAAATACCACAATTTTAATTGGGAAAACTTCACATTTTTGTGGAGAAACATCACATCTATATTGGAGAAAAACTTCACATGTAATAGTGGAAACATCATATTTTTATTGGGAAAATATCACATTTTTAATTGGAGAAAACTATGTGAAAACAGCAGGAAAAACAGTGGAAAAACAGTGCACAACAGTGGGAAACAGTGACTCGCGCTTGGGGCGCGAGCGGGGCGCGAAACAGCAGCAACAACAGGCCCCAGCGTATCACGCTTGCGCTTGAGGTGCGACCCGAGCGCGATCGAGGCGCAAAAGGCCAGAAACAGCTCACTTGCAGGAATGTTCAGATTTTCAAAATTTTCATCCAGACATCATCCAATTCATCGAAACACAATTTCATCACACATTGTTCATCGCCCAATTCAACGCAATTTCATCAAGACATCATCAAATTCATCAAATAGTTCCTCTAAACGTTCATCAAAACAAACATCGAAATTCTCCGAAGGGAAACGTCAACAGCTCATCAAACAAAACCTCAACATTTCAATTACACTACTACACCCAAAAATCCCACAAAACCCCAATCACATACTCGATTTTGTTGAATTAAAACGCTCACCCTTACCTCGTATTTTGCATGTTCCGGAAGACAATGACGAAGAGTCACGAACAAAACCCAGCAACACAACGAACGAAGCTTCTCTTTCCTCCTTCGAAACCGTAGTCACGCCTACTTCTTGATCAAGGGGGGAAATCAACACACGGAGATTAGGGCTTGAAAGTCACAACACTAGGAAAAGAAGAAAAACGACGAGGAAGGATTGAGAACTCTTACCTAACGAGACCTCGAGAAAATTCCCTTCCTTCCTCTTCTCCTCAGCGCCGTACGATGCTCCCTCTCCTCTCACTCTCTCAAATTTCGCTTTCTTTCTCTGATGCAAGGAGTGAGGCACAAAAACCCTAACCCCTTAGCTTCAAGAGCCTCAGGAGCGCCTAAGCTATTGGGCTTGGGCTTCCTGGGCCATTCTTCACCACCCCTGAGTTGCCAACGTCACCACCAATACTCGTTCCATTTCCTGAACAACGTCCATCATTTTAATTAATTTAATCACGCTTCCAATGAAATTAATAGTTCAATTAAATAATTTAATTAAATTATTTCTGGGGTGTTACATGCCTTGCCTGTCCATGCATGCGTTTGTATAAAATATTTTTTTAAGCTTTTAACCCAACAGGTTTATTAGAAAAAATCATCTCTCAACTACTACTAAAATTTATAGACCTGAAGTAATAGGATCTTACACTGTGTCTTATCAAAAGCAGATTAACAATTAGGTCTTGAACTCTAGAGCCGCTTCTCCTCCAAGCCGCTACAATTTAAGATATCCTGCTCTTTAATTCTTGTCCTGTACTTTTATACAACTGCAACCATTAGTTGACAGATTGTAATTTGTTATCATACAAAACAAAGAGTGTTTGTCCTTGGATCAACATTTATGTCCCTGCAGATGAGGAGATCAAGATTAGAGTGTTGGGGGAAGCTCATATGAGTAAATTCTCAGTACATCCTGTTGGTACCAAGATGTATCAGGATCTTAAGGTCTTGTATTGGTGGATGAGAATGAAGTCAGATATTGTGGAATTTGTTTCTCGATGTTTAACTTGTCAAAAGGTTAAGTTCGAGAGCATCAAAAGTCGTCTGGTCAATTACAACCTTTGTCGATTCCTATGTGGAAGTGGGAAAGTGTTTCCTTGGATTTCGTGATGGGGTTGCCTCTTTCATGAAATGGTCATGATTCCATTTGTGATGTCGTTGATAGTTTGACAAAATCTGCTCATTTTATTTCCGTTCGATCCAATTATATGGTGTCGAGGTTGGCAGAGGAATATCTCAAGAATATTGTTAAGTTGCATGGAACTCCATTGTGTCAGACAGAGACCCTAAGTTTAATTCCCGTTTTTGGAGAGCCTTGCATGCGGCAATGGGATCACAACTTGATATGGGTACTACTTATCATCCTCAAACCGATGGTCAGACGGAGAGGACAATTCAAACCTTAGAAGATATGCTCCGAGCTTGCATTTTGGATAGTGGTGGTAGATGGGAAGATCATCATCCATTGGTGGAGTTTTCTTACAACAATAGTTATCACTCAAGCATCGGCATTGGTGGGATGTTGGTGAATGAAGATTGGTGGGACCAGATTTAATTTAAGAAATGACAGACAACATTCGTCAGATAGAAGAAATGATTAAAACTGCTCAGAGTCGTCAAAAGAGTTATGTGGATAAGAGAAGAAAGCCTTTGGAGTTCAATGAAGGTGATCATATGTTTCTTAAGGTCACACCTACCTTAGGTGCTGGTTGTGCTCTTAGTTCCAAAAAGCTTAGTCCCCGTTTCACTAGCGCTTTTCAAATCATTGAGAGGATTGGGTCCGTTGTCTATCAGATCGCTTTGCCTCCATTCTTGTCTAATCTTCAGAACATGTTTCATGTATCTCAACTTCGGAAGTAAATTCCCGAACCTTGTCAACCATTAAGTTTTGAGATGGTTGAACTGTGGCTCGATCTTACCCATCAGCCATATCTGATTCGTGTTCTAGATCGCAATGTGAAGACTCTTTGAAGGAAAAATTTTTTCAAGTTGGGGTGAAATGTAACACCCAAAGTAATTTATAATTACTTTGATGTCAAAGAGGCTTGAGTTTTAATTTTTATTGTGACTTGAGGTGTTTAGGAAATTAATTCCTAAAAAGAATGATTGACTTAGTTGAAAGTGGACATAAAATTATTGGGTGATTTATTGTGTTGATGCATTAGTCAATGTGGGGAATTATTAGAGTTTGAGGTAGAACCTTAATAGGGAATTAAAACTCTAATTAAGTTGTCTCCAATCTTTTAAGCCAAAATACCCTTTTTACCCCACTTAGACCCACTCTAAGACATAAGGGCTGAAGGGGGAAAACACACACACACACACACACCAACAAAAAAACACAATTTCAGAGATAATTAGAAAGAGAGGGAAGAAGAGGGAGTGAGAACTCGAAGAAGAGAAGGGAAAGAGGAACCATGGAGAAATTTTCAACTCCATTCCACTCCACTCATTGAAAATCTTTCATTCATCAACACTCCACCAATTTCTCTTCTCATTTCCCTCTCATTTACGAAAAAATCACACTCATAAAGCAAACCCCCAAATCTGCAGAAAGTCACATCCACCTTGAAACCATGAAAAACTAGCTTGCATGTTTAGTTTTTGTACTCTAGGGAGCAACAGGAGTTGAAATAGAACCTGCTTTTCATTTCTTGTGGGCTTGGGAAACTCGCATTTCATCATTGGAGCTTGGGGTGTGTGATTAGGAAGCCTAGGAGAGTGTTTTGGTGCTTGAATTGCACATTTCGTTGATTCCTCTTAACAACCTTTGAAGACATGTGAGTTATTTGCCATTTTCTTAAACTTCAAACATGAATTCTGAATTGGTGTTATTAAAAGTCTATTTTACCTAATGCATGTTGCTTGGACTTATTTGGTTGTTGGATATGTAACATCTCCCAAAGTAATTATTTTAAATACATTGATGATTGGAGGTTATTAAATTATTTAATTGTTTATGAATGAGTGTGATTGATAATTCCATGAATTGCTTGCTTAAATGTGAAATTAGTGTCCATTGTGTACTAGTTTATGTGAAATAATATGGGGTCATGTATAAGGAGGGAGAGGGGTGCGACTAGAATAAGGGCAAAACAGTAAATTCATTCTTTTTTAAAACCCTCATCCCCACTAAAACTCTTCCAGCTGAACTCTTCCCTCATTCCATCCTCATTTTTATTTTAGTTGTAAGAAAGAAAGAAAGGGAGTTGAGAGAGAGAGAGAGAGAGAGAGAGAGAGAGATACCATCGAGAGAAAGAGAGAAGAAGAGGAAAGTTGAGTGAAGCCCCATGAAAACCATGACCAAAACTGATCTTCTCTTCTTCATTCCACTCATTTGTTACTAAGTCTTAGTAAAGCAAGACTCCCAAATAGCAAAGAACACAAAAGAGCTTCTCTCCATCTTCAACCTTTTGGGTTTTCAAATTGCATGAAAGGCTAGGGAGCTAGAGGAAGCTTGGATGATCATTTCATATTCGATTGGCGTGCTGCAATAGGTAATTTAGAAGCTACATTGTGGGTTAGAGCATCCAAGGAGAGGATTTGGGGCTGAGTTCGAGTTTGCTGGTGTTAGCAGCTTGTTGGTGTTTAAAACATCCAAATGCTAATGTGATTGTTTTTCTGTAGCTGAGTTTGAAGTGAGTTATTTAACCCGTTTAAGTTTCGGTTCCATTGTTTTGTGACTTGCATGATTGATTGTTCTGAATATCATGGGTTGCATGTGTTTTTGGAGGATTTGAAAGAAAGGTGTGCTGAAATTGTGATTGTTATATGATGATCATTGAGCATGATTTTACTTGTTTACCTGCATTAATTGGAATGATATTTGGATGGTCATTGGTGTTGTTATTGATCGGTTATGGTTTGTTTTTAACTTATGTTGAATTCTGGAATGATTGGGGAAGATATCGGGTCGAACGGAGTAGCGAATTCAGCATAAAATCAATATTTTGCAATGCTGAGAAAGGGGCTCGGTCCGTGCGCCCTAGGGCCCGGTCTGTGCGTCCCCTTCTGTCCCCCTTTTTAAAAATTGCGATTTCACTTTCTTTTCGACGCGAGTTCCTTCCCATTCCTTTCCCAAATTTAACCTAACTTACCCTAACTCTAATTGGACTTAATTGAAGTATATTTGAATGAATCTAACGAGGATTTGATTATGCGAATGATGTCTAAGACAACGATATTGTTTTGTTAAACGAACGAACGAGTGAGAACACATAATAATGGCTATGAATAAAACGCTATGGGGATTACGATCCCAAGAGGTTACTTAGCGTACTTGGAACAGGAGGTCAAATTCCTGAGTTCAAGGCCCATTATGGTTATCCTGTCAAGACTGGGTTGGGTTCTCCGCTGTGGTTGACGTCGTTCAACTACTTATGGATTACCCTAAGTAAAGAAAGAGGTCAATTAGAATACTTTGAATGGGAGGTCAAACTCCAGAGTTCAAGGCCCTAGCATTACTCGGCCAAGGCCGGGTTGGGGTTCTCCGCTGAAGCTGACGTCGCTCAGTCTTCTTTTGAATTATGCCAAAGCAGTTAAGACAAGTAATAAAAGACTAAGTAGCATACTTGGAATGGGAGGTCAAACTCCTGAGTTCAAGGCCCAGATTGGTTATCCGGTCAAGATCGGCTTGGGTTCTCCGCTGTGGTTGACGTCATTCAACCACTTATGGATTATGCTAAATTATGGCAAGTGAAAAGATTAAAAGAGACAACGAGAGTTCCACGGCGAGGGGTCGCTAAAGAACTCACTGAGATTTGTAATCTCACCCCTTATGTTGTTGTGTTTTCAGATTGACAGGTTAAGACCAAGCAAGGCGAGGAAAAGTAGCAGCTGTTGTGGCTATCTAGTTATGGGATCCTTCGAGATCGAAGTATTAGTGTTAGTTTACCCTTGTTAAGGGTTATGTAATGTAGTTTTTGGATATTTTAGGTTTTAAGTTTGTAATTAAGGATATGTATTAGGTCTAAACCGTTGTTTGGATTTGAACTATGAATAAGAAATGATTCATGTAAACTATTTCAATTATGTCATTTAAGTTATCCTTTTTGGTATTTATACCACTCAGGACTATGTTTATTCAAATCGATTAACGGGTTAGAACTCTGATTGTATTAAAATGGCTAACAGCCTATACTTTATGACGTCTAAAGATCAGGTTGTTACAGGATATATGTCTTAAGATGAGTCATGTAACACCCTAAAATTATTTAATTAATTTATTTAATTAAATAATTGGGGATTTAAATTAAATTATTTGATGTAATTCGATTAATTAGAATTTTATTTATTTTGGTGGTATTAGGAGGGAGTGGAGGCGCCACTTGCATGACTTGGGCTTAAGTGGAAAGCCCAAGCCCATGATCCACAATATAGGCGAAGTGGTTAGTTGGAGGGGGGTTAGGGTTTGTGGCATTTTGCGAAATCAAAAGAAAGAAAGAAAGAAAGAGCGTGAGATAGAGAGAGAGCAAGGAAGGGCGCCGTAAGGAGAGAAGAGGAAGAGGAGAGAAGTCGCAAGCAAGGAAGAGCGAGGAGCGTGATTTTGTTGCTGTGATCCTGTACGTGACTATCTCCGGAGCCTCCGTTCTTCAATTTCGAGGTTAGGGGAGCTCTATCACTCTATTTAATAGTTCATATGATGAGTTTCTAGATCTAGGGATTGACTAGATTTATTGATGTATTGTGATGTTGGTTTTTATATATTGTTGTATGCGAAATGATGTAAGCATGAGTTCTTGATGTTTCTTGATGCATCGTTGATAGGGGCTATTATATGTGTAGATATATGCGAAGTGAATGGTTGAGTCTTCCTATACATATGTGTGTGAATTGTAGTGTTAGAATTATAGTCATTGATTTGTGACCTTCGAATTATGGGCTTGAAACTGAAATTGTTGTGTTGGATGTGCTTGTGTTGGTTGCGAAATTGGATGGATGGTGTATAGGCGCCTAGGGCGCCAAGGGGATAGGGAAGATAATGCCAATTGAATTTTTGAGAAATTGATTGAAATATGTGTATGTTTAGTTGCTGGGAAAATGTTGAGGTTTTATGATTTAGAATTGTTAAGAAAACAATTTTCAGTATTAAAAAGCGTTTTGGTAGAATTCTGGATGTTGCTGCTGGTTTCTGGGCGCTGGGCGCCTATGCTGGGCGCTGGGCGCCTGTTCTGTGTTGTTGTTGCGCGTGGGGGCGCGCCTGGGCGCTGGGCGCCCGTGTTGTGTCTGTGTGTGCGTTGTGCGCGCCTGGGCGCTGAGCGCCTATGGCGCTGTGTTGTGCGTGCGTTGTTGCCCCAGGGCGCTAGGCGCCCGTGTCTGTGTTGCTTGTTGCGCTGTGTGGCGCGCTGTTGCTCCTGGGCGCTGGGCGCCTGTGCACTTGTTGCCTGGTTGCCTGGGCGCCTAAGGCGCCTGTTCCCTGGATGTTGCCTAATTTTTCCAAAATTGTTTTTATCATAACTTTTGACTTAGACGTCCGTTTTGAACGATTCGAAAAGTGTCATGAAGCTTTTTACGTTGTCTATTTGTGGGTTCATTTTTTAAAATGAAAAAATGTTATTTTCTGACGGTTTGTGGGCGCCCAAGTGGCTGTCCCCGGTGGTCGTCCCAGTGACATTGAAAAATGACGTGGAACTCTTTAAAAATCCCTTTTGGTGTATAAACAACTGTTTTAAACACGGTAGTGTCAAAATGACTGTTTTGCCCCTAGTGGCCAAAGTTAATGATAATGATGTGTAAATGACGAGGATGCCCTTGGTGGTTAGTCAAATGACGTTTTTGCCCTCAGTGGCTAATGTTTGAGTTAAATGATGTTTATGTGTAAGTGACAATTGGGGCCTGAGTGGCTAAGTGAGGTTAAGGTCTAAGTGGCCTAGTGATGTTGTGTGATGATTATGAATTTGACAGGTGCTGTGCTCCGTGCGAGCAAACAGGTAAGTGATGGGTCACATTGTTGACTGTGATCTGAGTAATTGTGTGATTTTGTGAAGTGAGTGGTGCATGTCATAGAGTCTCATGCCCATATGCATAAAACCCAGTGATGTTTTGAGGCCTGAGTGGCTAAGTGATGATGAGGCCTGAGTGGCTAAGCGACGTTTTGTGAAAAGGTACCTTCATGCATATACCCGCGAGTGGGTTGCATTTCATGAATCTACATGACATGAGATGAGTTTGTACATGATGTGGATGATGACTGTGATGTGGATGTTTTGTGTATTGGATGCTGATTATTCTAGTGCGTAGCCTATGATTAGTGCTTATCATGTTTTCTATTATATAGACTGAAATGATGCTCACCCTTTCCTGTTTGAATGTTACCCCGTGTTGGTAACGTGCAGGTGATTCCCAGTGAAGGTATTAGCTTCACTTTTTGAGTCGAGTCGTCATGCTCTGAGACGTAGCACTCAGGGGGGAAACGAACTCGGCCTTTATTAATGATTTTTGATTATTATGTCCATGTGGACTATTTGGTTATGTTTTACAAATTTCCGCTGCGTAGTTGTTTGTGTTATGAGGAGTGTTATAAGTGATGTTAACCCTGAGGCTTGAGTTTTTGATATTGTGATGTGCTACGTGGATGTATGAATTTGAGTTAAACTGTTTTTAAAGCTTGATAAGCGACGTTTGATTTGAGTATGTGCAACATTCCCTATGAACGAGATTTTCAAACTCTGATTTTTATAAACAAAGTGACGGGTAGAAAGGGGTGTTACATTAGTGGTATCAGAGCAGCAGACCTCTCTCAGTACGATGTGGTTCGGGGACGAACCAAGCGGAAGCTGGTGGGCATGTGACATCCGTGGCTGACGAGGGCGGGGAGTGATCGCCGGTGCCCAAAAAGTTGGCACGGCAAAGAGCGGCTCCTGGCAGCTTCTAGGCGAAGGGACACGTGAATGAACTGAATACACACCGCAATGAGAGGGATCCTGAGGCTGTGCAGGTATGGGACTGTATAGTTGAAGGAAGGCTTAAAAGAGTTGATTTGGACTACCTATACTAATAAGATGCATCTTCTTTTCGGGAGCCCTTCCCATAAGAACTCCATAGTTAAGCGTGCTTGACTTGGAGTAGTAGTGGGATGGGTGACCTTCTGGGAAGTTTCCTAGAAAGCATGCAAGTGAGGACAACGCATGCTGGAAAGACACGTGTTGGTTTGTGGGGGAAGTTGACAGTTCTGAAAGCAGTCTGGGATGTTACAAGTCAAAAGCAATTTTTGAAGTCATTGTGTGTTTGTGATAATATGGAATGAGTGATATGTTTGTTGTCACCTACGAATGCTAATTGATTGTATATATGTGTGTTTTGGTCGCAAATTGTTAGTTAGTTTTGGCTGGATTGAGTTTGGATTGAAGGGAGATGGTTTTGGAATGATTAAAACTGGTTTTGAAGTGATTTTTATTCAGAATAACAGGTCTTAATCGATTAACACGACCCCTTAATTGATTAAAGTAATTATGGAGTCGCTTTCTAAAATCTGTCACACTAATCTATTAGGGAAATCGATTATCATAATAGATTAACCTAATAGATTAAACTGTGCAGATTTACTATTTTCTGATTTTCTTCCTTCAATTCTATAACCTTTCCATCGCCAAAACTAACCACACCTTATATCATATAATAAATGATGTTGTCCTTGTTATTGCACACTGAGAATGTTTAAGTCCCTCCTCTTTTTATTAAATGTGATGTGTTTGAAATGGCGATTAAAACGGTTTTGGGTGTCAACAGAAAACGATTCTTTTCAAAAATTCGTGTGAGAAACTAATTAGTAAATATATAAGTACACCATAAATAAACTAATGAATGGATGATGTAATCTCACTCCTCATATTTGTTGTTTTTCAGATAAGTAGGTGAAGGAAGGAAAGTAAGACTCAACGGATGAATCCTATTAGTTATGGATTTGCAAGTTTTTAAGTTGGCACATGTTTTGTGCTACTTTTAAGTTTAGAAACCTTTTGTGATTATTTATGTTTAATACATGAACTCAGTTGTGTTAAGTTTAAGTACTTATGTATTTGTATTTTGGATTAAGTTATCTGTCGACTCCGATAGGGTAATTTTGGAACAAAAAGGGTTGACCTATGTGGAACCATGTTTTATTATGAGTCAAAATCCTATCATTTTGAGTCTATTAAGGTTGATTTATTAGTCCAATTTATAAATGCGTACTCTGAATGATCTAAAAGGTAATGTCTAAGGTTTTATTGTAGACTAAAAATCTAGGATGTTATAGAAGTTCATTTAATCATTCTTTAATATTCTGTCCATTTTTAAGGGTAAAATAAATTATTTTAAGTTTTCATTCACACCAAATTAATGTAAGACGGTTCACTTATCACTTTCTCACTACTTACAATCTATAAATTATTCTAAGACAATTAACTTAACATTCATGTAACATCCCTAGTTTCGATTGATTTCGTTTTATGAAATTAACTAGCGAATTGTTATTCGATAAAATAATAATTCAAGTCAAGGACATGTTAAAAGCGCGAAAACAACATTTAGTTGCTAATAGCATGAATTACGTGGTCGTTTTGAGGTAGAAAAAGAATTATGAGAGGATTAGAGGACAAAGGGTATTTTGGTCATTTCCATATCTTTCGAACGCTAACCCGAATTACCCAACACCAAAACATACCCCTTAACTCGATAAGACCATAATCACTATTTTTAGGAGTTAATGATGAGTTAGTGGTTATTTAAGGGTAAATTAAGGTGGGGAGTTAAGTGGAGGGGATTTTGGTCATTTCCCATCCACTTAAAGCCTTGCCCAGCTGAACCAACTTCAGTCAACTCAGAAACCAGAAATTATTCAGAACATAGAGAGAGGGAGAGAAGAGAGGCGCGAAGAGAAGGAGGAGAAAGAAGGAAGAGGAACTTTCCATCTATCCATTGTGTGTAAGCTTTTTCTACTTCCTTCTTCACCATTTTTCATTCTCTAACCAATGATACCAAACTCATAAGCTCATTCATCCTCTTCTCCATTTTTCCATTTCTGGTTTGTGAAGCTCAAAATGGTGCTCTTGGAGTTTCAAAGTTTTGCATGTTGAATTGGAGCTAGGGAGAGTAGAATAGTGAAGCCACGTTGTTATTTTGAGGAAGTTCAACAACCTTATTGTAAATTGGAAGTGATAGAGAGTGATTCCAGTAGCTTTAAGAGGTTGAGTTCGAAAATTGAAGTGGTAGAAGTTCAATTTCGAAGTCTAGACACGTTGGGTACATGTTCGTGATTACGGGGATTGTTCGAGAGGTTACGGTTCGGTAGTTTCGTGTGAGGACGTGATTTCTCCCGAGCTCATCAAAACGGTGAGTTCTACTCACGCTTAGGATCATTTTGTATTTCTGAAATGATTATTATGTGACCGGTTTTGAAGTGTACTTCTTTTCGAAAGTTTTAAGAGTCGAAAACTGTTTTCGGAAAAATAACGTTTTACGGTTTTTATCGGATTTTATATGTAATTGTATGGACTTGATTGACTGGAATATTGCCTGTTATTGTTTGTGTTTTTGTTGGATTTTGATCGGAATACGGATTGGACTTGAACGGAATTGCGAAAATGAGAAAAGCGGAATGAAATGGCGTACTGACAGAAGCGCACGGATCGTGCGCCTATGGCACACGGATCGTGCGCCTATGGCACACGGATCGTGCGCCTATGGCACACGGATCGTGTGCCAGGTTCGCAAAAATGTTTTTAAAAGAAGGTCCAGTGCGCACGAGTCGTGCGCCTAGGGCGCACGGACCGCGCGTGAGCTTCTGTTAGGGAACACCGAATTCTCGTTTCGTCGCTCCTTTTGATTCCAAACCTCTTCTAATCTCCTCTCCAACCCTTTGGGATGATTTTTCCACTTTTTAGACATTGTTTTTGACATGATCAAATATAGTTTTGAAAATTTCTCTCAAACCAATAAATGTTTCGAAAACCGAAAGATAGTACACGTGAGAGGACATGGGCTAGGTTTAAAGTTATGGAACTATATGTTCAGTCAAGTTTATGTTTATGTATTAACATGAATGACAGGTAATAAAAAGGGATGAATAAGCATTTTCATCAAAGATTATTAAGGTTTAAATATATAAATTATATTGAATACAATAGACGGCCCAATGCGGGTGGATATATAATTTATATCAAAAGGATGGGTGACGACCCAGTAGATTAGTATACTAGGGGAGGGGAAGTCATGAACCCCAGAACCTATACCTCAGAGGTTTGAAGCTAGTGTAAGCTAGTGGAGAGGTCCGAAGGCAAAGGCAGAGCTTTTTCCGGAGATGTACTATGGCATGAAAGGAAAAGCCATATGCACGTGGGCCCTTTATGGACTACGATTAACGGAAAAAGAAATAAAAGGACCGAGAGTTATTGTGAGGGGTTATGGTAGGACTCACTGAGATAATGTTTATCTCACCCTTTATATGTTGTTGTTTTACAGAGAAACAGGGAAAGAAGAAAGCGACGAGGCACGAATAGGAGCCGTGCTAGAGGAGAAGTTAGAAGACATGGTTCTTTTACCTTTGGTATTGACTTCCCTTGTTGTCTTTGTAACTCGATAGTATGACTTGAATTTATTTAAGTTATGTAATCGTTTCCGCTTTTTCTTGTGATGGTATTGAACACTAGGTTATGAGGATATTGAAAGACATGGAACCTATATGGTTTTTAATTAAGTTATGAAGGTTAAGACTGTTGATGTTAATCGTCGAAAAAAAATTTAGTTGTGTTTAATACCTAGACAGGAAATATTACTCTAATGTATGCCATTTCGTGCATCTTAGCATTTCTATTTGATAGAAATATTAGGGTGTTACAATTCACACCAATATTATTGCATTATTACAAAACACTCTTAATAAAAAAAAGTGATATTGTCAAAAAAAATAAAAAAATGCGATGAAAAAAAACGAAAATTGTAACACGCAATTAGAAGAACATATGAACAATAATTTTTTTGAATGTCACTCAAGATTTGTTTAAAATTCCAATTACCACTAATTAGCACTTAATTAGTTTTTTTTTGGAAGAAAGCAGTGAATTAGTTTTACATATAATATTAACTTGAACATGTTTTGCACTTAGTGTCGTTCATCTTATGAAACTTATACTCATCTTTGTTGAGTAAAGACCCATTTCGGTCCCTGACAATTTTCTTGCGGGACAAATTAGTCCATGACATTTTTTTGGGGACACATTACTCCTTGACTATTTCAAAATGGGACACGTTAGTCCCTCCATCCCTTTAACCGTTTACATGTCAGCTAACGTCTCTTACGTGGCACGTTAAGTGCCATGGTGTCACGTTAAGTGCCACGGTGTCACGTTAAGTGCCACAGTGTCACGTTAAGTAACACATTATGTAACATCCCTAGTTTTGTTAATTTCGGGTTACGAAATTAACTAAACGATTTATTATTCGATTAGATGATAAATCGGGTCATGGATACGAAATTTTGTGGAATCAATGTTTAATCGCTCTAGCATAAGAAATAGGCGCAAAAATTATTCGAATCATGTGAATTGTAATGGGAAATGGAGCCCAAGGGTAAAAGTGTCATTTCGCCTCTTATTGTCGATGTGACATTTGATGAATGATTAACTAGATCCTAGTCATGGTAAAATCATGAGATTGGTAGTTAAACTCATAAACCTTATGAATGGATGAGTGCTTGATGTATTAGGTTGAGAATTAGCAATAAGGGCAAAATGGTAATTGCACCCTTACTAAAATTCCTCTTCAGATGAGAATAATTATCTCATTCAGTTCTCTCACTCTCTCACTCACATAGAATTCTGAAATTTTTAAAGGAAAGAGAATGGGGAAAGAAAGGAGAGTTTAGAGGAAGGATTGAGTGGAAATTGTGCATAAGGGTATTTTAGTCCTTTAACCTTCCAACACTCCCTCGGCTCCTTAAAACAGTACCCCATCCTCATCTTTCTGATATTCAAGAATTTCTGAAACAGAACCAGTGAAAGAGAACAGAGAAAAGGCGTGTGAGAGAAGGGAAAGGGTAGGAGAAGAGGAAGTGAATCCTCATTGCATGTAAGAACCAAGACTACCATCCTTCTCCATTTTGAATTCTCTTTCCATTGGTAGTAATCTTGCTAGCTGATTCTCCATCTTTCCCTCTCCACCATTTTTGAATATTGAGCTCCACCTTAACCAAACTCAGTTTTCTAGCATTTTATGCTGATCTTGGGGAGCATATGAGAAAATCCTTGCAATTTGAGAAGCCACAATGAGGAGGCAAGCAAACTCAGGAGCTAGGGACCCTAAAACTTCGAACTTGGAGCTAATTGATGGTGTCTTGGTTGCTGGTTCCAGAGTAGAAGAGATAGGAGACATAATTGTGGAGGCAAGAAGATTGGAAGAAGGAAACAAGATTGCTGGAAAATGGTGCAGCAAATCCCTTCTGGGCAGTCTAAGTAATTTCGGTATATCTCCTTACACAGACATACTTTGAGGTTCATTTTTGTTGATTCTTAAAGTAGACACGAAATCCTTCATCTTTCGCATTGAGTATTGAAGGAGGAATTAATCAGACAAGTTAGCATTTTGAATCAGTGGATGTTTGGACCTATCTGTATTGTTCTGTCTATATCTCAGTAAATACGTGGGGTATCAGTTTGAAACTTGTACCAATGGAAACTAGACAAAATTTCCTTCTTAATGGATCCGGAAATTGTTGCATTTCATTGAGTATTGATTGAGATATTGTGGTTGCAAGATGACTCTCAGATGCTGCCAAACCGAATTGGAAGTTAGTGGCCGCGTTCTAGGAGTTGGAGTTAGGTCGGAATGAGAAGTGGGTTACCTCATCGAATTGTGATGCAATTGGGTGAACTCCAGTAGCTGGTCTTGTGATTGAGGTAGTTTTGAAGCGGGTTCGAGTTCGTTGGAGCATGGAAATCAAGGACGGGGATTGTTCGAGCGGTTACGTGTTTTGGGCGTCTCGAAGTCTCGGCAATTCCGTGATTTTCATCACGACCGGTGAGTTCTACTCACGATTAGGGAATATTGTTTTCTGAAATTTTGTTGTTTTCAGTCCTAAGACAAAATACTGATTTCGAAATGTTTAAGAACCGAAAACTGTTTCATTAAAACTATTGCGTTTTAGGGTTTTTCCTTAGAATCTATATTTATGTTATATAATTTATGAATTGGATATATAGTCTGGAATTGCCTGGATTTTCTGTATTTCAGGTGGGATTGAGATTAGGAATCGAATTGGGAACGATCGGATAAACGAATCGGTAAAATCTGTGCAAGTTCTGTAATAGAACAGGACGCACGGATCGTGCGCCCCTGGGCACGGACCGTGCCTGCTTCGGTTGGCAAAATTGCGAAATAATACAGGACGCACGGATCGTGCGCCCCTGGGCACGGACCGTGCGCTCCCGTCGGATTGACTGGATGGTTTTAGGTGCATCTGGCACGGGTCGTGCGCCCCTGGGCACGGACCGTGCGTGGGGTTCTGTTACCGGCTTCCGATTTCTCGTTTCGTCGCTCCGATTGATTCCAAACCACTTCTAATCTCCTTCCCAATTATTTGTGACATAATTAACCTAATAAAAACTCCTTTTTAAGCATGTTCAACTTGAGTTTTTGAAAAAGAGGTCTTGAAGGTTAATTGAACCGAAAACCGGAAACTTAGTACGCGTGTGAGACATGTTTTGACTAAACTAACCGGATGTCTAACTTTGAATTCATCCAAACGGGTTATAAGTCCACTATGGTTTTAGAATGCCTAGAACTTAACATAAGGTCCAGTGCGGACACGATATATATTTTATTATGTATCATGTTGGGTGACGACCCGACAAGTAGCATACTTGGAAGGGAAGTCATGAACCCTCACCCTAGGCCCTGTATACGTTTTGGCGTGGTCCATTCGTGGGTTATCGGGAGTCGTGGTTCTTGCACAGCCGGTTTATGCTAAGTTTCCTCACGTTTCGCCGGGAGTCGTGGTTATTGCACAGTCGGCGTTTCGATTATTGTTTGGACATTGCTACTCTAATAAAAAAGTTGTAACGGTTTAATAATTGAACCAAGTGTTTGTGAGGGGGCACGGTAGAACTCACTGAGACAAGTTGTCTCACCCAATCATTGTTGTTGTTTTTACAGAGAACAGGATATAAGGATAGCAGGCGGCACAGTTAGTTGTCAGGCTCGAGGAGAAGTTGGAGATGTGATCTTCCATCCATGTTTTAGATTTCTTTGATGTAGCCTCTGTATTCGGTCTTATGACTCGAACTTGTATAATGTTATTCCATAGTTTCCGCTGTTTCTTGTAAGGATTTATATCTGAACAGGAATTTTTATACTCTGATGTAAACCAAATTGTATATTTAGGTATTTCTTTGTTAAAGAAATACCGGGGTGTTACATTTGGTATCAGAGCGGTTTGACCTTGTCGGACTTAGTGACCTTCGGGTCAAGAGTATAGGATCGAGTCAGCTAGGGACTTAGACAACTATGTGTCAGATCTTTTTAGTATATTATATGACGCATTGAGTCAGGTTCCACTCAATGTTTCATGTAAGTTACTGAAAATTATGACAGTTAGTTGCCTCAGCCCCGAAAATGTCCGAAACCCTATGCCATAGGATTCTTATCCTTCTCATTTCATCAGAGCGCGCAGCGGCACCAGAGGGCTACAGGTGACATTTGGGAACAATGACGGACATCCGCGATGGTTCGAGGAAACTGTAGGCGGCTGTTCAGTAAATGATTCGGATGCGGCTAGTGAGTCACAGTATAAGATGTCGTAGGTCTTATCGAGAGTTCAAGTTAAGCAAAGCCATTGGGCAGTAGTAACGTCAGTGTCCTGAAATCTATCAGATTAGTTAACACCCAAAACCCTGACCATTGATTAGTCAGCCTATCAGTTATCTAAATACTGTTTCACAGTAAATCTTACCTTCTGGTATAAGTCACTCCCAGTCTTGATAGCAGTTAAGGAAGCCCTTATCGATTAATTCCAAGCATAGATCCTGATTCTTCTTCTTCCGAGTCACAATGTGACAGGTGGTAAAGCCAAGTGAGTAAAGATAGTCCATCGTCAGTATTGACTACCGGACTCAAAAGGTGTCGATTAGGTCAAGTCCCGATCAGGAATTTCACGAACCAAGTCCTTTTAAGCAGTTTAGTATGTGGAATCAGTAGAAGTGACCTTATTTCAATCCTCTGACTAGAAGCATCCCGTTCGCAGTCTGTGAGAAATTCTTGTTAGTTTTCCGACCCATTTTGTTCGTAACTGCTGCTCCGGAACTCCGATTTTTATGTTCTGAGAGGCGTTGGAAGGCTAACAAAAATATCTACATCGATGGATGGGTTGTGAGCCGTACCTCCAATTTTATTGTGAAGTGTGCCTCTGCTTTTAATCTGAACCGTAAACTCTAAAGCATTCGTGGAGTGTGAACCTCCCTATGTGCGAGAAATTGGAAGAGCGAGGAGCTTAAGGTCACCAAAGTGGCGAACTTGACGTTGTCATGGGGATAGAACTCGTTCAGGAACTTGATTGATTTACATGATAGTAATCATTATATCTGAATAGTTACGAAAGTTCGGAAAGAAGCTGGGCTAAGGAAAATTCCAAATAACATGTACTTGAAATTTTATGAATGAATACGAAAACACTCAAGGTGTGCTCGTTTGATTTCCAAAATAACTTTTTGTTTTCAAAATTCCTTGGTACCGTCGCAGTTCCAATTTCGTAATTAATCTGAGAATAATTGTTACGTTGAAGTTAATCGAGAAACCAAGGATTGCATAGGATAATACTAAATCTTACCTTCTAAATAAAACCTTATGTCGTTCTAGTAAGATTCCTAATATCGAAATTCGCATCTCCTTAGGATCTGAGTGATCAAGATCTAAGAAGGATAGGTATCAAAGTTCAAGCCTGGTTGATCTAGAAAGACAACTAAAATTGGATAAGTCGTTGACTTAGAAAATTCCGAAAAGAGCCATGTTAAGGAGGTTACCTTTCGGCAGTGATAGTGTTCAAGCTTCCGTTACTGAAGTGAATTTCCAATCGTAATCTTGAATTCGTTAGGGTTAACAGTAAATTCCTATGACTTTGATCCATCTGATGGGTCAAGGCTAGTTTCTCCATTCTAATAATCTATTTGTTGGACGTCAATAAAGTATGTATGCGCTGAATTCAGAGTTGTCTGATTTAGTCCGGCACACGAGACGGTTTCTACGAAATCCGACGAGTTGAACACGCGCAGTGCATTTTTCTTTTTACCCAACACACCAGTTTGATGGACTGACGTCTGAAAATGAACCATATGTCAGTCTAAGACTAAATGATTGGACAGTGAGTGTATGATACACGAGTCCTTGATAGTGAGCCCTATAACCTTTTATGTAGTCTTTTGAGACAATTGAGTCGTGCCTATTTTTCATCGCGAAATTCAAGTCTTTGTTTTAACATTGAAATTTCATCTTGGGCAAATTCGAGAAGAGGATCGAAAGGAAATGAATTGGATCGAATAGAATAGCGGTTTGAGAAAAATTTTAAAAGCAAATATCCGCTTTCCTTTCGACTCAATGTCTTCCCGATCCATTTCTCGAACGAACCCAATTATTTTATCTTAACGGAGCCAAACTCACGCACGATAATGGAAGTTTGTGAGATTTTGATCGCACAAATAGTGATTCCAACAAAGTAACACTTTTATTCTCACTTTCAAACTCGTAAATTTTAAAAACCAGAGAATGAGATTCCGCGTTGTTGAAGCGTCGTGCATCGAGTAAGTTCATCTATAAGTTGGGGTAAATTAACGTTTTGGATAGTCGTATTTTTTGAACCGTCATTATTGAAAACTCCATTGAAAAGAATTTTTTTATCCAAATGAAACGAATGTACTTTCAAGTTTTGGAACAAATTTAATGAAAGAGTGTTTCACTATTTTAGAGTTTTCTTGGGTCAGGTTGTGAGTAAAATTGTTTTCTACATTATTGGACTGAGAGTCAATCTATTTTATAAAATAACTCTGGTTGCCTCAGTCAAAATTTTCAGTAAAAAGAGTCAAGCCCTTATGTAAGCGTAACTCGGGAAGGGAAGAAAACTTTTCTTCCGGATACCGCATAGATGGGTTTCAAAGTAATTCTCTCATAGACATCCTTTCCTTCCAACTCAAACCACGGCTAAGCCGAAACCTTCTGAAGTCCCGATTTTGATAGTGGACGGATGCATTGATACTCTAAGCTATAAGTTTGTGTTCTAGACAAAAACTATAGGTATTTCGTTTGTCCATAACAACTAGTGTCTGCCATCAAAGGGCCGGAGTAGATGATTTTCGAGCGAAGCTTGTATCAACGAGGTGTATGAGTTATAAACGATTTTGAGGACAAAATCTTTTAAGTTGGGGTGATTGTAACAACCCTAGTTTTGTTAATTTCGGGTTATGAAATTAACTAAATGATTTATTATTCGATTAGATGATAACTCGGGTCATGCATACGAAATTTTGAGGAATCAATGTTTAATCGCTCTAGCATATGAAATACGCGCAAATTATTCGAGTCATCTGAATTGTAATGGGAAATGGAGCACAAGGGTAAAGTCATCATTTCGCCTCTTATTGTCGATGTGTCATTTGATGAATGATAAACCGGATCCTACTCATGGTAAAATCATGAGATTGGTAGTTAAACACCTAAACCTTATGAATGGATGAGTGCTTGATGGATTAAGTTGAGAATTAGCAATAAGGGCAAAATGGTAATTGCACCCTTACTAAAATTCCTCTTCAGATGAGAATAATTATCTCATTCAGTACTGTCACTCTCTCACTCACATAGAATTCTGAAATTTTTAAAGGAAAGAGAATGGAGAAAGAAAGGAGAGTTTAGAGGAAGGATTGAGTGGAAATTGTGCATAAGGGTATTTTAGTCCTTTAACTTTCCAACACTCCCTCGGCTCCTTAAAACAGTACCCCATCCTCATCATTCTGATATTCAAAGATTTCTGAAACAGAACCAGTGAAAGAGAATAGAGAAAAGGCGTGAGAGAGAAGGGAAAGGGTAGGAGAAGAGGAAGTGAATCCTCATTGCATGTAAGAACCAAAACCACCATCCTTCTCCATTTTTAATTCTCTTTCCATTGGTAGTAATCTTGCTAGCTGAATCCTCATTGCCCTTTAAATTCTTGCTATTTATTTTCTTGCCCTTTTTCTTTCCAAGTCATTTACTTTCCTTGCTATTTAATTTCTTGCACCTTTATTTTCCAAGTCATTTACTTTCTTGCCCTTTAAATTCTTGCTATTTATTTTCTTGCCCTTTTACTTTCCAAGTCATTTACTTTCTTGCTCCTTTAAATTCTTGCACCTTTATTTTCCAAGTTATTTACTTTCTTGCACTTTTATTTTCCTTGCTCTTTAAATTTCCAAGTCAAGTAAACTACTGGCAAGTCAAGTAAATTACTGGCAAGTCAAGTAAATTACTGGCAATTTACTTTTCAAGCAATTTACTTTCTTGTCATTTACAATTCCGCTATTTATGATTCTTGCACTTTACCGCTTTCTTTTATTTCTCGCTATTTAACTTTATGTCTTCTTCTTTTATTTTCCTCCTTTCCAAAAACACTTTCTTTTCAGTTAATCAACTTTGAAAAATTAAATTGGTATTCACTTAGGCTCTCCCTGTGGACCGATACTCTTTTATTACGCGATACGACCCGTGCACTTGCGGGGCTATCAAGTTTTTGGCGCCATTGCCGGGGAGGCAGTGATATTGATTAAGTTTTTCGAAACCGGTTAGATTGAAATTTTATTTTCTTTAATTTTACTTTTTCTTCTCTTGCCCCTCGAATGCGAAGAACCAGAAGTTTCGGTGAAATTGTTCAACAAATTCCCGAAATCGAAAGGTTCTTACATAGAAGGAGGAGAGAAATTCCCGATAACCAAATGGCGGCTAATGAAAATCGTGCTCTCAAAGAGTACGCAACACCTTCAACAGAACCATCGGCTGCCATTGTACATCCAATGTGGAAGCAAATAATTTTGAACTCAAATCATCTCTGCTTTCAATGGTTCAACAAAACCAATTTTCTGGTTCTCCCACGGAGGACCCAAATCTTCATATTTCAATTTTTCTGGAATACTGTGGGACTCTCAAATTAAACGGGGTACCTCAAGATGCCATAAGACTAAAGCTCTTCCCTTTTTCATTAAGGGATAGAGCAAGAGCATGGCTACATTCTTTGCCTTCGGAATCCATTACCAGCTGGGACCAGTTAAAACAAATTTTTCTTGCTAAGTTCTTTCCCCCGAGTAAAACAGCTCAGATGAGAAATCAAATTACTCGATTTTCTCAAAACGACGGGGAATCTCTTTATGATGCTTGGGAACGTTTCAAAGAAATGTTAAGGCTATGCCCCCATCATGGACTAGAGAAATGGCTCGTTGTTCATACATTTTATAATGGATTACAATATGCAACTAGAATGACTGTTGATGCAGCTGCAGGTGGAGCTTTGATGAACAAAAATTTTACTGAAGCTTATGCACTCATTGAAGATATGGCTCAAAACCATTGTCAATGGGCAAGTGAGCGAGCCATAGCAGATAAACCAGCATCGTCTAAAGAGCCAGGTAAGTATGAAATATCCGCTGTTGATCATCTTGCCTCAAAAGTGGACGCACTTTTTCAAAAATTTGAAAAATTAAATATAAGTGCCGTTTCACAAACTTTTTCTCCTATTACTCCACCATGTGAATTATGTGGGGTTGTTGGCCATATTGGAGCTAAATGCCAGCTTGAGGCATCTAGTACTGGAAATGAGCATATAAACTATGCTCAAAAAGAAGATCCGTTTTCAAATACTTATAATTCTGGGTGGAGAAATCATCCAAATTTTTCTTATAAAAATCCTCCACCCAATCCAGCACCTAGACCACCTCCTGTCTTTCAAAATCAAAGCGTTTTTAACAACCCACAAAACAGCCCGCAAAAGTCGAACTTAGAATTTTTGATGGAAAAATTTGTGTCATCTCAAACAAAACAAAATGAAGAATTCAAAAATCATACTTGTTATTTGAATGACACACTTATCAAATTAGAATCAAAAATCGACTCTATTGCCATTCACAGTAAGATGCTTGAAAATCAAATAACTCAAGTGGCAACACAGGTGGCTTCATCCTCTAAATCTTCGGGGGTATTTCCTGAACAGCCTGAACAAAATCTAAATGGCCAAATATATGCTGTCACCCTTAGAAGCGAAAAACAATTAGAGGAACCAAGAGGAAACCAAGAAAAAATTGTGAGTGACAAACATAATTTACCGTGTGAGCAAGAAGAGAAAGAAAAAGAGGAGGAACCAGAAAAAGAAAAAGAGAAGGAACCGGAAAAAGAAAGAGAAGTACCATACATCCCCCCACCACTATACAAACCATCTCCTTTATCTTACTTTTCACCTTCCTTTGTGAAAAAAATAACATTTGATCTGGGGGGAATTGTAAAAAAGATCTTATTGCTTACACAACTTCCATTTTACAAGCCATGGGATCTAGGAAAATGCTTTCATTCTTCATATGTCACTTGGTCTCTATGCTTCAAGCAATGGGACCCAGGAATAGCTTTCTAAAGGGAAAAGGTCAAGCTAATGACCATAAACGAGCGCTGCGTGGGAGGCAACCCACGGCTTAATGTGTTTTTCGATTTGTTGAAAAATAAAATACCCCAGGGCCGAGTATCCTGAACTAGACAGCCAGGTGAGCTCTCCTAACCCCTTTTGTTTTATTTGAAAAATCATTGAGGACAATGCCTAGTCCAAGCATGGGGGGGTATTTTATTGCTTTTATTAGGAATGTCTTTACTGCTTTGCCAAGTTTTTATCTTTTTTTTGTACGTTGAGTTGTATCTGCTCCCTCCATCACAAAACTTTGTAAACCCTAAGCATGTTTTAGATAAGCCAGTTCTGGACAAAAATAATTTTTCAATTTTTCATTAGCAATCATCTAGGTGGACTGGTCGGGAACAACAAAAATTGTATCATGGTTCGATTTCTACTTATAAGGCTTTTTCACACACACACTACTGAGACTGTTTTCAGTTGTTAATACAATTAGAAGGACTGAAAAGAAACTAGTAACCTGGTTCTCTTGGTGACATTCACTGGATGCGCGGTTACTGGAGAAAAACGTCTGAGTTGGGGTATTAAAAAAAAAAAAAAAAAATTTGCAAAACCAATCCAAAATGCAAAAATTGGAGCATTTTAAATGTCAAAATGAATGGTTAGCATATAAAATCAAAAAGAAAAGAAAAAAATGCTTGAATACCCAACGTATAAAGACCCTCCTTTGAGACCCGGTCTTAGTGAATGGAGGACCCAAACTTAAGAATGCTGGGGAACCGGTTCTATGATGACATGGATATCCTCTCTAATGTATTGATACTTTAAATTTGTCTCCCAATTCCACAAGAAGCCCAAAAATAGTAGCTCTCAAACCAAAGTGTTAGAATTGCCCCACAGTTCACTTAAGGTTTCGATATGAAAATAATTTTCCTTCAGAATGGGCCTAAAGATTTACACTGTTTTTGCTTGAGGACAAGCAAAGGTTCAAGCATAGGGGAGTTTGATAAGTCTATTTTTAGAGTCTTTTTAATAGTTATTTTATTAAGTCTTTTTAGTATTTTAATTATATTTTTGATCTATTTTACTGCAAATGTTTACTTTTTATCTTCAGGTTTTATTTTGAAGCAATTTGGGCTGCTTAAGTCTCAGCAGGTCAGAATTCGACTGGATCTCTCAGAATTCGACTGGATCTCCCAGAATTCGACTAGATCTCTCAGAATTCGACAGCATCTGTCTCAGCAGGCCAGAATTCGACAGCATCTGTCTCAGCAGGCCAGATTTCGACTGGATCTCCCAGAATTCGACTGCATCTTCCAGATTTCGACTGTGCCTGCTTCTGCTGGCAAGATTTCGACTGTACCTGCTTCTGCTGGCAAGATTTCGACTGTGCCTGCTTCTGCTACCCAGATTTCGACTGTGCCTCAACTCTGCTATCCAGAATTCGACTGAACAGTCAGAATTCGAATTGCCCACTTGCTGATGGATATTTTGCCCACTTGTTGATGGATATTTTTGATGACTACCTTGGCCAACTTGATTTGCCACTTTTTCCTCTTTAGGACCATTTTGCCCCTCATATTTTCCTATAAATAGAGGCTTGATCCTCACTTGTACCTAAGCTTGAATTTTGTTAGAAAATCAATGACAAAGGCTCTCTAATGATTCATGACTTCAATTTACTCTTCATGCTTTTTATGATTCTTGTTTATTTACTTTCTTGCCCTTTAAATTCTTGCTATTTATTTTCTTGCCCTTTTTCTTTCCAAGTCATTTACTTTCCTTGCTATTTAATTTCTTGCACCTTTATTTTCCAAGTCATTTACTTTCTTGCCCTTTAAATTCTTGCTATTTATTTTCTTGCCCTTTTACTTTCCAAGTCATTTACTTTCTTGCTCCTTTAAATTCTTGCACCTTTATTTTCCAAGTTATTTACTTTCTTGCACTTTTATTTTCCTTGCTCGTTAAATTTCCAAGTCAAGTAAACTACTGGCAAGTCAAGTAAATTACTGGCAAGTCAAGTAAATTACTGGCAATTTACTTTTCAAGCAATTTACTTTCTTGTCATTTACAATTCTGCTATTTATGATTCTTGCACTTTACCGCTTTCTTTTATTTCTCGCTATTTAACTTTATGTCTTCTTCTTTTATTTTCCTCCTTTCCAAAAACACTTTCTTTTCAGTTAATCAACTTTGAAAAATTAAATTGGTATTCACTTAGGCTCTCCCTGTGGACCGATACTCTTTTATTACGCGATACGACCCGTGCACTTGCGGGGCTATCAACCGTCTAAGGTAAACTAGGTAACCACTTCAGAATTTGTCCTAGACAATTCAACTGATTCTGAAGCGAAGCTGATAGTTGATTAACACAGTCGATTGCAACATGATTTGCAGCCATCCAATTCATTCCCAAAATGGTGTCCACACTTCTCATAGGCAAACAAATAATCCTTCTACGAAATTTCTGTCTCCTATAACACGTAGACAGTTCTATACAAAGATTAGGTCTGGAGCGACCCTTAGCAGCAATAAAATAGTTATCGGCTCGGGTAGCGACGATAAGGCTGATCCCAACCGATTCACATGCGATCGGGATATACAGCAATAGGTTGCACCCGAATCATATAATATACTGATCGAGTTATTGAAAACTGATCTCATATTCCTCAGTAGATTGTTTGCAGTCGTAACTGCCTAAACATCCAGAATGTTGACTCGTCCTTGCCTTAGAGCTGCTTGTAACTCCTTGAAACTCTTCCTTACGGGGCACTCTTTACCATAGTGACCCTCTACATTTCTATACTAGCACCGATTAGATCTTCGCTTGCAATCACCGCTGTGAGGCTTTCCACAGTTAGAACATCTTCTGACCTTTGAAGAATCAAAGAATTGCATCTGCTTTTCCTTTGATGAAATTATCTTAGGACTTTGCATTCGGAGTTGATAATTCAACTACCTTCTTTCTTTTCCCATATTTCCTATGAGATCATCCTCGGCGACATAGGCTGTTTGCACTAAGGCAACATAATTGGTAATAGTATAAGAACTGAGACCATAAATCATAAAAGCACTTATGCCCTTCTTATACTTCTGCATTCTCCATTCGTCATCCGAAGCTTACTTTACCACTTGGTAAAACTGAGACAACTTCTCAAACTTAGCGGCGTATTCTTCCATCGCCATGCCACCTTTCCTGAGGATGCACCGGTTGGAGACTCCGGTCTTGGTCGAGGACTGCGTCTTGATCATCCTATCATAATTCCGCTTATGATGCACAAGTATTAAGTTGATCAGGCTCAATGTCTCTTAGCATCACAAGTGTAATTACAAAAAGGATTAACAAGGAATCAACTCAACCCTAAACTATGTCCGACTAGGTCGAACTGCTCTGATACCAACTGTAACACCCCGGTATTTCTATTGACCAAAAATACCCAGGTGCACATTAGTAACACATCAGAGATATATTTCCTGCTTAGACACTGAATATCACTATAAATTTTTCGCTGAATATAACCCAAACAGTCTTATTTACTACAAGACAATATGGTTCTCAGACCATATACCATCAGCATCTATAGTATTCAGTATCATACAAGAAAGCGGAAGAAAGATATACAATAAATACATAATGTTTTAGTATACAGACAACAAAAGGGAAATAAGCTTAAACATAAAGCTAGGCTATCAGCAACCAGTCCGAGCTCAACCTACTCGTGCCTCTTGGATTTCCGCTGTCCCTGTGTCTCTGTAAAACAACAACATATAAACAGTGAGATACAATCTCAGTGAGTTCTACCGAGACCCCTACTAACACTCTCGGTTCAATTAAGAATTTTTATTTAATGTGACACGGCACCGACTGCGTTACCGCTTCCAAACCCGGTGAACCGCATTACTTAACTTTTAACAGATCACCGACTGCGTTACCGCTTCCATACCCGGTGATCCTGTTGTGACTCAGTACGACACCGACTGCATTACCGCTTCCAAACTCGGTGAATCGTACAACAAACAAATTTGACATAACACCGACTGCGTAACCGCTTCCAAACCCGGTGAACCCCCTTACCAATAGCATTTTTCCTAATGGCACGGAGCCTAGGGTAAGGGATCATGACTGCCCCGCCTAGTATGTCAACATGGGTCGTCACCCAAACTCGATATAACACATATATATCCACAATCATATGAACATTTAGTTCATTAAATTTTACTTTACCACATAGGACTCATAGTCCATTTGTTATCAATAAAACGTATCCGCACACGTGTACTATTATTCGGTTTTTCGAAACGGTTTAGACATCAAAAAGCGTTTTATAAAACCCTTTGTAACACACCCAAAATCATGGCGTCATAAGCCTAATATCATTATATAAGGGTTAGGAAAGGATTAGGAGAGGATTGGAATCGAAACGGAATCAATTAGGGCACTTTGAAAAATTTGGACAGAACACAACGCACGGTTCGTGCGCCCATACGCACGGGTCGTGCGCCATGTGATGCATTTTTGAAAACACAAACAGAAAGATCCGTACGATCCGTGCGCTTTTGACAGCATTGTATTTTATCCCATTTTCGCAATTTTCGTCGTTCCGACCAATTCCGATACCTGTTCCAGTCCAGTCCTAACACCAAAATAGTACAAAAACATATCCAACGTCCTCACTCGATCAACCAATCCAATCAAGGACTCAACACATTCGATTTTCATCAAAATTCGACATATTCAAAAATAATGGTTTTTGACTCAAAATCTTCCAAAATTAAATCACTAAAAGTTTCATTTCAACACGACTCAACCCGAGACTCGCTCCGATTAATTCCTAACTCGAAACAGACAATATCCAGAAATATTCCAGTCCAGCGAAAGCGATAAAACAGTTAATTAATTAATTCGAAACATAAAATCCTAAACGTGAGTAGAACTCACCCTTGAAGCGTGAACCACGATCGAGCCGAATTCACCGAGTAGCCACACGAACATTCCCCGCTCCGGCGACATCCAATCCGCTTCCAAAGCTTTCCACTCGATCGCAAAACCTCATTTTGACCGAAATACCGATTTCCCCGAAATTCTCCACGGACACTATTCATCATCTTCCTCCTCTAACCTCCATGACACTATTCACACATAACCCCAAACATTTTGATTTTTCAACCTAACTCACCCAACTAGCTCCCAATCAACCAATCGAACTCTAATACTCGAGTAATCCACCTTGGGTTCGTTCCTAACCGAACTTAAACCTTCAAAACCAACCCAAAATCGGATTTCCCACAAAACCTCCAAAACACAAAAATGGCCAAGTGAGAGAGAGTGAGTTGATCGTCACGAAATTGGTACCAAAACGAAGAGGAAGGAACGCCGAACATTTTTCGTGTTGGAAGGAAGTCGTTTCGGCAAAACCTTCTCACTCCCTCTTCTCTTCTCCCTCACGCCATTCTCTTCTTTTCTCTCTTCTCTTCTTCTCTGTATCTCTCTCGCATTCTTTCTCTCTTTTCCCCCTTTCTTTCATTTAATTTCTTTTCTTCTCCTCTCACATGCACACACGTATACACATATATATTTATTTAATATATAGTTGGTAACGTGGTCCAATTACCATATTGATCTGAATCTCCTATTTCGATTCCGAAACTTCCTTGATCCGTATTATCCGGTTAACGATCCGATGACGACCAATAATTAATTTTTGCACTCAATAAATTTACCAGTCAAGTACTAAATTAATTCAATTGGGTTAACATCCCAATAATTCGGTTAATTATTTTGCGGATGTTACATTCTCCCCAACTTAAAAGAATTTTGTCCTCAAAATTTTGCTAAGTCTTACGATTGACTAACCGAGAACAGACATTCTCAGAAAGGTCCAAATTTGCTGGAAAACAAGCTTGAATTAATGAAATGTGTGTAGAAAGTCTCCTCCAGTTGGCACATCAATCTTTAAGTGTGTTCGACTAATACCCAAGAACGCTTCTAAGATTACAGTCCGAACTCCCTTGTTACGAATCAACACGAGAAACTCCTCTTTCGCCTACATAGGCTCGGTACCGCGTTCGAAAGCACTTCCTAAGCTTCATTCCTCACTTGCTCCCCAACTTTGATTAATCTAAATCAAGGGTTTAATACAAGATGCTTAGTAGAATATATGTTGAATATGAGATCCACAAACTGGTACTCCTCGGTAAAGATAAAAACAAACACAATTTCTTCGAAGGGTGTAAATACGTTCTCAACAAATCTTCTAAAATCCATAACAGTTCTCGTACACACCGACAATGTGACGAAAAGTCACTTGTGAAACTTCTTGACTCGCCACCAAGATTTCGAGATAACACTTTTCAAAAGAAGATGAAATGAGGATTTACCAGAAACGTTTATCTTAAACCTAAGAACTGAGACCATAAATCATAAAAGCACTTATGCCCTTCTTATACTTCTGCATTCTCCATTCGTCATCCGAAGCTTACTTTACCACTTGGTAAAACTGAGACAACTTCTCAAACTTAGCGGCGTATTCTTCCATCGCCATGCCACCTTTCCTGAGGATGCACCGGTTGGAGACTCCGGTCTTGGTCGAGGACTGCGTCTTGATCATCCTATCATAATTCCGCTTATGATGCACTAAGTATTAAGTTGATCAGGCTCAATGTCTCTTAGCATCACAAGTGTAATTACAAAAAGGATTAACAAGGAATCAACTCAACCCTAAACTAAGTCCGACTAGGTCGAACTGCTCTGATACCAACTGTAACACCCCGGTATTTCTATTGACCAAAAATACCCAGGTGCACATTAGTAACACGTCAGAGATATATTTCCTGCTTAGACACTGAATATCACTATAAATTTTTCGCTGAATATAACCCAAACAGTCTTATTTACTACAAGACAATATGGTTCTCAGACCATATACCATCAGCATCTATAGTATTCAGTATCATACAAGAAAGCAGAAGAAAGATATACAATAAATACATAATGTTTTAGTATACAGACAACAAAAGGGAAATAAGCTTAAACATAAAGCTAGGCTATCAGCAACCAGTCCGAGCTCAACCTACTCGTGCCTCTTGGATTTCCGCTGTCCCTGTGTCTCTGTAAAACAACAACATTTAAACAGTGAGATACAATCTCAGTGAGTTCTACCGAGACCCCTACTAACACTCTCGGTTCAATCATGAATTTTTATTTAATGTGACACGGCACCGACTGCGTTACCGCTTCCAAACCCGGTGAACCGCATTACTTAACTTTTAACAGATCACCGACTGCGTTACCGCTTCCAAACCCGGTGAACCTGTTGTGACTCAGTACGACACCGACTGCGTTACCGCTTCCAAACCCGGTGAATCGTACAACAAACAAATTTGACATAACACCGACTGCGTAACCGCTTCCAAACCCGGTGAACCCCCTTACCAATAGCATTTTTCCTAATGGCACGGAGCCTAGGGTAAGGGATCATGACTGCCCCGCCTAGTATGTCAACATGGGTCGTCACCCAAACTCGATATAACACATATATATCCACAATCATATGAACATTTAGCTCATTAAATTTTACTTTACCACATAGGACTCATAGTCCATTTGTTATCAATAAAACGTATCCGCACACGTGTACTATTACTCGGTTTTTCGAAACAGTTTAGACATCAAAAAGCGTTTTATAAAACCCTTTGTAACACACCCAAAATCATGGCGTCATAAGCCTAATATCATTATATAAGGGTTAGGAAAGGATTAGGAGAGGATTGGAATCGAAACGGAATCAATTAGGGCACTTTGAAAAATTTGGACAGAACACAACGCACGGTTCGTGCGCCCATACGCACGGGTCGTGCGCCCTGTGATGCATTTTTGAAAACACAAACAGAAAGATCCGCACGATCCGTGCGCTTTTGACAGCATTGTATTTTATCCCATTTTCGCAATTTTCGTCGTTCCGACCAATTCCGATACCTGTTCCAGTCCAGTCCTAACACCAAAATAGTACAAAAACATATCCAACGTCCTCACTCGATCAACCAATCCAATCAAGGACTCAACACATTCGATTTTCATCAAAATTCGACATATTCAAAAATAATGGTTTTTGACTCAAAATCTTCCAAAATTAAATCACTAAAAGTTTCATTTCAACACGACTCAACCCGAGACTCGCTCCGATTAATTCCTAACTCGAAACAGACAATATCCAGAAATATTCCAGTCCAGCGAAAGCGATAAAACAGTTAATTAATTAATTCGAAACATAAAATCCTAAACGTGAGTAGAACTCACCCTTGAAGCGTGAACCACGATCGAGCCGAATTCACCAAGTAGCCACACGAACATTCCCCGCTCCGGCGACATCCAATCCGCTTCCAAAGCTTTCCACTCGATCGCAAAACCTCATTTTGACCGAAATACCGATTTCCCCGAAATTCTCCACGAACACTATTCATCATCTTCCTCCTCTAACCTCCATGACACTATTCACACATAACCCCAAACATTTTGATTTTTCAACCTAACTCACCCAACTAGCTCCCAATCAACCAATCGAACTCTAATACTCGAGTAATCCACCTTGGGTTCGTTCCTAACCGAACTTAATCCTTCAAAACCAACCCAAAATCGGATTTCCCACAAAACCTCCAAAACACAAAAATGGCCAAGTGAGAGAGAGTGAGTTGATCGTCAGGAAATTGGTACCAAAACGAAGAGGAAGGAACGCCGAACATTTTTCGTGTTGGAAGGAAGTAGTTTCGGCAAAACCTTCTCACTCCCTCTTCTCTTCTCCCTCACGCCATTCTCTTCTTTTCTCTCTTCTCTTCTTCTCTGTATCTCTCTCGCATTCTTTCTCTCTTTTCCCCCTTTCTTTCATTTAATTTCTTTTCTTCTCCTCTCACATGCACACACGTATACACATATATATTTATTTAATATATAGTTGGTAACGTGGTCCAATTACCATATTGATCTGAATCTCCTATTTCGATTCCGAAACTTCCTTGATCCGTATTATCCGGTTAACGATCCGATGACGACCAATAATTAATTTTTGCACTCAATAAATTTACCAGTCAAGTACTAAATTAATTCAATTGGGTTAACATCCCAATAATTCGGTTAATTATTTTGCGGATGTTACAGTTACAGTATCAGAGAGCGACACAAAATACATCCCAAGAGCTAAAAGGAAGGCAGCAGATCCTTCACTCGCGATTACCTGCAGCGTTGCCACAATAGAGCAACATTCCAAGCAGAAGGGGTGAGAATTTTAACAAAACATAATCAAGCACATGATAGAGTAATGAAGACGAACAATCATACAACATCATTATTAACGTCACACTATCATCACCAAACACCAACTCAAAACACAGTTTGCCAACAAGTCACAATCATGATTATGCATGTAAATGCAACCCACACCTGGGTATATGAATGATGGTACCATAGTCATCACAATCAAGAGGCCGAAGCCTATTCTTCACCAGAGGCCGAGGCCTATTCTTCACGATATGCACATGCCATGAGACTCTATATACACATGTGCATTTCATCGAAAACACTCACCTGGAGTACTCATCATCATCATCATCAAACACTCATAGAGTGTATTCGTCACAATTCATCTCAATCACATTACATCGTTATTAAGGCCATACTCATAGAGTATATTCTTCACAGTTCATCATAAATCATATTACATCATTATCACGCATATCATTTTTGAGATTTTGGTAGCAACACATTTGGAGTTTAGAAAAACATTCCGTTTCAATTTAGTAAACACCACATCTTATTTGAAAGGACATCACATTTTAAATTCGGAAAACACCACATTTATTAAGCTTGGGAAACACTATATCTGAATTGAGAAACGTCACATTTTTTGCTAGTAGAAACATCACCATTCTATGGAGGAATATCACTTTAAAATTTAAAGAAAATACCACAATTTTAATTGGGAAAACTTCACATTTTTGTGGAGAAACATCACATCTATATTGGAGAAAAACTTCACATGTAATAGTGGAAACATCATATTTTTATTGGGAAAATATCACATTTTTAATTGGAGAAAACTGTGTGAAAACAGCAGGAAAAACAGTGGAAAAACAGTGCACAACAGTGGGAAACAGTGACTCGCGCTTGGGGCGCGAGTGGGGCACGAGCGGGGCGCGAAACAGCAGCAACAACAGGCCCCAGCGTATCACGCTTGCGCTTGAGGTGCGACCCGAGCGCGATCGAGGCGCAAAAGGCCAGAAACAGCTCACTTGCAGGAATGTTCAGATTTTCAAATTTTTCATCCAGACATCATCCAATTCATCGAAACACAATTTCATCACACATTGTTCATCGCCCAATTC
Source organism: Astragalus membranaceus (assembly GCA_039519185.1). Lineage (NCBI taxonomy): Eukaryota > Viridiplantae > Streptophyta > Magnoliopsida > Fabales > Fabaceae > Astragalus > Astragalus membranaceus. The sequence continues at coordinate 97,415,955 of CM076846.1, read as the reverse complement.
AACGCAATTTCATCAATACATCATCAAATTCATCAAATAGTTCCTCTAAACGTTCATCAAAACAAACATCGAAATTCTCCGAAGGGAAACGTCAACAGCTCATCAAACAAAACCTCAACATTTCAATTACACTACTACACCCAAAAATCCCACAAAACCCCAATCACATACTCGATTTTGTTGAATTAAAACGCTCACCCTTACCTCGTATTTTGCATGTTCCGGAAGACAATGACGAAGAGTCACGAACAAAACCCAGCAACACAACGAACGAAGCTTCTCTTTCCTCCTTCGAAACCGTAGTCACGCCTACTTCTTGATCAAGGGGGGAAATCAACACACGGAGATTAGGGCTTGAAAGTCACAACACTAGGAAAAGAAGAAAAACGACAAGGAAGGATTGAGAACTCTTACCTAACGAGACCTCGAGAAAATTCCCTTCCTTCCTCTTCTCCTCAGCGCCGTACGATGCTCCCTCTCCTCTCACTCTCTCAAATTTCGCTTTCTTTCTCTGATGCAAGGAGTGAGGCACAAAAACCCTAACCCCTTAGCTTCAAGAGCCTCAGGAGCGCCTAAGCTATTGGGCTTGGGCTTCCTGGGCCATTCTTCACCACCCCTGAGTTGCCAACGTCACCACCAATACTCGTTCCATTTCCTGAACAACGTCCATCATTTTAATTAATTTAATCACGCTTCCAATGAAATTAATAGTTCAATTAAATAATTTAATTAAATTATTTCTGGGGTGTTACATGCCTTGCCTGTCCATGCATGCGTTTGTATAAAATATTTTTTTAAGCTTTTAACCCAACAGGTTTATTAGAAAAAATCATCTCTCAACTACTACTAAAATTTATAGACCTGAAGTGATAGGATCTTACACTGTGTCTTATCAAAAGCAGATTAACAATTAGGTCTTGAACTCTAGAGCCGCTTCTCCTCCAAGCCGCTACAATTTAAGATATCCTGCTCTTTAATTCTTGTCCTGTACTTTTATACAACTGCAACCATTAGTTGACAGATTGTAATTTGTTATCATACAAAACAAAGAGTGTTTGTCCTTGGATCAACATTTATGTCCCTGCAGATGAGGAGATCAAGATTAGAGTGTTGGGGGAAGCTCATATGAGTAAATTCTCAGTACATCCTGTTGGTACCAAGATGTATCAGGATCTTAAGGTCTTGTATTGGTGGATGAGAATGAAGTCAGATATTGTGGAATTTGTTTCTCGATGTTAAACTTGTCAAAAGGTTAAGTTCGAGAGCATCAAAAGTCGTCTGGTCAATTACAACCTTTGTCGATTCCTATGTGGAAGTGGGAAAGTGTTTCCTTGGATTTCGTGATGGGGTTGCCTCTTTCACGAAATGGTCATGATTCCATTTGTGATGTCGTTGATAGTTTGACAAAATCTGCTCATTTTATTTCCGTTCGATCCAATTATATGGTGTCGAGGTTGGCAGAGGAATATCTCAAGAATATTGTTAAGTTGCATGGAACTCCATTGTGTCAGACAGAGACCCTAAGTTTAATTCCCGTTTTTGGAGAGCCTTGCATGCGGCAATGGGATCACAACTTGATATGGGTACTACTTATCATCCTCAAACCGATGGTCAGACGGAGAGGACAATTCAAACCTTAGAAGATATGCTCCGAGCTTGCATTTTGGATAGTGGTGGTAGATGGGAAGATCATCATCCATTGGTGGAGTTTTCTTACAACAATAGTTATCACTCAAGCATCGGCATTGGTGGGATGTTGGTGAATGAAGATTGGTGGGACCAGATTTAATTTAAGAAATGACAGACAACATTCGTCAGATAGAAGAAATGATTAAAACTGCTCAGAGTCGTCAAAAGAGTTATGTGGATAAGAGAAGAAAGCCTTTGGAGTTCAATGAAGGTGATCATATGTTTCTTAAGGTCACACCTACCTTAGGTTCTGGTTGTGCTCTTAGTTCCAAAAAGCTTAGTCCCCGTTTCACTAGCGCATTTCAAATCATTGAGAGGATTGGGTCCGTTGTCTATCAGATCGCTTTGCCTCCATTCTTGTCTAATCTTCAGAACATGTTTCATGTATCTCAACTTCGGAAGTAAAATCCCGAACCTTGTCAACCATTAAGTTTTGAGACGGTTGAACTGTGGCTCGATCTTACCCATCAGCCATATCTGATTTGTGTTTTAGATCGCAATGTGAAGACTCTTTGAAGGAAAAAATTTTTCAAGTTGGGGTGAAATGTAACACCCAAAGTAATTTATAATTACTTTGATGTCAAAGAGGCTTGAGTTTTAATTTTTATTGTGACTTGAGGTGTTTAGGAAATTAATTCCTAAAAAGAATGATTGACTTAGTTGAAAGTGGACATAAAATTATTGGGTGATTTATTGTGTTGATGCATTAGTCAATGTGGGGAATTATTAGAGTTTGAGGTAGAACCTTAATAGGGAATTAAAACTCTAATTAAGTTGTCTCCAATCTTTTAAGCCAAAATACCCTTTTTACCCCACTTAGACCCACTCTAAGACATAAGGGCTGAAGGGGGAAAACACACACACACACACACACCAACAAAAAAACACAATTTCAGAGAAAATTAGAAAGAGAGGGAAGAAGAGGGAGTGAGAACTCGAAGAAGAGAAGGGAAAGAGGAACCATGGAGAAATTTTCAACTCCATTCCACTCCACTCATTGAAAATCTTTCATTCATCAACATTCCACCAATTTCTCTTCTCATTTCCCTCTCATTTACGAAAAAATCACACTCATAAAGCAAACCCCCAAATCTGCAGAAAGTCACATCCACCTTGAAACCATGAAAAACTAGCTTGCATGTTTAGTTTTTGTACTCTAGGGAGCAACAGGAGTTGAAATAGAACCTGCTTTTCATTTCTTGTGGGCTTGGGAAACTCGCATTTCATCATTGGAGCTTGGGGTGTGTGATTAGGAAGCCTAGGAGAGTGTTTTGGTGCTTGAATTGCACATTTCATTGATTCCTCTTAACAACCTTGAAGACATGTGAGTTATTTGCCATTTTCATAAACTTCAAACATGAATTCTGAATTGGTGTTATTAAAAGTCTATTTTACCTAATGCATGTTGCTTGGACTTATTTGGTTGTTGGATATGTAACATCTCCCAAAGTAATTATTTTAAATACATTGATGATTGGAGGTTATTAAATTATTTAATTGTTTATGAATGAGTGTGATTGATAATTCCATGAATTGCTTGCTTAAATGTGAAATTAGTGTCCATTGTGTACTAGTTTATGTGAAATAATATGGGGTCATGTATAAGGAGGGAGAGGGGTGCGACTAGAATAAGGGCAAAACAGTAAATTCATTCTTTTTTAAAACCCTCATCCCCACTAAAACTCTTCCAGCTGAACTCTTCCCTCATTCCATCCTCATTTTTATTTTAGTTGTAAGAAAGAAAGAAAGGGAGTTGAGAGAGAGAGAGAGAGAGAGAGAGAGAGAGAGAGAGAGAGAGAGATACCATCGAGAGAAAGAGAGAAGAAGAGGAAAGTTGAGTGAAGCCCCATGAAAACCATGACCAAAACTGATCTTCTCTTCTTCATTCCACTCATTTGTTACTAAGTCTTAGTAAAGCAAGACTCCCAAATAGCAAAGAACACAAAAGAGCTTCTCTCCATCTTCAACCTTTTGGGTTTTCAAATTGCATGAAAGGCTAGGGAGCTAGAGGAAGCTTGGATGATCATTTCATGTTCGATTGGCGTGCTGCAATAGGTAATTTAGAAGCTACATTGTAGGTTAGAGCATCCAAGGAGAGGATTTGGGGCTGAGTTCGAGTTTGCTGGTGTTAGCAGCTTGTTGGTGTTTAAAACATCCAAATGCTAATGTGATTGTTTTTCTGTAGCTGAGTTTGAAGTGAGTTATTTAACCCGTTTAAGTTTCGGTTCCATTGTTTTGTGACTTGCATGATTGATTGTTCTGAATATCATGGGTTGCATGTGTTTTTGGAGGATTTGAAAGAAAGGTGTGCTGAAATTGTGATTGTTATATGATGATCATTGAGCATGATTTTACTTGTTTACCTGCATTAATTGGAATGATATTTGGATGGTCATTGGTGTTGTTATTGATCGGTTATGGTTTGTTTTTAACTTATGTTGAATTCTGGAATGATTGGGGAAGATATCGGGTCGAACGGAGTAGCGAATTCAGCATAAAATCAATATTTTGCAATGCTGAGAAAGGGGCCCGGTCCGTGCGCCCTAGGGCCCGGTCTGTGCGCCCCCTTCTGTCCCCCTTTTTAAAAATTGCGATTTCGCTTTCTTTTCGACGCGAGTTCCTTCCCATTCCTTTCCCAAATTTAACCTAACTTACCCTAACTCTAATTGGACTTAATTGAAGTATATTTGAATGAATCTAACGAGGATTTGATTATGCGAATGTTGTCTAAGACAACGATATTGTTTTGTTAAACGAACGAACGAGTGAGAACACATAATAATGGCTATGAATAAAATGCTATGGGGATTACGATCCCAAGAGGTTACTTAGCGTACTTGGAACAGGAGGTCAAACTCCTGAGTTCAAGGCCCATTATGGTTATCCTGTCAAGACTGGGTTGGGTTCTCCGCTGTGGTTGACGTCGTTCAACTACTTATGGATTATCCTAAGTAAAGAAAGAGGTCAATTAGAATACTTGGAATGGGAGGTCAAACTCCAGAGTTCAAGGCCCTAGCATTACTCGGCCAAGGCCGGGTTGGGGTTCTCCGCTGAAGCTGACGTCGCTCAGTCTTCTTTTGAATTATGCCAAAGCAGTTAAGACAAGTAATAAAAGACTAAGTAGCATACTTGGAATGGGAGGTCAAACTCCTAAGTTCAAGGCCCAGATTGGTTATCCGGTCAAGATCGGCTTGGGTTCTCCGCTGTGGTTGACGTCATTCAACCACTTATGGATTATGCTAACTTATGGCAAGTGAAAAGATTAATTAAAGAGACAACGAGAGTTCCACGGCGAGGGGTCGCTAAAGAACTCACTGAGATTTGTAATCTCACCCCTTATGTTGTTGTGTTTTCAGATTGACAGGTTAAGACCAAGCAAGGCGAGGAAAAGTAGCAGCTGTTGTGGCTATCTAGTTATGGGATCCTTCGAGATCGAAGTATTAGTGTTAGTTTACCCTTGTTAAGGGTTATGTAATGTAGTTTTTGGATATTTTAGGTTTTAAGTTTGTAATTAAGGATATGTATTAGGTCTAAACCGTTGTTTGGATTTGAACTATGAATAAGAAATGATTCATGTAAACTATTTCAGTTATGTCGTTTAAGTTATCCTTTTTGGTATTTATACCACTCAGGACTATGTTTATTCAAATCGATTAACGGGTTAGAACTCTGATTGTATTAAAATGGTTAACAGCCTATACTTTATGACGTCTAAAGATCAGGTTGTTACAGGATATATGTCTTAAGATGAGTCAAAAGCAATTTTTGAAGTCATTGTGTGTTTGTGATAATATGGAATGAGTGATATGTTTGTTGTCACCTACGAATGCTAATTGATTGTATATATGTGTGTTTTGGTCGCATATTGTTAGTTAGTTTTGGCTGGATTGAGTTTGGATTGAAGGGAGATGGTTTTGGAATGATTAAAACTTGTTTTGAAGTGATTTTTATTCAGAATAACAGGTCTTAATCGATTAACACGGCCCCTTAATTGATTAAAGTAATTATGGAGTCGCTTTCTAAAATCTGTCACACTAATCTATTAGGGAAATCGATTATCATAATAGATTAACCTAATAGATTAAACTGTGCAGATTTACTATTTTCTGATTTTCTTCTTTCAATTCTATAACCTTTCCATCGCCAAAACTAACCACACCTTATATCATATAATAAATGATGTTGTCCTTGTTATTGCCAACTGAGAATGTTTAAGTCCCTCCTCTTTTTATTAAATGTGATGTGTTCGAAATGGCGATTAAAACGGTTTTGGGTGTCAACAGAAAACGATTCTTTTCAAAAATTCGTGTGAGAAACTAATTAGTAAATATATAAGTACACCATAAATAAACTAATGAATGGATGATGTAATCTCACTCCTCATATTTGTTGTTTTTCAGATAAGTAGGTGAAGGAAGGAAAGTAAGACTCAACGGATGAATCCTATTAGTTATGGATTTGCAAGTTTTTAAGTTGGCACATGTTTTGTGCTACTTTTAAGTTTAGAAACCTTTTGTGATTATTTATGTTTAATACATGAACTCAGTTGTGTTAAGTTTAAGTACTTATGTATTTGTATTTTGGATTAAGTTATCTGTCGACTCCGATAGGGTAATTTTGGAACAAAAAGGGTTGACCTATGTGGAACAATGTTTTATTATGAGTCAAAATCCTATCATTTTGAGTCTATTAAGGTTGATTTATTAGTCCAATTTATAAATGCGTACTCTGAATGATCTAAAAGGTAATGTCTAAGATTTTATTGTAGACTAAAAATCTAGGATGTTATAGAAGTTCATTTAATCATTCTTTAATATTCTGACCATTTTTAAGGGTAAAATAAATTATTTTAAGTTTTCCTTCACACCAAATTAATGTAAGACGGTTCACTTATCACTTTCTCACTACTTACAATCTATAAATTATTCTAAGACAATTAACTTAACATTCATGTAACATCCCTAGTTTCGATTGATTTCGTTTAATGAAATTAACTAGCGAATTGTTATTCGATAAAATAATAATTCAAGTCAAGGACATGTTAAAAGCGCGAAAACAACATTTAGTTGCTAATAGCATGAATTACGTGGTCGATTTGAGGTAGAAAAAGAATTATGAGAGGATTAGAGGACAAAGGGTATTTTGGTCATTTCCATATCTTTCGAACGCTAACCCGAAATACCCAACACCAAAACATACCCCTTAACTCGATAAGACCATAATCACTATTTTTAGGAGTTAATGATGAGTTAGTGGTTATTTAAGGGTAAACTAAGGTGGGAAGTTAAGTGGAGTGGATTTTGGTCATTTCCCATCCACTTAAAGCCTTGCCCAGCTGAACCAACTTCAGTCAACTCAGAAACCAGAAATTATTCAGAACATAGAGAGAGGGAGAGAAGAGAGGCGCGAAGAGAAGGAGGAGAAAGAAGGAAGAGGAACTTTCCATCTATCCATTGTGTGTAAGCTTTTTCTACTTCCTTCTTCACCATTTTTCATTCTCTAACCAATGATACCAAACTCATAAGCTCATTCATCCTCTTCTCCATTTTTCCATTTCTGGTTTGTGAAGCTCAAAATGGTGCTCTTGGAGTTTCAAAGTTTTGCATGTTGAATTGGAGCTAGGGAGAGTAGAATAGTGAAGCCACATTGTTATTTTGAGGAAGTTCAACAACCTTATTGTAAATTGGAAGTGATAGAGAGTGATTCCAGTAGCTTTAAGAGGTTGAGTTCGAAAATTGAAGTGGTAGAAGTTCAATTTCGAAGTCTAGACACGTTGGGTACGTGTTCGTGATTACGGGGATTGTTCGAGAGGTTACGGTTCGGTAGTTTCGTGTGAGGACGTGATTTCTCCCGAGCTCATCAAAACGGTGAGTTCTACTCACGCTTAGGATCATTTTGTATTTCTGAAATGATTATTATGTGACCGGTTTTGAAGTGTACTTCTTTTCGAAAGTTTAAAGAGTCGAAAACTGTTTTCGGAAAAATAACGTTTTACGGTTTTTATCGGATTTTATATGTAATTGTATGGACTTGATTGACTGGAATATTGCCTGTTATTGTTTGTGTTTTTGTTGGATTTTGATCGGAATACGGATTGGACTTGAACGGAATTGCGAAAATGAGAAAAGCGGAATGAAATGGCGTACTGACAGAAGCGCACGGATCGTGCGCCTATGGCACACGGATCGTGCGCCTATGGCACACGGATCGTGTGCCAGGTTCGCAAAAATGTTTTTAAAAGAAGGTCCAGTGCGCACGAGTCGTGCGCCTAGGGCGCACGGACCGCGCGTGAGCTTCTGTTAGGGAACACCGAATTCTCGTTTCGTCGCTCCTTTTGATTCCAAACCTCTTCTAATCTCCTCTCCAACCCTTTGGGATGATTTTTCCACTTTTTAGACATTGTTTTTGACATGATCAAATATAGTTTTGAAAATTTCTCTCAAACCAATAAATGTTTCGAAAACCGAAAGATAGTACACGTGAGAGGACATGGGCTAGGTTTAAAGTTATGGAACTATATGTTCAGTCAAGTTTATGTTTATGTATTAACATGAATGATAGGTAATAAAAAGGGATGAATAAGCATTTTCATCAAAGATTATTAAGGTTTAAATATATAAATTATATTGAATACAATAGACGGCCCAATGCGGGTGGATATATAATTTATATCAAAAGGATGGGTGACGACCCAGTAGATTAGTATACTAGGGGAGGGGAAGTCATGAACCCCAGAACCTATACCTCAGAGGTTTGAAGCTAGTGTAAGCTAGTGGAGAGGTCCGAAGGCAAAGGCAGAGCTTTTTCCGGAGATGTACTATGGCATGAAAGGAAAAGCCATATGCACGTGGGCCCTTTATGGACTACGATTAAAGGAAAAAGAAATAAAAGGACCGAGAGTTATTGTGAGGGGTTATGGTAGGACTCACTGAGATAATGTTTATCTCACCCTTTATATGTTGTTGTTTTACAGAGAAACAGGGAAAGAAGAAAGCGAAGAGGCACGAATAGGAGCCGTGCTAGAGGAGAAGTTAGAAGACATGGTTCTTTTACCTTTGGTATTGACTTCCCTTGTTGTCTTTGTAACTCGATAGTATGACTTGAATTTATTTAAGTTATGTAATCGTTTCCGCTTTTTCTTGTGATGGTATTGAACACTAGGTTATGAGGATATTGAAAGACATGGAACCTATATGGTTTTTAATTAAGTTATGAAGGTTAAGACTGTTGATGTTAATCGTCGAAAAAAAATTTAGTTGTGTTTAATACCTAGACAGGAAATATTACTCTAATGTATGCCATTTCGTGCATCTTAGCATTTCTATTTGATAGAAATATTAGGGTGTTACAATTCACACCAATATTATTGCATTATTACAAAACACTCTTAATAAAAAAAAGTGATATTGTCAAAAAAAATAAAAAAATGCGATGAAAAAAACGAAAATTGTAACACGCAATTAGAAGAACATATGAACAATAATTTTTTTGAATGTCACTCAAGATTTGTTTAAAATTCCAATTACCACTAATTAGCACTTAATTAGTTTTTTTCTGGAAGAAAGCAGTGAATTAGTTTTACATATAATATTAACTTGAACATGTTTTGCACTTAGTGTCGTTCATCTTATGAAACTTATACTCATCTTTGTTGAGTAAAGACCCATTTCGGTCCCTGACAATTTTCTTGCGGGACAAATTAGTCCATGACATTTTTTTGGGGACACATTACTCCTTGACTATTTCAAAATGGGACACGTTAGTCCCTCCATCCCTTTAACCGTTTACATGTCAGCTAACGTCTCTTACGTGGCACGTTAAGTGCCATGGTGTCACGTTAAGTGCCACGGCGTCACGTTAAGTGCCACAGTGTCACGTTAAGTAACACATTATGTAACATCCCTAGTTTTGTTAATTTCGGGTTACGAAATTAACTAAACGATTTATTATTCGATTAGATGATAAATCGGGTCATGGATACGAAATTTTGTGGAATCAATGTTTAATCGCTCTAGCATAAGAAATACGCGCAAAAATTATTCGAATCATGTGAATTGTAATGGGAAATGGAGCCCAAGGGTAAAATTGTCATTTCGCCTCTTATTGTCGATGTGAAATTTGATGAATGATTAACTAGATCCTAGTCATGGTAAAATCATGAGATTGGTAGTTAAACTCATAAACCTTATGAATGGATGAGTGCTTGATGGATTAGGTTGAGAATTAGCAATAAGGGCAAAATGGTAATTGCACCCTTACTAAAATTCCTCTTCAGATGAGAATAATTATCTCATTCAGTTCTCTCACTCTCTCACTCACATAGAATTCTGAAATTTTTAAAGGAAAAAGAATGGGGAAAGAAAGGAGAGTTTAGAGGAAGGATTGAGTGGAAATTGTGCATAAGGGTATTTTAGTCCTTTAACCTTCCAACACTCCCTCGGCTCCTTAAAACAGTACCCCATCCTCATCTTTCTGATATTCAAGAATTTCTGAAACAGAACCAGTGAAAGAGAACAGAGAAAAGGCGTGTGAGAGAAGGGAAAGGGTAGGAGAAGAGGAAGTGAATCCTCATTGCATGTAAGAACCAAAACTACCATCCATCTCCATTTTGAATTCTCTTTCCATTGGTAGTAATCTTGCTAGCTGATTCTCCATCTTTCCCTCTCCACCATTTTTGAATATTGAGATCCACCTTAACCAAACTCAGTTTTCTAGCATTTTATGCTGATCTTGGGGAGCATATGAGAAAATCCTTGCAATTTGAGAAGCCACAATGAGGAGGCAAGCAAACTAAGGGGCTAGGGACCCTAAAACTTCGAACTTGGAGCTAATTGATGGTGTCTTGGTTGCTGGTTCCAGAGTAGAAGAGATAGGAGACATAATTGTGGAGGCAAGAAGATTGGAAGAAGGAAACAAGATTGCTGGAAAATGGTGCAGCAAATCCCTTCTGGGCAGTCTAAGTAATTTCGGTATATCTCCTTACACAGACATACTTTGAGGTTCATTTTTGTTGATTCTTAAAGTAGACACGAAATCCTTCATCTTTCGCTCAAGAACCAGTTAATTTCATTGAGTATTGAAGGAGGAATTAATCAGACAAGTTAGCATTTTGAATCAGTGGAAGTTTGGACCTATCTGTATTATTCTGTCTATATCTCAGTAAATACGTGGGGTATCAGTTTGAAACTTGTACCAATGGAAACTAGACAAAATTTCCTTCTTAATGGATCCGGAAATTGTTGCATTTCATTGAGTATTGATTGAGATATTGTGGTTGCAAGATGACTCTCAGATGCTGCCAAACCAAATTGGAAGTTAGTGGCCGCGTTCTAGGAGTTGGAGTTAGGTCGGAATGAGAAGTGGGTTACCTCATCGAATTGTGATGCAATTGGGTGAACTCCAGTAGCTGGTCTTGTGATTGAGGTAGTTTTGAAGCGGGTTCGAGTTCGTTGGAGCATGGAAATCAAGGACGGGGATTGTTCGAGCGGTTACGTGTTTTGGGCGTCTCGAAGTCTCGGCAATTCCGTGATTTTCATCACGACCGGTGAGTTCTACTCACGATTAGGGAATATTGTTTTCTGAAATTATGTTGTTTTCAGTCCTAAGACAAAATACTGATTTCGAAATGTTTAAGAACCGAAAACTGTTTCATTAAAACTATTGCGTTTTAGGGTTTTTCCTTAGAATCTATATTTATGTTATATAATTTATGAATTGGATATATAGTCTGGAATTGCCTGGATTTTCTGTATTTCAGGTGGGATTGAGATTAGGAATCGAATTGGGAACGATCGGAGAAATGAATCGGTAAAATCTGTGCAAGTTCTGTAATAAAACAGGACGCACGGATCGTGCGCCCCTGGGCACGGACCGTGCCTGCTTCGGTTTGGCAAAATTGCGAAATAATACAGGACGCACGGATCGTGCGCTCCTGGGCACGGACCGTGCGCTCCCGTCGGATTGACTGGATGGTTTTAGGTGCATCTGGCACGGGTCGTGCGCCCCTGGGCACGGACCGTGCGTGGGGTTCTGTTACCGGCTTCCGATTTCTCGTTTCGTCGCTCCGATTGATTCCAAACCACTTCTAATCTCCTTCCCAATTATTTGTGACATAATTAACCTAATAAAAACTCCTTTTTAAGCATGTTCAACTTGAGTTTTTGAAAAAGAGGTCTTGAAGGTTAATTGAACCGAAAACCGGAAACTTAGTACGCGTGTGAGACATGTTTTGACTAAACTAACCGGATGTCTAACTTTGAATTCATCCAAACGGGTTATAAGTCCACTATGGTTTTAGGATGCCTAGAACTTAACATAAGGTCCAGTGCGGACACGATATATATTTTATTATGTATCATGTTGGGTGACGACCCGACAAGTAGCATACTTGGAAGGGAAGTCATGAACCCTCACCCTAGGCCCTGTATACGTTTTGGCGTGGTCCATTCGTGGGTTACCGGGAGTCGTGGTTCTTGCACAGCTGGTTTATGCTAAGTTTCCTCACGTTTCGCCGGGAGTCGTGGTTATTGCACAGTCGGCGTTTCGATTATTGTTTGGACATTGCTACTCTAATAAAAAAGTTGTAACGGTTTAATAATTGAACCAAGTGTAACATCCCCTAATTAGCTAATTAGATTAATTAAATTAGCAAGAGGATTATCATGAATTGTTTAATTAATAAATAATAAGTTATGCATAATTGCAATATTATGTTAAGTTAGTGAGTCATGGGAATTAGTGTGGTGTTAGGAATAATTTAAGAGAATGTTAGAGAATAAGGGTATTTTAGTCTTTATAACCCTTTAAATGATAGCCAGCTGAACCCACACCCCACACCACACAACACCATCTCATTTCCAACATTTCAGCAAAAGAGAGGCTTGAGAGAAAGGGAGAGAGAGCTCGAGAGAGAAAGTGGAGAAGGAAGGGAAGAGTTCCTACCTTTATTGTTCATGCATGTGTAATCTAAAACTACCATCCTCCATCATTTTTCTTCTTCTTCCCATTGATCTAATTTTCTGAGCAAACATCCAACTCCTCTCCAAAACACCATTTTCAAACCTTCAAGCTCCAAGCATGGAAATGGAGATATAACCCTTGCATGTCCTTGCTAGAGTCCATCATTTAGTACCAAGGCTCACCTCCAAGCCACAAATTGCTGTTTGAAGTTGTGGGGTAGCTGGGATTCGAAATCAATTGTTGTCCAAGCAATTTGGAGTGGTTGAGTTTCTTGTTGGAGCGAGTTCGAAGAGAGTTCGTGGTTTTGGAGCGGTTGTATTCTCGGAGTTCCGGTGTTGCGTGATTTTCATCACGATAGGTGAGTTCTATACTCGCTTAGGGAATATGTTTGTGTTTCAGAATCTTCTTTTCGAAAACCATGGTCATGTATTCGTGTTATCAAAAGAAATCTTATTGAAAAACCGTTTTCCTCCAAAACTTGTGATTGAACTATGAATTGCTTGATTGATTGTTGGGTGTGCTGGATTGGATTGCTATAATATTGTGTTTTAATGCGTGTTGGAGTTTGGGCCTCGATCGGAAGGGAAGTGGGAATCGGAATGGAATGGAATAATACATGAAAAACCTGTTTTCTGGAAACTGATAGAGACGCACGGATCGTGTGCCTACGAGCACGGGTCGTGCGCCTCCCTCTGATACGACAGGGACTGGGTTTTAAAACACACACGGATCGTGCGCCTAGTCGCACGGGTCGTGCGTAAGTCTCTGAAACTTTCTGTAAATCTGGTAGCTAACGCACGGATCGTGCGCCTACACGCACGGGTCGTGCGTATCTTCCTGGAAAATTTCTACAAACTGTTCAACCACGCACGGGTCGTGCGCCTACACGCACGGGTCGTGTGAGATTTTCTGACCTTCAATTTCAAAGTACATATTTATCCATTCCAAATGATTTCAATCCTCTTCTAATCCATTCCCCAAGGTCCCACAACAATGTAAAGGTAACAATGGTATGAGATTGAACATGTTCGATAGAAAAATAGTGTGTTACGAATAAAATGGAAAACCGCTCTTAGAGAACGCGAGAGTGCAAATGTTAAAGAATGATCATAACACACGATACTTGACTGATATTGTACACTGAAATTGACTGATATGGTACATGGTACATGACTGGAATGACTAACAGCCCAATGTGGGTACACAGACTGAAAATGTATAATAAATACAGGAGGAAAAGGGTGACGACCCTAAGAGGTTAGCATACTAGGGGAGGGGAAGTCATGAGCCCCAAAACCTAGACTCAAGAATGTTTCCCCTGCTAGAAATAGCGGGATGGGTTCACCAAAAGGTCAAGAGATGCCTATAAAATAGGTAGACTGAGGTGTTATGCTAAAAACATGGAACAAAGATTGCATGCTTCATGTGTCGCTTAGGAGGGCCATGAGCATGAAGGTTACAGGAACTGAATGTATTTCCACGTGGTTGCTTTTTAGGACCACGAGTTCAAAACAAGGCATAATGAACCGCTAGAGTTGTAAGGGGTCTCGATAGGACTCACTGAGATAATGTTTATCTCACCCTTCATATTTGTGGTTTTTACAGAGAAACAGGGGAAAGCAAAGGCGGTAAAGCATGGCTAGCTGGTGTGACTCTTGGAGTCATTGAAGACCTAGTTTAATGTTTTAGACCTTGTTTCCGTTTATGGTTCCTATTTTCCGATTGTATAACTTTCATTGTCAAGTTGTAAAATCGTTTCCGCTACTTTATGTTTTGAGTATTGAACACCAGGATATGTACAAGTCTTAAGTTTTGGAACTTAAGCATTTTCAGAAAGTTATGAGGTTCAGAGAACCAGTTATTATGTATTATCTAAAGTTTTAGATGTGTTCAATATTTCAATAACAGGAAGTTACTCTGATGTATGCCATTTAGTGCATTTCGGTGATTCTATATGTTAGAATTTATCGGGGTGTTACATTATGGTATCAGAGCAGTTCGACCTAGTCGGGCTTAGACAGTTAGGGTGGTTTTATCCCTCGAGTAACTCTGCTATCTTGCTTCTTGTGATACTAAGAGACATTGAGACTGATCAACTTAATACTTGGTGTATCATTTGCAGAATTATGGCAGGAGGATCGAGGAATAACCCACCAGTTGATCCGCATTCTGCATGGATGCAGAACGTGATCGAGAGACAACAGAAGATGATGGAAGATATGCTGCAGATGCAACAGAATGCTCAAGCTCAGCCCCAGCAAGTCCCTGAGCCTCAAGCTGACCCAAGGAGGGTTTTCTCTGAATTCCTGAAAATGAAGCCGTCTGAGTTCCGAGGAGGACCGGATGTTATGGAAGCTCAGCATTGGCTAGATGATATAGAGAAGATCTTCGTAGCTATGCAAGTAACTGATGATGACAAGTTGAGATTGGCAACTCATATGCTGAAAGGAGAAGCTAACAACTGGTGGACTAATGCCAAAGCCATGATGGTAACTATGGATACTCCCCAGACGTGGGAACATTTCAAGCAGGTATTTTTGGAGCAGTTCTTTCCGACAGCCATGAGGTTCGACAAGGAGAACGAGTTTCTGACTCTCACTCAAGGAAGTTCAACTGTGGGTCAGTACGCGGCTAAGTTTGAAGAGTTATATCAATTCTTCGGTTTGGCCGGGTATGCTCCCAATGACAAGTGGAAAACCGAAAGGTTCAAGTATGGGCTAAGGGAAGACATTGCTCAGAGTTTGAGTTCTTTTGCCTATACTAACTATGCTGCCATGGTTCAACAATCGCACATAGCTGAGAGTGACTTGAAAAGGTTATATGCAAGCAGGAAAGTATTCCATCAGAATAAGAAGAATGTTGGATCATCCAACCATCAGACGGGTCCCAGGCACAACTCCAACAAAGGGAAGCAGGTTCAGTCATCGAACTCCTCAAAATTCAGTACGTGTTCCAACTGTGGAAAGTACCATCAGGGCAAGTGCCAGATGGGATCCAACCAGTGTTATTTCTGCAAGAAAGACGGCCATTTTGCACGGGACTGCCCAGAGAAAGAGAAGAGTCAAGGAAGTAACCCTGCTGCTACTACAACTCATGGGAGAGTTTACACCTTAGACGCCCAGAAGGTCACACCGTCAGATAATCTACTAAGGGGTATGGGATCTCTTTTTAATAACTCCGTTAGTATTTTATATGATTCAGGTGCGACTCATTGTTTTATATCAAAAGTTTGTGCCGAACGGTTGGGATTGGCTTTAACTCCTTTGCCTCAACCAATCTCCATTAAGACTGCTGCTGAGGGTAGTGTTCAGACCCAAGCGATATGTGAAAATTGTCTTCTATCCATTGGAGACAGGAATTTTGTAGTAGACTTCATTTGTTTACCAATGAAGGGCATGGATGTCGTCCTAGGAATGAGTTGGATGACGGCCAACCATGTGACTATAGATTGTTTCCATCGAACTATCGGTTTCGCCTCCGAGTCAGTGGAGCTACAGCCGCCCAATTCTGAAGCTGTTATTTCTTTCACATCGGCCAGTAACTATCTATTCCAAGGCGCGGAAGCTTACGTCATGATGCTGTCTGCATCCACTGGGACAGGTCAGGATTTATCTTCTGTGCAAGTTGTTAATGAATTTCTTGATGTGTTTCCCGATGAAGTTCCTTCGTTTCCTCCGGACCGTGAGGTGGAATTTTCTATAGAATTGGTTCCAGGCACTGGACCTATTTCTATAGCCCCGTATAGAATGTCGCCATTAGAGTTGAGGGAACTGAAAGTTCAACTGGAAGAGCTAATTTCCAAACGGTTCATCCGGCCGAGTGCCTCACCATGGGGTGCTCCAGTGTTGCTTGTCAAGAAGAAGGACGGAAGTATGAGATTGTGTATCGATTATCGTCAGTTGAATAAAGTGACTGTCAAGAACAAGTACCCTCTACCGAGAATTGATGATTTGCTAGATCAGTTGAGGGGAGCTTCTGTGTTTTCAAAGATTGATCTAAGGTCCGGTTATCACCAAATCAGGGTTCGAGCTTTGGACGTCCCGAAGACCGCTTTCCGTACGAGATATGGACACTATGAATTCGTAGTGATGCCCTTCGGTTTGACCAATGCTCCAGCTGTATTCATGGATTATATGAATCGAATTTTTAATCCTTATCTGGATCAGTTTGTGGTAGTGTTCATCGATGATATCTTGGTGTTCTCTAGGACGATTGAGGAGCATGTGCAACATCTCCGAATTGTTCTGAACATTCTCCGAGAGAAGAAGTTGTATGCTAAGCCGTCCAAATGTGATTTTTGGATGCCAGAAGTTAAGTTTCTGGGCCACGTAATATCTAGGACAGGTGTTGCTGTGGATCCCAGTAAGATCGAAGCTGTGGTAGACTGGGAGCAGCCGTCTACGGTTACTGAGGTAAGAAGTTTCTTAGGATTAGCTGGGTACTATCGAAGATTCATTCAAGGATTTTCCCAGTTGGTTCTTCCACTCACTCGGTTAACTCGCAAGGGTCAGCCGTTTGTTTGGGACTCTGACTGTGAAAATTGTTTCACGGAATTGAAGGGTCGTTTGACTTCTGCACCTATCCTGATTCTTCCTGATCCGTCAGTAGGATTCCAAATCTATTGCGACGCTTCTGGTAAGGGTTTAGGATGTGTCCTAATGCAGAATCAACAAGTGGTTGCTTATGCCTCCAGGCAGTTGAAGCCACATGAAGAGAATTACCCGACTCATGATTTAGAGTTGGCGGCGATTGTGTTTGCCCTAAAGATTTGGAGACATTACCTGTATGGGTCTCGTTTCGAAGTCTTTAGTGACCACAAAAGTCTGAAGTATTTGTTTGACCAAAAGGAGCTGAACAACAGACAGAGGAGATGGGTAGAATTCCTGAAAGATTATGATTTTGAATTGAAGTACCATCCTGGTAAGGCTAATGTTGTTGCCGATGCTTTAAGCAGAAAGTCTATCCATACTGCAAAGCTGATGATGCACGAGATGTCATTGTTGGAATCATTCAGAGACCTCAATTTGAGAGTTAAGTCGAGAAGGAACAGGTTGGTGTTGAGTCACATTCAGATTTCAAGTTCATTGAGGAATCTAATTCGCTCAGCCCAAGAAGGTGATGTAGAACTGCAAGCGCAGAAGAGATTGCCGAACTACACCGAAGACGGTGATGGTGTAATTTGTTTTGATGGCAGAATCTGTGTGCCAAATGATGAGGATGTGAAGAGGCAAGTTTTAGAGGAGGCTCATAAGAGTCAGTTCTCAATACATCCTGGGTCTACCAAGATGTATCGAGATTTGAAGCAATTATACTGGTGGCCGGGCATGAAAGTGGATATAGCAGAATTTGTGTCTCGATGCTTAACTTGTCAAAAGGTTAAGATAGAGCACCGGAAGCCAGGTGGCCAGTTACAACCGTTGAATGTACCTGAATGGAAATGGGAAAGCATATCTATGGATTTTGTCATGGGATTGCCGCGGTCCCAAATCGGAAATGATTCTATTTGGGTAGTGGTGGATCGCCTGACCAAGTCCGCTCATTTTATTCCAGTGCGTTCGACTCACAAGGTTGCTAGGTTAGCAGATGAATATCTCAAGAATATTGTGAAGTTGCATGGAATCCCTACAAGTATCATCTGTGATCGAGATCCCAAGTTTACATCTCGATTTTGGAGAGCATTGAACATGGCGTTGGGAACAAAAGTGTGTGTTAGCACTGCTTACCATCCTCAGACAGACGGGCAGACTGAGAGGACAATCCAGACATTGGAGGATATGTTGAGAGCTTGTGTACTCGATAGTGGAGGCAGATGGGAGGATCACCTTCCATTGGTGGAATTCTCATACAACAACAGTTATCATTCTAGTATCGGAATGGCTCCATATGAAGCATTGTATGGAAGGAAGTGCAGAACACCATTGTGTTGGTGGGATGTAGGTGAGCAGAGATTGTTGGGACCAGATTTAGTCCGGGAGACTACGGAGAAGATCCGTCAAATCAGAGAAAGGATGAAAGCCGCGCAGAGTCGGCAAAAGAGTTATGCGGATAAGAGGAGAAGGCCGCTAGAATTCGAAGAAGGAGATCATGTCTTTTTGAAACTTTCTCCAACCATTGGGACCGGTATTGCTTTGCGAGCAAAGAAGCTCAGTCCTCGGTATGTCGGACCCTTCCAGATTATCGAGCGAGTTGGGCCGGTAGCGTATCGCATTGCCTTACCTCCAGAATTGTCCAGATTACATGATGTGTTTCATGTATCGCAGCTAAGGAAATATATTCATGATCCGAATCAACCATTAAGCCATGAAGCGATTGACATCAGAACGGATCTATCTTATCATCCTACCCCAATCAGGATCATCGAACGTGGCGAGAAAACGCTCCGGACGAGGTCAATTCCTATTGTCAAGGTGCTTTGGGACGGTGTGTCACCTGACGAAGCGACATGGGAAGTAGAGGAGAGCATGCGGGAGAAATATCCGTGTTTGTTCAAGTAAGGTATGTTTTGTCAATTTTGAGGACAAAATTTTAGAAGTTGGGGTGATTGTAACATCCCCTAATTAGCTAATTAGATTAATTAAATTAGCAAGAGGATTATCATGAATTGTTTAATTAATAAATAATAAGTTATGCATAATTGCAATATTATGTTAAGTTAGTGAGTCATGGGAATTAGTGTGGTGTTAGGAATAATTTAAGAGAATGTTAGAGAATAAGGGTATTTTAGTCTTTATAACCCTTTAAATGATAGCCAGCTGAACCCACACCCCACACCACACAACACCATCTCATTTCCAACATTTCAGCAAAAGAGAGGCTTGAGAGAAAGGGAGAGAGAGCTCGAGAGAGAAAGTGGAGAAGGAAGGGAAGAGTTCCTACCTTTATTGTTCATGCATGTGTAATCTAAAACTACCATCCTCCATCATTTTTCTTCTTCTTCCCATTGATCTAATTTTCTGAGCAAACATCCAACTCCTCTCCAAAACACCATTTTCAAACCTTCAAGCTCCAAGCATGGAAATGGAGATATAACCCTTGCATGTCCTTGCTAGAGTCCATCATTTAGTACCAAGGCTCACCTCCAAGCCACAAATTGCTGTTTGAAGTTGTGGGGTAGCTGGGATTCGAAATCAATTGTTGTCCAAGCAATTTGGAGTGGTTGAGTTTCTTGTTGGAGCGAGTTCGAAGAGAGTTCGTGGTTTTGGAGCGGTTGTATTCTCGGAGTTCCGGTGTTGCGTGATTTTCATCACGATAGGTGAGTTCTATACTCGCTTAGGGAATATGTTTGTGTTTCAGAATCTTCTTTTCGAAAACCATGGTCATGTATTCGTGTTATCAAAAGAAATCTTATTGAAAAACCGTTTTCCCCAAAACTTGTGATTGAACTATGAATTGCTTGATTGATTGTTGGGTGTGCTGGATTGGATTGCTATAATATTGTGTTTTAATGCGTGTTGGAGTTTGGGCCTCGATCGGAAGGGAAGTGGGAATCGGAATGGAATGGAATAATACATGAAAAACCTGTTTTCTGGAAACTGATAGAGACGCACGGATCGTGTGCCTACGAGCACGGGTCGTGCGCCTCCCTCTGATACGACAGGGACTGGGTTTTAAAACACACACGGATCGTGCGCCTAGTCGCACGGGTCGTGCGTAAGTCTCTGAAACTTTCTGTAAATCTGGTAGCTAACGCACGGATCGTGCGCCTACACGCACGGGTCGTGCGTATCTTCCTGGAAAATTTCTACAAACTGTTCAACCACGCACGGGTCGTGCGCCTACACGCACGGGTCGTGTGAGATTTTCTGACCTTCAATTTCAAAGTACATATTTATCCATTCCAAATGATTTCAATCCTCTTCTAATCCATTCCCCAAGGTCCCACAACAATGTAAAGGTAACAATGGTATGAGATTGAACATGTTCGATAGAAAAATAGTGT
Organism: Astragalus membranaceus; assembly: GCA_039519185.1. Taxonomy (NCBI): domain Eukaryota; kingdom Viridiplantae; phylum Streptophyta; class Magnoliopsida; order Fabales; family Fabaceae; genus Astragalus; species Astragalus membranaceus. The sequence goes on along the minus strand of CM076846.1, from coordinate 97,395,368 downwards.
GTTACGAATAAAATGGAAAACCACTCTTAGAGAACGCGAGAGTGCAAATGTTAAAGAATGATCATAACACACGATACTTGACTGATATTGTACACTGAAATTGACTGATATGGTACATGGTACATGACTGGAATGACTAACAGCCCAATGTGGGTACACAGACTGAAAATGTATAATAAATACAGGAGGAAAAGGGTGACGACCCTAAGAGGTTAGCATACTAGGGGAGGGGAAGTCATGAGCCCCAAAACCTAGACTCAAGAATGTTTCCCCTGCTAGAAATAGCGGGATGGGTTCACCAAAAGGTCAAGAGATGCCTATAAAATAGGTAGACTGAGGTGTTATGCTAAAAACATGGAACAAAGATTGCATGCTTCATGTGTCGCTTAGGAGGGCCATGAGCATGAAGGTTACAGGAACTGAATGTATTTCCACGTGGTTGCTTTTTAGGACCACGAGTTCAAAACAAGGCATAATGAACCGCTAGAGTTGTAAGGGGTCTCGATAGGACTCACTGAGATAATGTTTATCTCACCCTTCATATTTGTGGTTTTTACAGAGAAACAGGGGAAAGCAAAGGCGGTAAAGCATGGCTAGCTGGTGTGACTCTTGGAGTCATTGAAGACCTAGTTTAATGTTTTAGACCTTGTTTCCGTTTATGGTTCCTATTTTCCGATTGTATAACTTTCATTGTCAAGTTGTAAAATCGTTTCCGCTACTTTATGTTTTGAGTATTGAACACCAGGATATGTACAAGTCTTAAGTTTTGGAACTTAAGCATTTTCAGAAAGTTATGAGGTTCAGAGAACCAGTTATTATGTATTATCTAAAGTTTTAGATGTGTTCAATATTTCAATAACAGGAAGTTACTCTGATGTATGCCATTTAGTGCATTTCGGTGATTCTATATGTTAGAATTTATCGGGGTGTTACACCAAGTGTTTGTGAGGGGGCACGGTAGAACTCACTGAGACAAGTTGTCTCACCCAATCATTGTTGTTGTTTTTACAGAGAACAGGATATAAGGATAGCAGGCGGCACAGTTAGTTGTCAGGCTCGAGGAGAAGTTGGAGATGTGATCTTCCATCCATGTTTTAGATTTCTTTGATGTAGCCTCTGTATTCGGTCTTATGACTCGAACTTGTATAATGTTATTCCATAGTTTCCGCTGTTTCTTGTAAGGATTTATATCTGAACAGGAATTTTTATACTCTGATGTAAACCAAATTGTATATTTAGGTATTTCTTTGTTAAAGAAATACCGGGGTGTTACATTTGGTATCAGAGCGGTTTGACCTTGTCGGACTTAGTGACCTTCGGGTCAAGAGTATAGGATCGAGTCAGCTAGGGACTTAGACAACTATGTGTCAGATCTTTTTAGTATATTATATGACGCATTGAGTCAGGATCCACTCAATGTTTCATGTAAGTTACTGAAAATTATGACAGTTAGTTGCCTCAGCCCCGAAAATGTCCGAAACCCTATGCCATAGGATTCTTATCCTTCTCATTTCATCAGAGCGCGCAGCGGCAGCAGAGGGCTACAGGTGACATTTGGGAACAATGACGGACATCCGCGATGGTTCGAGGAAACTGTAGGCGGCTGTTCAGTAAATGATTCGGATGCGGCTAGTGAGTCACAGTATAAGATGTCGTAGGTCTTATCGAGAGTTCAAGTTAAGCAAAGCCATTGGGCAGTAGTAACGTCAGTGTCCTGAAATCTGTCAGATTAGTTAACACCCAAAACCCTGACCATTGATTAGTCAGCCTATCAGTTATCTAAATACTGTTTCACAGTAAATCTTACCTTCTGGTATAAGTCAATCCCAGTCTTGATAGCAGTTAAGGAAGCCCTTATCGATTAATTCCAAGCATAGATCCTGATTCTTCTTCTTCCGAGTCACAATGTGACAGGTGGTAAAGCCAAGTGAGTAAAGATAGTCCATCGTCAGTATTGACTACCGGACTCAAAAGGTGTCGATTAGGTCAAGTCCCGATCAGGAATTTCACGAACCAAGTCCTTTTAAGCAGTTTAGTATGTGGAATCAGTAGAAGTGACCTTATTTCAATCCTCTGACTAGAAGCATCCCGTTCGCGGTCTGTGAGAAATTCTTGTTAGTTTTCCGACCCATTTTGTTCGTAACTGCTGCTCCGGAACTCCGATTTTTATGTTCTGAGAGGCGTTGGAAGGCTAACGAAAATATCTACATCGATGGATGGGTTGTGAGCCGTACCTCCAATTTTATTGTGAAGTGTGCCTCTGCTTTTAATCTGAACCGCAAACTCTAAAGCATTCGTGGAGTGTGAACCTCCCTATGTGCGAGAAATTGGAAGAGCGAGGAGCTTAAGGTCACCAAAGTGGCGAACTTGACGTTGTCATGGGGATAGAACTCGTTCAGGAACTTGATTGATTTACATGATAGTAATCATTATATCTGAATAGTTACGAAAGTTCGGAAAGAAGCTGGGCTAAGGAAAATTCCAAATAACATGTACTTGAAATTTTATGAATGAATACGAAAACACTCAAGGTGTGCTCGTTTGATTTCCAAAATAACTTTTTGTTTTCAAAATTCCTTGGTACCGTCGCAGTTCCAATTTCGTAATTAATCCGAGAATAATTGTTATGTTGAAGTTAATCGAGAAACCAAGGATTGCATAGGATAATACTAAATCTTACCTTCTAAATAAAACCTTATGTCGTTCTAGTAAGATTCCTAATATCGAAATTCGCATCTCCTTAGGATCTGAGTGATCAAGATCTAAGAAGGATAGGTATCAAAGTTCAAGCCTGGTTGATCTAGAAAGACAACTAAAATTGGATAAGTCGTTGACTTAGAAAATTCCGAAAAGAGCCATGTTAAGGAGGTTACCTTTCGGCAGTGATAGTGTTCAAGCTTCCGTTACTGAAGTGAAATTCCAATCGTAATCTTGAATTCGTTAGGGTTAACAGTAAATTCCTATGACTTTGATCCATCTGATGGGTCAAGGCTAGTTTCTCCATTCTAATAATCTATTTGTTGGATGTCAATAAAGTATGTATGCGCTGAATTCAGAGTTGTCTGATTTAGTTCGGCACACGAGACGGTTTCTACGGAATCCGACGAGTTGAACACGCGCAGTGCATTTTTCTTTTTACCCAACACACCAGTTTGATGGACTGACGTCTGAAAATGAACCATATGTCAGTCTAAGACTAAATGATTGGACAGTGAGTGTATGATACACGAGTCCTTGATTCGAGAAGAGGATCGAAAGGAAATGAATTGGATCGAATAGAATAGCGGTTTGAGAAAAATTTTAAAAGCAAATATCCGCTTTCCTTTCGACTCAATGTCTTCCTGATCCATTTCTCGAACGAACCCAATTATTTTATCTTAACGGAGCCAAACTCACGCACGATAATGGAAGTTTGTGAGATTTTGATCGCACAAATAGTGATTCCAACAAAGTAACACTTTTATTCTCACTTTCAAACTCGTAAATTTTAAAAACCAGAGAATGAGATTCCGCGTTGTTGAAGCGTCGTGCATCGAGTAAGTTCATCTATAAGTTGGGGTAAATTAACGTTTTGGATAGTCGTATTTTTCGAACCGTCATTATTGAAAGCTCCATTGAAAAGAATTTTTTTATCCAAATGAAACGAATGTACTTTCAAGTTTTGGAACAAATTTAATGAAAGAGTGTTTCACTATTTTAGAGTTTTCTTGGGTCAGGTTGTGAGTAAAATTGTTTTCTACATTATTGGACTGAGAGTCAATCTATTTTATAAAATAACTCTGGTTGCCTCAGTCAAAATTTTCAGTAAAAAGAGTCAAGCCCTTATGTAAGCGTAACTCGGGAAGGGAAGAAAACTTTTCTTCCGGATACCGCATAGATGGATTTCAAAGTAATTCTCTCATAGACATCCTTTCCTTCCAACTCAAACTACGGCTAAGCCGAAACCTTCTGAAGTCCCGATTTTGATAGTGGACGGATGCATTGATACTCTAAGCTTTAAGTTTGTGTTCTAGACAAAAACTATAGGTATTTCGTTTGTCCATAACAACTAGTGTCTGCCATCAAAGGGCCGGAGTAGTTGATTTTCGAGCGAAGCTTGTATCAACGAGGTGTATGAGTTATAAACGATTTTGAGGACAAAATCTTTTAAGTTGGGGTGATTGTAACAACCCTAGTTTTGTTAATTTCGGGTTATGAAATTAACTAAATGATTTATTATTCGATTAGATGATAACTCGGGTCATGCATACGAAATTTTGAGGAATCAATGTTTAATCGCTCTAGCATATGAAATACGCGCAAATTATTCGAGTCATCTGAATTGTAATGGGAAATGGAGCACAAGGGTAAAGTCGTCATTTCGCCTCTTATTGTCGATGTGTCATTTGATGAATGATAAACCGGATCCTACTCATGGTAAAATCATGAGATTGGTAGTTAAACACCTAAACCTTATGAATGGATGAGTGCTTGATGGATTAAGTTGAGAATTAGCAATAAGGGCAAAATGGTAATTGCACCCTTACTAAAATTCCTCTTCAGATGAGAATAATTATCTCATTCAGTTCTGTCACTCTCTCACTCACATAGAATTCTGAAATTTTTAAAGGAAAGAGAATGGAGAAAGAAAGGAGAGTTTAGAGGAAGGATTGAGTGGAAATTGTGCATAAGGGTATTTTAGTCCTTTAACTTTCCAACACTCCCTCGGCTCCTTAAAACAGTACCCCATCCTCATCATTCTGATATTCAAAGATTTCTGAAACAGAACCAGTGAAAGAGAATAGAGAAAAGGCGTGAGAGAGAAGGGAAAGGGTAGGAGAAGAGGAAGTGAATCCTCATTGCATGTAAGAACCAAAACCACCATCCTTCTCCATTTTTAATTCTCTTTCCATTGGTAGTAATCTTGCTAGCTGATTCTCCATCTTTCCCTCTCCACCATTTTTGAATATTGAGCTCCACCTTGACCAAACTCAGTTTTCTAGCATTTTATGGTGATCTTGGGGAGCATATGAGAAAATCCTTGCAATTTGAGAAGCCACATTGAGGAGGCAAGCAAACTCAGGAGCTAGGGACCCTAAAACTTCGAACTTGGAGCTAATTGATGGTGTCTTGGTTTCTGGTTCTAGAGTAGAAGAGATAGGAGACATAATTGTGGAGGCAAGAAGATTGGAAGAAGGAAACAAGATTGCTGGAAAATGGTGCAGCAAATCCCTTCTGGGCAGTCTAAGTAATTTCGGTATATCTCCTCACACAGACATACTTTGAGGTTCATTTTTGTTGATTCTGAAAGTAGACACGAAATCCTTCATTTTTTGCTCAAGAACCAGTTAATTTCATTGAGTATTGAAGGAGGAATTAATCAGACAAGTTAGCATTTTGAATCAGTGGCAGTTTGGACCTATCTGTATTGTTCTGTCTATATCTCAGTGAATACGTGGGGTATCAGTTTGAAACTTGTACCAATGGAAACTAGACAAAATTTCCTTCTTAATGAATCCTGAAATTGATGCATTTCATTGAGTATTGATTGAGATATTGTGGTTGCAAGATGACTCTCAGATGCTGCCAAACCGAATTGGAAGTTAGTGGCCGCGTTCTAGGAGTTGGAGTTAGGTCGGAATGAGAAGTGGGTTACCTCGTCGAATTGTGATGCAATTGGGTGAACTCCAGTAGCTGGTCTTGTGATTGAGCTAGTTTTGAAGCGGGTTTGAGTTCGTTGGAGCATGGAAATCAAGGACGGGGTTTGTTCGAGCGGTTACGTGTTTTGGGCGTCTCAAAGTCTCCGCAATTCCGTGATTTTCATCACGACCGGTGAGTTCTACTCACGATTAGGGAATATTGTTTTCTGAAATTATGTTGTTTTCAGTCCTAAGACAAAATACTGATTTCGAAATGTTTAAGAACCGAAAACCGTTTCATTAAAACTATTGCGTTTTACGGTTTTTCCTTAGAATCTATATTTATGTTATATAATTTATGAACTGGATATATAGTCTGGAATTGCCTGGATTTTCTGTATTTCAGGTGGGATTTAGATTAGGAATCGAATTGGGAATGATCGGAGAAACGAATCGGTAAAATCTGTGCAAGTTCTGTAATAGAACAGGACGCACGGATCGTGCGCCCCTGGGCACAGACCGTGCCTGCTTCTGTTTGGCAAAATTGCGAAATAATACAGGACGCACGGATCGTGCGCCCCTGGGCACGGACCGTGCGTTCCCTTCGGATTGACTGGATGGTTTTAGGTGCATCAGGCACGAGTCGTGCGCCCCTGGGCACGGACCGTGCGTGGGGTCCTGTTACCGGCTTCCGATTTCTCGTTTCGTCGCTCCGATTGATTCCAAACCACTTCTAATCTCCTTCCCAATTATTTGTGACATAATTAACCTAATAAAAACTCCTTTTTTAGCATGTTCAACTTGAGTTTTTGAAAAATAGGTCATGAAGGTTAATTGAACCGAAAACCGGAAACTTAGTACGCGTGTGAGACATGTTTTGACTAAACTAACCGGAAGTCTAACTTTGAGTTCATCCAAACGGGTTATAAGTAGACTATGGTTTTAGAATGCCTAGAACTTAACATAAGGTCCAGTGCGGACACGATATATATTTTATTATGTATCATGTTGGGTGACGACCCGACAAGTAGCATACTTGGAAGGGAAGTCATGAGCCCTCACCCTAGGCCCTGTATACGTTTCGGCGTGGTCAATTCGTGGGTTACCGGGAATCGTGGTTCTTGCACAGCCGGTTTATGCTAAGTCTTCTCACGTTTCGCCGGGAGTCGTGGTTATTGCACAGTCGGCGTTTCGATTATTGTTTGGACATTGCTACTCTAATAAAAAAGTTGTAACGGTTTAATAATTGAACCAAGTGTTAGTGAGGGGGCACGGTAGAACTCACTGAGACAAGTTGTCTCACCCAATCAGTGTTGTTGTTTTTACAGGGAACAGGATATAAGGATAGCAGGCGGCACGGTTAGTTGTCAGGCTCGAGGAGAAGTTGGAGATGTGATCTTACATCCATGTTTTAGATTTCTTTGATGTAGCCTCTGTATTCGGTCTTATGACTCGAACTTGTATAATGTTATTCCATAGTTTCTGCTGTTTCTTGTAAGGATTTATATCTGAACAGGAATTTTTATACTCTGATGTAAACCAAATTGTATATTTAGGTATTTCTTTGTTAAAGAAATACCGGGGTGTTACATTTGGTATCAGAGCAGTTTGACCTTGTCGGACTTAGTGACCTTCGGGTCAAGAGTATAGGATCGAGTCAGCTAGGGACTTAGACAACTATGTGTCAGATCTTTTTAGTATATTATATGACGTATTGAGTTAGGATCCACTCTATGTTTCATGTAAGTTACTGAAAATTATGACAGTTAGTTGCCTCAGCCCCGAAAATGTCCGAAACCCTATGCCATAGGATTCTTATCCTTCTCATTTTATCAGAGCGCGCAGCGGCAGCAGAGGGCTACAGGTGACATTTGGGAACAATGACGGACATCCGCGATGGTTCGAGGAAACTATAGGCGGCTGTTCAGTAAATGAATCGGATGCGGCTAGTGAGTCACAGTATAAGATGTCGTAGGTCTTATCGAGAGTTCAAGTTAAGCAAAGCCATTGGGCAGTAGTAACGTCAGTGTCCTGAAATCTGTTAGATTAGTTAACACCCAAAACCCTGACCATTGATTAGTCAGCCTATCAGTTATCTAAATACTGTTTCACAGTAAATCTTACTTTCTGGTATAAGTCAATCCCAGTCTTGATAGCAGTTAAGGAAGCCCTTATAGATTAATTCCAAGCATAGATCCTGATTCTTCTTTTTACGAGTCACAATGTGAGAGGTGGTAAAGCCAAGTGAGTAAAGATAGTCCATCGTCAGTATTGACTACCGGACTCAAAAGGTGTCGATTAGGTCAAGTCCCGATCAGGAATTTCACGAACCAAGTCCTTTTAAGCAGTTTAGTATGTGGAATCAGTAGAAGTGACCTTATTTCAATCCTCGATCTGACTAGAAGCATCCCGTTCGCGGTCTGTGAGAAATTCTATTTAGTTTTCCGACCCATTTTGTTCGTAACTGCTGCTCCGGAACTCCGATTTTTATGTTCTGAGAGGCGTTGGAAGGCTAACGAAAATATCTACACCGATGGATGGGTTGTGAGCCGTACCTCCAATTTTATTGTGAAGTGTGCCTCTGCTTTTAATCTGAACCGTAAACTATAAAGCATTCGTGGAGTGTGAACCTCCCTATGTGCGAGAAATTGGAAGAGCGAGGAGATTAAGGTCACCTAAGTGGCGTACTTGACGTTGTCAAGGGGATAGAACTCGTTCAGGAACTTGATTGATTTACATGATAGTAATCATTATATCTGCATAGTTACGAACGTTCGGAAAGAAGCTGGGCTAAGGAAAATTCTAAATAACATACACTTGAAATTTTATGAATGAATACGAAAACACTCAAGGTGTGCTCGTTTGATTTCCAAAATAACTTTTTGTTTTCAAAATTCCTTGGTACCGTCGCATTTCCAATTCCGTAATTAATCCGAGAATAATTGTTACGTTGAAGTTAATCGAGAAACCAAGGATTGCATAGGATAATACTAAATCTTACCTTCTAAAGAAAACCTTATGTCGTTCTAGTAAGATTCCTAATATCGAAATTCGCATCTCCTTAGGATCTGAGTGATCAAGATCTAAGAAGGATAGGTATCAAAGTTCAAGCCTGGTTGATCTAGAAAGACAACTAAAATTGGATAAGTCATTGACTTAGAAAATTCCGAAAAGAGCCATGTTAAGGAGGTTACCTTTCGGCAGTGATAGTGTTCAAGCTTCCGCTACTGAAGTGAAATTCCAATCCTAATCTTGAATTCGTTAGGGTTAACAGTAAGTTCCTATGACTTTGATCCATCTGATGGGTCAAGGCTAGTTTCTCCATTCTAATAATCTATTTGTTGGACGTCAATAAAGTATGGATGCGCTGAATTCAGAGTTGTCTAATTTAGTCCGGCACACGAGACGGTTTCTAAGGAATCCGACGAGTTGAACACGCGCAGTGCATTTTTCTTTTTACCCAACACACCAGTTTGATGGACTGACGTCTGAAAATTAACCACATGTCAGTCTAAGACTAAATGATTGGACAGTGAGTGTATGATACACGAGTCCTTGATAGTGAGCCCTATAACCTTTTATGTAGTCTTTTGAGACAATTGAGTCGTGCCTATTTTTCATCGCGAAATTCAAGTCTTTGTTTTAACATTGAAATTTCATCTTGGGCAAATTCGAGAAGAGGATCCAAAGGAAATGAATTGGATCGAATAGAATAGCGGTTTGAGAAAAATTTTAAAAGCAAATATCCGCTTTCCTTTCGACTCAATGTCTTCCCGATCCCTTCCTCGAACGAACCCAATTATTTTATCTTAACGGAGCCAAACTCACGCACGATAATGGAAGTTTGTGAGATTTTGATCGCACAAATAGTGATTCCAACAAAGTAACACTTTTATTCTCACTTTCAAACTCGTAAATTTTAAAAACCAGAGAATGAGATTCCGCTTTGTTGAAGCGTCGTGCATCGAGTAAGTTCATCTATAAGTTGGGGTGAATTAACGTTTTGGATAGTCGTATTTTTCGAACCGTCATTATTGAAAACTCCATTGAAAAGAATTTTTTTATCCAAATGAAACGAATGTACTTTCAAGTTTTGGAACAAATTTAATGAAAGAGTGTTTCACTATTTTAGAGTTTTCTTGGGTCAGGTTGTGAGTAAAATTGTTTTCTACATTATTGGACTGAGAGTCAATCTATTTTATAAAATAACTCTGGTTGCCTCAGTCAAAATTTTCAGTAAAAAGAGTCAAGCCCTTATGTAAGCGTAACTCGGGAAGGGAAGAAAACTTTTCTTCTGGATACCGCATAGTTGGGTTTCAAAGTAATTCTCTCATAGACATCCTTTCCTTCCAACTCAAACCACGGCTAAGCCGAAACCTTCTGAAGTCCCGATTTTGATAGTGGATGGATGCATTGATACTCTAAGCTTTAAGTTTGTGTTCTAGACAAAAACTATAGGTATTTCGTTTGTCCATAACAACTAGTGTCTGCCATCAAAGGGCCGGAGTAGTTGATTTTCGAGCGAAGCTTGTATCAACGAGGTGTATGAGTTATAAACGATTTTGAGGACAAAATCTTTTAAGTTGGGGTGATTGTAACAACCCTAGTTTTGTTAATTTCGGGTTACGAAATTAACTAAATGATTTATTATTCGATTAGATGATAACTCGGGTCATGCATACGAAATTTTGAGGAATCAATGTTTAATCGCTCTAGCATATGAAATACGCGCAAATTATTCGAATCATCTGAATTGTAATGGGAAATGGAGCGCAAGGGTAAAGTCGTCATTTCGCCTCTTATTGTCGATGTGTCATTTGATGAATGATAAACCGGATCCTAGTCATGGTAAAATCATGAGATTGGTAGTTAAACACCTAAACCTTATGAATGGATGAGTGCTTGATGGATTAAGTTGAGAATTAGCAATAAGGGCAAAATGGTAATTGCACCCTGTAACACCCTGGTATTTTTATTTGTTAAAAACACCCAAGTGCACATTAAACATACATCAGAGATATTATTTCCTGTTCAGACACTGAATACCATTATAAATTTTTCGCTGAATTAAACAAAACAGTCTTATATACAAACAAGACCATAACCTGTCAGCAACTATGGTAGTCAGAGTCATACAAGAAAGCGGAATGAAAGATAACATAATGCTAATGCCATAGCATTGTGATACACAGACAACAGAAGGGAAATAAACTTAAACGTAGAACTAAGTCATCATCCATCACTCGGGGCCACCTACTCGTGCCTCTGAGGTTTCTTCTGTCCCTGTTTATCTGTAAAACAACAACATTTAAACAGTGAGATACAATCTCAGTGAGTTCTACCGAGACCCCTACTAACACTCTCGGTTCAGTTATTAGTTCTTTTATACTTAACACGCCACCGACTGCAAAACATTGCTAACCCCGGTATGTGGTAAAATAAGCAAAGTACGGCACCGACTGCGGAACATCGCTAACCCCGGTGTATCGTACAACAAACAAAGTACGGCACCGACTGCAGAACATTGCTAACCCCGGTGTATCGTACAATAATCTTTAACATAACACCGACTGCGGAACATCGCTAACCCCGGTGAACCCCCCTACCAATAGTACATTCTCCCATTGGCATGGAGCCTAGGGAAGGGGATCATGACTGCCCCGCCTAGTATGTTACACATGGGTCGTCATCCAACTCGATATACTATATACGTATATCTACAATACTATGAACCCACGGTCCATCAAATCAGACAATCAATGAAACACTTTAGTCCACACTTTATAAAATCCAAGTTCACACTCGCACTCTAGTTGACCACATTTCGACACAATTTTCAACTTCGAAAGTATTTTATAAAACCCTTTTTGAAACGTACGCAAAATCATGGCATAATAAGCCTAATATCATTATAGAAGGGTTAGGAAAGGATTAGGAGAGGACTGGAATCGAAACGGAATCGTTTAGGGCACTTTGAAAATTTTGGGCAGGACTAGGCGCACGGGTCGTGCCCCAGGACGCACGGGTCGTGCGCCCTGTTAGACAATTTTTCATCACTGAACCCGAACCAGGCGCACGGGTCGTGTGCCTGAGACGCACGGGTCGTGCGCGTTTGACAGCATTGCCAAAATGCCCTGTTTTGTGAAATTTTGCTTTCCGATCGATCCGAAACTCGCCCCGATCGATTCCTAACTCAAAAACAGACAATGCCAGACAATATACCAGTCCAATCAACATCAAACAATCAAGCAATTCAATCAAAAACTCAACGATTACGAATTTCATTAAAACGCGATATGTTTCAAAATAACGTTTTCGACTCAAACTCTTTCGAAAATAAGTTACACAATCTATTTCAAAACGGAATCAGCCTATACGTGAGTAAAACTCACCCTTGAAGCGAGAGTCGTTGCCGAGTCGAAATCACCGATATGCCAAAATCACCGAATCGAACCCAATCAACACCGAACCGCTCCTAACTTCGTTTCGAGCTCCCAATCGCGTTCAATCCGCTCCTAGCTTTGTTCCTAAACATAACCCAACCATCAATTTCATCATCGAATCCAATTATTCAACAATTTCCTCCCTCAAAATCCCTAAAATTCGTAGGTTACAAAAGGGGGAGAAAATCGGATAGAATCTTACCTAGGTCTTGGGTTATGATGAGGAGAGTGAGATGATGAAGATGATGAATTTTTGGGGCTGTGGGCTTAACTCCTCTTCTTCCTTTCTCTTCTTCTTTTCCTCTTCTTCTTTCTCTTCTTCTTTTCCTCTTCTTTTCTTCTCTGCGTGGAATCCTTCTTTCTTTCCTCTCTTTATTCTTTCTTTTAATTAACACACACACACACATATTTATTTTATTAATAAATAAGTGGTGGCGTGGTCCAATTACCATATTGACCCAAATTCCTTATTTCGATTCCAAAACTTCCTTGGTCCGTATTATTCGGTCAACGACTCTGTGACAGCCAATAATTAATTTTAGCACTCAATAATTTTACCAATTAAGTACCAAATTAATTCAGTTGGGTTTACATCCAAATAATTCGATTAATTATTTTGAGGATGTTACATTCTCCCCAACTTGAAAGAATTTTGTCCTCAAAATTAGACACAACATACCTCAAGAGAACAAATACGGATACCGAGTCCGCATATCGTCCTCCAACTCCCAAGTAGCTTCCTCGACGGAAAAACCATCCCAGACCACTTTGACAATGGGAATTGACTTTGTCCGTAGCGTCCTCTCGCCACGTTCCATGATGTAATTCGGATTAGGTTGGAAGGACAAGTCCGGTCGAAGATCAATCGTTTCAAAATCTAACGGTTGGCTTGGATCGGGAATGTACTTCCGCAACTGAGACACATGGAATACATCATGCAGATTTGACAATGGTGGAGGCAAAGCAATACGGTATGCAAGAGGCCCTATTCGCTCGATAATCTGGAAAGGTCCAATATACCGAGGACTGAGTTTCTTCACCCGTAATGCCCTACCTGTGCCTATTGTTGGTGATAATCTCAAAAACACATGATCGCCCGACTCAAATTCCAACGGCCTTCTTCTTTTATCAGCATAGCTCTTTTGCCTACTTTGAGCGGCTTTCATTCTTTCCCTGATCTGGCGGATCTTTTCAGTAGTGTCTTGAATCACCTCGGGTCCTAACAATCGGTTCTCTCCTACTTCCCACCAACACAATGGAGTCCTGCATTTCCTACCATACAAGGCTTCAAAAGGTGCCATCCCGATACTGGAATGATAACTGTTGTTGTAAGAGAATTCTACCAATGGAAGATGATCCTCCCATTTCTTCCCGTTATCAAGTACCGAAGCCCGAAGCATATCCTCTAATGTCTGGATAGTCCTCTCGGTCTGCCCATCAGTCTGCGGGTGATATGCGGTACTAAGAAGTACTTTAGTTCCCAATGCTTCATTCAGAGCTTTCCAAAATCGAGAAGTGAATTTCGGATCTCGATCCGACACTATACTGGTAGGAACCCCATGCAACCTTACTATGTTCTTCAAATACACCTCAGCTAACTTGGATACTTTACTGTTAGAACGAACTGGAATAAAATGGGCTGATTTGGTTAACCGATCCACAACTACCCAAATGGAGTCGTTACCGGCTTGAGACCTTGGCAATGCCATTACAAAATCCATAGAAATGTCTTCCCATTTCCACACTGGCACGTCTAGTGACCGTAGCAGACCAGCAGGCTTCTGATGTTCTATCTTAACTTTTTGACAAGTTAAGCATTGTGATACGAATTCAGCAATTTCTAACTTCATTCCCGGCCACCAATACATTTGTTTTAAATCTCTATACATCTTGGTGGATCCAGGATGTACAGAAAATAAACTTCGGTGTGCTTCTTCAAGCACTTGCTTTTTAATATCTTCATTATCAGGCACACAGATCCTACCGTTGAAACAAATAACTCCATCACTATCTTCGGTAAAGTCTGGCATCACTTTCTGTGATTGTAGTTTCACATCAACTTCCTGTGCTAAGCGAATAGAATCCCTTATGGAACTAGAGATCCTCATGTGGCTCAACACTAACCGGTTCCTTTTTGGCTTTGAATCCACATTTAAGTCCCGGAAAGACTCCAACAATTCCATTTCATGCATCATTAATCCAGCTATATGAATGGATTTCCTACTTAGTGCATCAGCCACAACATTAGCTTTTCCTGGATGATACTTCAATTCGAAATCATAATCCTTCAGAAATTCCACCCACCTTCTTTGTCTGTTATTCAGCTCCTTCTGATCGAACAAATACTTCAAGCTTTTATGATCACTAAAGACTTCGAAACGAGACCCATACAGGTAATGTCTCCAAATCTTTAGTGCGTACACAATAGCTGCCAGCTCTAGATCATGAGTCGGATAATTCTCTTCATGAGTCTTCAACTGTCTGGAGGCATAAGCTACAACTTGTTGGTTCTGCATGAGAACACACCCCAAACCCTTCCCAGAAGCATCGCTGTAAATTTGAAAATCCAAAGACGGGTCTGGAAGAATTAGGATTGGAGCAGAAGTCAACCTAACCTTCAACTCTTGGAAACATTCCTCACAATCGGCATTCCATATAAACGGTTGGGCCTTGCGAGTCAACCGAGTAAGTGGAAGAACCAATTGTGAAAAACCTTGGATAAACCTCCTGTAGTAACCGGCTAGACCCAAGAAACTTCTTATTTCGGTGACAGATGTTGGTCGTTCCTAGTTCAATACCGCTTCTACTTTACTGGGATCCACCGCAACTCCCGATTGGGAAATCACGTGTCCCAAAAACTTCACTTCCGGCATCCAGAAGTCACACTTCGACGGCTTGGCATACAATTTCTTTTCTCGGAGTACGTTCAGAACAATGCGGAGATGTTGAACATGGTCCTCAATGGTTTTAGAGTACACCAAGATATCATCAATGAAAACTACTACAAACTGATCAAGGTACGTGTGAAACACTCGGTTCATGTAATCCATGAATACCGCTGGAGCATTAGTCAAACCGAAGGGCATCACTACGAACTCGTAATGTCCATACCTCGTACGGAAAGCTGTCTTCGGAATATCTAAGGCTCGTACCTTTATTTGATGATAGCCCGACCTTAGATCAATTTTTGAAAATACCATGGCACCCCGAAGTTGGTCGAGCAAATCGTCTATCCTTGGCAATGGATACTTATTCTTAATCGTCACTTTGTTGAGTTGTCGATAATCTATGCACAATCTCATGCTACCATCCTTCTTTTTGACTAGCAACACCGGAGCACCCCATGGAGAAGCACTCGGTCGGATAAACCTTTTCGATATTAATTCCTCAAGTTGAGACTTCAGTTCCTTCAACTCTAAAGGAGACATTCTATAAGGAGCAATAGAGATTGATCCTGTACCAGGAATCAATTCTATTGAGAATTCTACCTCTCGGTCAGGAGGTAAGGATGAAACTTCTTCTGGAAAGACATCTAGAAATTCATTTACCACTTGCACAGATGACAAATCTAAACCCGTTTCAGTAGATGCAGACAACATAATAAGAATAGCTTCCGCACCTTGGAATAATGACTGGCTTGCTTCGGTGTAAGAGATCGTCGCTTCAGCATCTTCCTGTGTCAATCCTACGGACTCGGAGGCGAAGCTAATAGTTCGATCGGCACAGTTGATTGTTACTTGATTTTCGGCCATCCAATTCATACCCAGAACAATGTCCATGCTTCTCATAGGCAAGCAAATAAATTTCATAACAAACTGTCTGTCGCCTATGACAAGTAGGCAATTTTCACATAATGATTGGGTCTGGACACGACCCTTGGCAGCAGTTAAAATAGTTATCGGTTCGGATAGCTCAGACAATGCTAGTCCCAACCGATCCACACATGCTTGCGAGATAAAACAGTGAGTTGCACCAGAATCATATAAAATATTGACTGAATTATTAAAAAGAGATCCCGTACCCCTTAGAAGATTATCGGTAGGTGTGATGGTCCGAGCATCCAAAGTGTTGATCCGCCCTTGACCAGGAGCATTTGGTGCCCTTTGGGAATTTTTCTTTGTTGGGCACTGATTTGCATAGTGACCCTCTTCATTACAGACATAACACCGATCAGATCTTGATGGACACTCGCCACGGTGATACCTTCCGCACTTAAAACAATTCCTAAACTTCATTTGATCAGCCGTTTGCACCTGCTTTCCCTTATAATTACCACTCTTGCCTGAGTCATGCTTGGGACCCATCTGAGAACTAGATGACCCAGTGTTCCTCTTACTTTGATGGAACGCCTTCCTGCTTGCATACAATCTGGCCAAATCACTTTCAGCAATATAAGCTTGTTGAACCATGGCTGCATAGTTGGTCCTTGGAAAAGAACTAAGACTTTGAGCAATATCCTCTCTCAACCCATATTTGTACCTGTCAGTTTTCCATTGGTCACTTGGGGCATATCCAGCTAAACCGAAGAATTGATACAACTCTTCAAATTTAGCCGTGTATTGGCCCACGGTCAAGCCTCCTTGTGTAAAAGTCAAAAACTCATTTTCCTTGTCCAACCTCATAGCCGTGGGGAAGAATTGTTCTAAAAATGATGTTCGGAAATTTTCCCAAGTCGGGGGAGTTCCCATTGTCTCCATCATGGCTCTAGCATTTGTCCACCAGTTATTGGCCTCTCCCTTCAACATATGGGATGCCAACCTCAACTTGTCTTCATCGGTCACTTGCATTGTTACAAAGATCTTTTCAATGTCATCCAGCCAATGTTGTGCTCTCATGACATCCGGCCCACCTCTATACTCGGAGGGTTTCATTTTCAGGAACTCTGTGAAAATTCTCCTTGGGTTCACTTGTGGCTCTGGAGCTTGATGCTGCTGAGCATTCTGCTGTAGGATTTGTTGCTGCTGATGCATAAGCATCATGTCTTGCATCATTTTCTGCTGGTTCTCAATTACATTCTGCATCCACTCAAAATTTGGATCAACAGGAGGAGGAACGCCTCTACCTCTTCTGGCCATGATTCTGCGAAATATGCACAAAGTATTAAGTTGATCAAGCTCAATGTCTAATAGCATACTAAGAAAATCACAACTGGAAAAAGCAAAGACCCTATAAGCTAAGTCCGACTAGGTCGAACCGCTCTGATACCAACTGTAACACCCTGGTATTTTTATTTGTTAAAAACACCCAAGTGCACATTAAACATACATCAGAGATATTATTTCCTGTTCAGACACTGAATACCATTATAAATTTTTCGCTGAATTAAACAAAACAGTCTTATATACAAACAAGACCATAACCTGTCAGCAACTATGGTAGTCAGAGTCATACAAGAAAGCGGAATGAAAGATAACATAATGCTAATGCCATAGCATTGTGATACACAGACAACAGAAGGGAAATAAACTTAAACGTAGAACTAAGTCATCATCCATCACTCGGGGCCACCTACTCGTGCCTCTGAGGTTTCTTCTGTCCCTGTTTATCTGTAAAACAACAACATTTAAACAGTGAGATACAATCTCAGTGAGTTCTACCGAGACCCCTACTAACACTCTCGGTTCAGTTATTAGTTCTTTTATACTTAACACGACACCGACTGCAAAACATTGCTAACCCCGGTATGTGGTAAAATAAGCAAAGTACGGCACCGACTGCGGAACATCGCTAACCCCGGTGTATCGTACAACAAACAAAGTACGGCACCGACTGCAGAACATTGCTAACCCCGGTGTATCGTACAATAATCTTTAACATAACACCGACTGCGGAACATCGCTAACCCCGGTGAACCCCCCTACCAATAGTACATTCTCCCATTGGCATGGAGCCTAGGGAAGGGGATCATGACTGCCCCGCCTAGTATGTTACACATGGGTCGTCACCCAACTCGATATACTATATACGTATATCTACAATACTATGAACCCACGGTCCATCAAATCAGACAATCAATGAAACACTTTAGTCCACACTTTATAAAATCCAAGTTCACACTCGCACTCTAGTTGACCACATTTCGACACAATTTTCAACTTCGAAAGTATTTTATAAAACCCTTTTTGAAACGTACGCAAAATCATGGCATAATAAGCCTAATATCATTATAGAAGGGTTAGGAAAGGATTAGGAGAGGACTGGAATCGAAACGGAATCGTTTAGGGCACTTTGAAAATTTTGGGCAGGACTAGGCGCACGGGTCGTGCCCCAGGACGCACGGGTCGTGCGCCCTGTTAGACAATTTTTCATCACTGAACCCGAACCAGGCGCACGGGTCGTGTGCCTGAGACGCACGGGTCGTGCGCGTTTGACAGCATTGCCAAAATGCCTGTTTTGTGAAATTTTGCTTTCCGATCGATCCGAAACTCGCCCCGATCGATTCCTAACTCAAAAACAGACAATGCCAGACAATATACCAGTCCAATCAACATCAAACAATCAAGCAATTCAATCAAAAACTCAACGATTACGAATTTCATTAAAACGCGATATGTTTCAAAATAACGTTTTCGACTCAAACTCTTTCGAAAATAAGTTACACAATCTATTTCAAAACGGAATCAGCCTATACGTGAGTAAAACTCACCCTTGAAGCGAGAGTCGTTGCCGAGTCGAAATCACCGATATGCCAAAATCACCGAATCGAACCCAATCAACACCGAACCGCTCCTAACTTCGTTTCGAGCTCCCAATCGCGTTCAATCCGCTCCTAGCTTTGTTCCTAAACATAACCCAACCATCAATTTCATCATCGAATCCAATTATTCAACAATTTCCTCCCTCAAAATCCCTAAAATTCGTAGGTTACAAAAGGGGGAGAAAATCGGATGGAATCTTACCTAGGTCTTGGGTTATGATGAGGAGAGTGAGATGATGAAGATGATGAATTTTTGGGGCTGTGGGCTTAACTCCTCTTCTTCCTTTCTCTTCTTCTTTTCCTCTTCTTCTTTCTCTTCTTCTTTTCCTCTTCTTTTCTTCTCTGCGTGGAATCCTTCTTTCTTTCCTCTCTTTATTCTTTCTTTTAATTAACACACACACACACATATTTATTTTATTAATAAATAAGTGGTGGCGTGGTCCAATTACCATATTGACCCAAATTCCTTATTTCGATTCCAAAACTTCCTTGGTCCGTATTATTCGGTCAACGACTCTGTGACAGCCAATAATTAATTTTAGCACTCAATAATTTTACCAATTAAGTACCAAATTAATTCAGTTGGGTTTACATCCAAATAATTCGATTAATTATTTTGAGGATGTTACACACCCTTACTAAAATTCCTCTTCAGATGAGAATAATTATCTCATTCAGTTCTGTCACTCTCTCACTCACATAGAATTCTGAAATTTTTAAAGGAAAGAGAATGGAGAACGAAAGGAGAGTTTAGAGGAAGGATTGAGTGGAAATTGTGCATAAGGGTATTTTA
Organism: Astragalus membranaceus; assembly: GCA_039519185.1. NCBI lineage: Eukaryota > Viridiplantae > Streptophyta > Magnoliopsida > Fabales > Fabaceae > Astragalus > Astragalus membranaceus. The sequence continues at coordinate 97,375,817 of CM076846.1, read as the reverse complement.
GTCCTTTAACTTTCCAACACTCCCTCGGCTCCTTAAAACAGTACCCCATCCTCATCATTCTGATATTCAAAGATTTCTGAAACAGAACCAGTGAAAGAGAATAGAGAAAAGGCGTGAGAGAGAAGGGAAAGGGTAGGAGAAGAGGAAGTGAATCCTCATTGCATGTAAGAACCAAAACCACCATCCTTCTCCATTTTTAATTCTCTTTCCATTGGTAGTAATCTTGCTAGCTGATTCTCCATCTTTCCCTCTCCACCATTTTTGAATATTGAGCTCCACCTTGACCAAACTCAGTTTTCTAGCATTTTATGGTGATCTTGGGGAGCATATGAGAAAATCCTTGCAATTTGAGAAGCCACATTGAGGAGGCAAGCAAACTCAGGAGCTAGGGACCCTAAAACTTCGAACTTGGAGCTAATTGATGGTGTCTTGGTTTCTGGTTCCAGAGTAGAAGAGATAGGAGACATAATTGTGGAGGCAAGAAGATTGGAAGAAGGAAACAAGATTGCTGGAAAATGGTGCAGCAAATCCCTTCTGGGCAGTCTAAGTAATTTCGGTATATCTCCTCACACAGACATACTTTGAGGTCAATTTTTGTTGATTCTGAAAGTAGACACGAAATCCTTCATTTTTCGCTCAAGAACCAGTTAATTTCATTGAGTATTGAAGGAGGAATTAATCAGACAAGTTAGCATTTTGAATCAGTGGCAGTTTGGACCTATCTGTATTGTTCTGTCTATATCTCAGTAAATACGTGGGGTATCAGTTTGAAACTTGTACCAATGGAAACTAGACAAAATTTCCTTCTTAATGGATCCTGAAATTGATGCATTTCATTGAGTATTGATTGAGATATTGGGGTTGCAAGATGACTCTCAGATGCTGCCAAACCGAATTGGAAGTTAGTGGCCGCGTTCTAGGAGTTGGAGTTAGGTCGGAATGAGAAGTGGGTTACCTCGTCAAATTGTGATGCAATTGGGTGAACTCCAGTAGCTGGTCTTGTGATTGAGCTAGTTTTGAAGCGGGTTCGAGTTCGTTGGAGCATGGAAATCAAGGACGGGGATTGTTCGAGCGGTTACGTGTTTTGGGCGTCTCGAAGTCTCGGCAATTCCGTGATTTTCATCACGACCGGTGAGTTCAACTCACGATTAGGGAATATTGTTTTCTGAAATTATGTTGTTTTCAGTCCTAAAACAAAATACTGATTTCGAAATGTTTAAGAACCGAAAACCGTTTCATTGAAACTATTGCGTTTTACGGATTTTCCTTAGAATCTATATTTATGTTATATAATTTATGAACTGGATATATAGTCTGGAATTGCCTGGATTTTCTGTATTTCAGGTGGGATTGAGATTAGGAATCGAATTGGGAACGATCGGAGAAACGAATCGGCAAAATCTGTGCAAGTTTTGTAATAGAAAAGGACGCACAGATCGTGCGCCCCTAGGCACAGACCGTGCCTGCTTCGGTTTGGCAAAATTGCGAAATAATACAGGACGCACGGATCGTGCGCCCCTGGGTGTAACACCCCGATAAATTCTATTATATAGAATCATCGAAATGCACTAAAGACTTCGAAACGAGACCCATACAGGTAATGTCTCCAAATCTTTAGGGCAAACACAATCGCCGCCAACTCTAAATCATGAGTTGGGTAATTCTCTTCATGCGGCTTCAACTGCCTGGAGGCATAAGCAACTACTTGTCGATTCTGCATTAGGACACATCCTAAACCCTTACCAGAAGCGTCGCAATAGATTTGGAATCCTACTGACGAATCCGGAAGAATCAGGATAGGTGCAGAAGTCAAATGACCCTTCAATTCCGTGAAACAATTTTCACAGTCTGAGTCCCAAACAAACGGCTGACCCTTGCGAGTTAACCGAGTGAGTGGAAGAACCAACTGGGAAAATCCTTGAATGAATCTTCGATAGTACCCAGCTAATCCTAAGAAACTTCTTACCTCAGTAACTGTAACAGCCCAGGTCCACCGCAGCGGCCACCCCGGTCCCACTGTTACCTCACGGTCTTCTCTACCCCTCTTGTAGAATTTTTGCCTTCCGTGGGAATCGAACCTTGCACCTGAGGCATAAGTGCAAGTTAAACCCCCTTCCCACTACCACTTGAGCGCGCTCAATTGGTAGTGGGAAGGGGGTTTAACTTGCACTTATGCCTCAGGTGCAAGGTTCGATTCCCACGGAAGGCAAAAACTCTACAAGAGGGGTAGAGAAGATCGTGAGGTAACAGTGGGACCGGGGTGGCCGCTGCGGTGGACCTGGGCTGTTACATAAAAAGGCGCCTTTTTATGTAACAGCCCAGGTCCACCGCAGTGGCCACCCCGGTCCCACTGTTACCTCACGGTCTTCTCTACCCCTCTTGTAGAATTTTTGCCTTCCGTGGGAATCGAACCTTGCACCTGAGGCATAAGTGCAAGTTAAACCCCCTTCCCACTACCAATTGAGCGCGCGCTCAATTGGTAGTGGGAAGGGGGTTTAACTTGCACTTATGCCTCAGGTGCAAGGTTCGATTCCCACGGAAGGCAAAAATTCTACAAGAGGGGTAGAGAAGACCGTGAGGTAACAGTGGGACCGGGGTGGCCACTGCGGTGGACCTGGGCTGTTACAGTAACCGTAGACGGCTGCTCCCAGTCTACCACAGCTTCGATCTTACTGGGATCCACAGCAACACCTGTCCTAGATATTACGTGGCCCAGAAACTTAACTTCTGGCATCCAAAAATCACATTTGGACGGCTTAGCATACAACTTCTTCTCTCGGAGTACGTTTAGAACAATTCGGAGATGTTGCACATGCTCCTCAATCGTCTTAGAGAACACCAAGATATCATCGATGAACACTACCACAAACTGATCCAGATAAGGATTAAAAATTCGATTCATATAATCCATGAATACAGCTGGAGCATTGGTCAAACTGAAGGGCATCACTACGAATTCATAGTGTCCATATCTCGTACGGAAAGCGGTCTTCGGGACGTCCAAAGCTCGAACCCTGATTTGGTGATAACCGGACCTTAAATCAATCTTTGAAAATACAGAAGCTCCCCTCAACTGATCTAGCAAATCATCAATTCTCGGTAGAGGGTACTTGTTCTTGACAGTCACCTTATTCAACTGACGATAATCAATACACAATCTCATACTTCCGTCCTTCTTCTTGACAAGCAACACTGGAGCACCCCATGGTGAGGCACTTGGCCGGATGAACCGCTTGGAAATCAGCTCTTCCAGTTGAACTTTCAATTCCCTCAACTCTAGTGGCGACATTCTATACGGGGCTATAGAAATAGGTCCAGTGCCTGGAACCAACTCTATAGAAAATTCCACCTCACGATCCAGAGGAAATGAAGGAACTTCATCTAGAAACACATCAAGAAATTCATTAACAACTTGCACAGAAGATAGATCCTGACCTGTCTCAGTGGATGCAGACAGCATCATGACGTAAGCTTCCGCGCCTTGGAACAGAAAATTACTGGCCGAAGTGAAAGAAATAACAGCTTCAGAATTTGGCGGTTGTAGCTCTACTGACTCGGAGGCGAAACCGATAGTTCGATGGAAACAATCTATTGTCACATGATTGGCCGTCATCCAACTCATGCCTAGGACAACGTCCATGCCCTTCATTGATAAACAAATGAAGTCTACTACAAAATTCCTGTCTCCAATGGATAGAAGACAATTTTCACATATTGCTTGGGTCTGAACAATACCTTCAGCAGCAGTCTTAATGGAGATTGGTTGAGGCAAAGGAGTTAAAGCCAATCCCAACCGATCGACACAAACTTGAGATATAAAACAATGGGTCGCACCCGAATCATATAAAATACTAACGGAGTTATTAAAAAGAGATCCCATACCCCTTAGTAGATTATCTGACGGTGTGACCTTCTGGGCGTCCAAGGTGTAAACTCTCCCATGAGTTGCAGTAGCAGCAGGGTTACTTCCTTGACTCTTCTCTTTCTCTGGGCAGTCCCGTGCGAAATGACCGTCTTTCTTGCAGAAATAACACTGGTTGGATCCCATCTGGCACTTACCCTGATGGTACTTTCCACAGTTGGTACACGTACTGAATATTGAGGAGTTCGATGACTGAACCTGTTTCCCTTTGTTGGAGTTGTGCCTGGGACCCGTCTGATGGTTAGATGATCCAACATTCTTCTTATTCTGATGGAATACTTTTCTGCTTGCATATAACCTCTTCAAGTCACTCTCAGCTATGTGTGCTTGTTGAACCATGGCAGCATAGTTAGTATAGGCAAAAGAACTCAAACTCTGAGCAATGTCTTCCCTTAGCCCATACTTGAACCTTTCGGTTTTCCACTTGTCATTGGGAGCATACCCGGCCAAACCGAAGAATTGATATAACTCTTCAAACTTAGCCGCGTACTGACCCACAGTTGAACTTCCTTGAGTGAGAGTCAGAAATTCATTCTCCTTGTCGAACCTCATGGCTGTCGGAAAGAACTGCTCCAAAAATACCTGCTTGAAATGTTCCCAAGTCTGGGGAGTATCCATAGTTACCATCATGGCTTTGGCATTAGTCCACCAGTTGTTAGCTTCACCATTCAGCATATGAGTTGCCAATCTCAGCTTGTCATCATCAGTGACTGGCATAGCCGCGAAAATCTTCTCTATATCATCTAGCCAATGCTGAGCTTCCATAACATCCGGTCCTCCTCTGAACTCGGACGGCTTCATTTTCAGGAATTCAGAGAAAACCCTCCTTGGGTCAACTTGAGGCTCAGGGACTTGCTGGGGCTGAGCTTGAGCATTCTGTTGCATCTGCAACATATCTTCCATCATCTTCTGTTGCCTCTCGATCACGTTCTGCATCCATGCAGAATGCGGATCAACTGGTGGGTTATTCCTCGATCCTCCTGCCATAATTCTGCAAATGATACACCAAGTATTAAGTTGATCAGTCTCAATGTCTCTTAGTATCACAAGAAGCAAGATAGCAGAGTTACTCGAGGGACAAAACCACCTAACTGTCTAAGCCCGACTAGGTCGAACTGCTCTGATACCATAATGTAACACCCCCGATAAATTCTATTATATAGAATCATCGAAATGCACTAAATGGCATACATCAGAGTAACTTCCTGTTATTGAAATATTGAACACATCTAAAACTTTAGATAATACATAATAACTGGTTCTCTGAACCTCATAAACTTTCTGAAAATGCTTAAGTTCCAAAACTTAAGACTTGTACATATCCTGGTGTTCAATACTCAAAACATAAAGTAGCGGAAACGATTTTACAACTTGACAATGAAAGTTATACAATTGGAACATAGAAACAATAAACGGAAACAAGGTCTAAAACATTAAATTAGGTCTTCAATGACTCCAAGAGTCACACCAGCTAACCATGCTTTACCGCCTTTGCTTTCCCCTGTTTCTCTGTAAAAACCACAAATATGAAGGGTGAGATAAACATTATCTCAGTGAGTCCTATCGAGACCCCTTACTACTCTAGCGGTTCATTATGCCTTGTTTTGAACTCGTGGTCCTATAAAGCAACCACGTGGAAATACATTTAGTTCCTGCAACCTTCATGCTCATGGCCCTCCTAAGCGACACATGAAGCATGCAATCTTTGTTCCATGTTTTTAGCATAACACCTCAGTCTACCTATTTTATAGGCATCTCTTGACCTTTTGGTGAACCCATCCCGCTATTTCTAGCAGGGGAAACATTCTTGAGTCTAGGTTTTGGGGCTCATGACTTCCCCTCCCCTAGTATGCTAACCTCTTAGGGTCGTCACCCTTTTTCCTCTTGTATTTATTATACATTTTCAGTCTGTGTACCCGCAATGAGCTGTTAGTCATTCCAGTCAAGTACCATGTACCATATCAGTCAATTTCAGTGTACAATATCAGTCAAGTACCGTGTACCATATCAGTCAATTACAGTGTATAATATTAGTCAAGTACCGTGTGTTATTATCATTCTTTGACATTTGCACTCTCGCGTTCTCTAAGAGCGGTTTTCTATTTTATTCATAACACACAAACTTTCTATCGAACATGCTCAATCTCATATCATTGTTACCTTTTCATTATTGTGGGACCTTGGGGAATGGATTAGAAGAGGATTGGAATCATTTGGAATGGATAAAAAGGTACTTTGAAATTGAAGGTCAGAAAATCTCACACGACCCGTGCGTGTAGGTGCACGACCCGTGCGTGGTTGAACAGTTTGTAGAAATTTTCCAGGAAGATACGCACGACCCGTGCGACTAAGCGCACGATCCGTGCGTTAGCTACAAGATTTACAGAAAGTTTCAGAGACTTACGCACGGCCCGTGCTACTGGACGCACGATCCGTGCGTAATTTAAAAGTCCAGTTCATGTCGAATCAGATGGAGGCGCACGACCCGTGCCCAGAGGCACACGATCCGTGTGTCTCCATCAGACTCCAGAAAACAGGTTTTTCATGTGTTATTCCATCCCATTCCGATTCCCACTTCCCTTCCGATCGAGACCCAAACTCAAACACGCATTAAAACACAATATTATATCAATCCCATCCAGCACACCCAACAATCAATCAAGCAATTCATAGTTCAATCACGAGTTTTGGGAAAACGGTTTTTCAATAAAACTCTTTCGATACCAGAAACGTGTGACAATAATTTTCGAAAGTAAAGACTCGAAAACACGAACACATTCCCTAAGCGAGTTATAGAACTCACCTATCGTGATGAAAATCACGTAAACACCGAGACTTTGAGGGAGGCTACGAACTAAGAACGCACGAACGGTCCTCGAAATCGTTCCAATCACGAACTCAGCTACCCGAGTGGAACTTAGCTACTGAAATGACTCCCCCAGTTACTCAATCAAACTCTGAACAGGATTTTGGCTTGACTATGGTTCTAGTACTGAATGTTGGAGCTGGAGCAAGACATGCAAACTCTTAAAACTCCATTTCTTGACTCTTGAAACTTGGGGATTCGAATGGTGGAGAAGGAGGTGCTGACAGTGAAATTTATATTGGCTGGAAGAGAAGAGTGCAGGGATCAAGTTGGTGAAGTCATTTCACACATGCATCCAGGATCCTTCCTCCTCCCTTGTCTCACTACTAAAAAAATCAAAATTAGAGAGGGAGCAAATCCGTCACTAAACCTTCAAAATTCCGTCACTAACGATTTTAGTGACGGAATTTGTGACGAACCCAGATTCGTAACTAATTTTGGCGTCACTAAATTTTTAGCGAGGGATTTTGTAATCCGTCGCTAATAGCGACGGAAAATTCCCTCACAAACATATGAAATCCGTCACTAAAAAATAGTTCGAAATTGAAGATGAAAAGTGTATTTCCGTCGCTAATAGAGAGGGAGACTAAATCCGTCGCTAATAGAGATGGAGACTAAATCCGTCGCTAATATAGAGGGAGACTAAATCCCTCTCTATTAGTGAGGGATTTTATCCACCTAATATTCATTTTTAATTAGGGACTCATAAGAATTTAATATAAGAGCATATTTGTTATAGATTTTATACACTCTTTAAAATAAAACATTCTACTAAATCTAAGAATAAAAACTTAGAATTTTTTTGAATAGCACACAAATATCTTAAATAATTAACAAGGTTTATAAATATAATCCATACAAAAAAAACGACTCCACTGGGGATCGAACCCAGAATCTCTGTTCCGTAGACCAGCGCCTTATCCATTGGGCCATGGAGTCAAAATGATGAAAGCTAATATGGCATAAAGTAAGATTACTAATTCAGAATATCAAAATTCCAACTTAATGCAAACAAAGTTAATGCAAACTTTTGTTGGTAATCAATAAGACAATAACAATCAATAAGACAGTAACAGAAAATATTCTGGTCTAACTTTTGTGATAAAGATTTCATAACAAAAGTGTCTATAATGAATGCATCATTTAAGAAACCAGATTTACCTTATTTAAAGCTATATTGGCTTTTTGGACAGAATCAGTATCCGCACCTTTCCCTAAGACAGAACCGGTTGTAGTTAGATCAATTTTTCAATTGCTTGACCAACTTCACTCAATTTGTACACCAGATCGTGGAACACACACATAAGGACATTTTTTACATGCACACATTGTGAAGTGAAAAATGAGTTGAAGGGTTCCTATTAACTTAATTTTCTGAGATTTCCAAGTGACAATGGAAATTTTGGAGCAGTTTCAAGTTTAGATGACTCAAATCTGCAAAATTTAGAAATCTAGCAAATGATACACTTGCCTCAGCCTCTCTATCTCCCTCTTCAATGCATCTTGATGAGCTGCATTGTGTATATAACAATTTTAGTAATCTTAATTACTACTTGGAGACAAAGAGCACATGGTGGTCACAGACACACAGATTTAAATAATATTGTGCATGCAATGCAAAGACTTTTACTAAAATCAATATAAATATGTCCTGTCTATAATAATTGCCCTGTTTCAATCCTTCTTTTTAAAGTGATCGAATTGTGTTGTGTCGTACGATGCAAAGTAGCACGAGACAAAGTCAATAACTGTGCAGAATGCACATCAATAAATAAGTAGTAATTCAATTAGCTTCTTAATAATGATATATAGAGAGAAATAAGTATTAGTCATTTGATTGATTAGTTTCTTTAATTTGTTCAAGAGAAGCATTTCAATGAAACCAACATCCTTCTAACCATGGATAGGGAAGTATTGTATCGCATGCTAATGAAGCAGGTAGTACACAACCAGATTATAGGTAAGAAACAGGATATTATGAGCCATCATAAAAATTAAAAAAGCTTAATTTGGGTCCCAAATTCTTTACAAGGCATAGAAAAGAATATATACCTGAAGATGACTTGCCACATTTTCCCGAGTAGGCCTTCCACATTCATAAGGTCAAGTATTTTCTTAGGAATAACCTCTGTAGTTACAAGCAAGGGAGCAATGCTAGAAAAGGAATCCCTGTCATCAACTAAAGGAGCATAAGTTCAGTGAGTGTATATCCAAAACGTATTAACTATAAAGAGAAGTTAAGCTGATTTTTGTGATTTGATAATACTATAGCAAGCATGAGCATGATTATTAAAAATAATACTCTATAGTCCAGTTGATGCTGAGAACTCCTGCAACAAAACACTACACATTCATATACTTTTTGGTGCAAAATACTTAATTCTAACTTGTGTCTATTTAGCAGTAGTTCTCACCAGTAGATTACAAAATTTAGATTGTAATCTTTGATGGTTAGAAATGGAACAAGAACATTTTCCGGGGCTCCCAAGCCTTTCACTAGCTTTCTTATGATGTTGGTAACATCCATACATAGAGAGGCATGATCTGAGATGCAATATCAAGCACACAAAGACAAGGAGTATATAAGAGACTATACAATCTATGATAGACAAAACTCTAGTAACATAACTACAAAAGAATAGGGTATATGTTGGGGCCTTCATACTTACCCCAAAGTAAATGGTGATTGAAGCAAAAGTCCACCTTGTAACAAAAAACCGTAAAACAAAGTTAAATCAAATGCTAAAAAAGAAGCTCAGGATATACTAAATACAATAAGAGTTGAAATTAAAAAATACAGCACGCCAACAAACAAGCTTCTAAAAAAACCAAGATCAACCCTGAAAATTCGCTTGCCTCAAACTAGATCAATATATGATGACTAGTCCTAACTCCCGGGCCTGAAAATTTGGAGATTCTTCAGCCCTAGAAAAACATAAGATTCCAAAATGATAACTTTCAAACCTTAGTCTACCAACCTGAGTGTAATGTTTCTGTCTTGTCCACAACCTTCACCAATTTTCCTGAGGATCTTATCTGCAAGTGTAGAAGCAAGGACAAACAAAGTAGGATTACATGAAGTTAAAAATGTATAAAATTAAGCTTAAGATATCAAAACAAATCCCTTACTCGTCAGACCTCATCATTAGTCAACATATACTGCTGGCACTGTCAGCAATTTCAAAGATAAGTTGATGCCTTTCATATACTGCTGACATGTAGACTTGTGGCTGTGGCACTGATATTAAACACATCTCTTGAAAGTGAACATTCATTACCAGTAACAAGTTACATTATTGCTAGAAAGATAAGAAAAACAAAATGCTTGAACAATTGAATACTTATTGAAGAATTAAATAAACTCACGCACATGTCAATGAAGGAGGTTAAATGAGTCCAGAGGAACAACACTGCCAATATGGTTATGAGAGAGCAACGAATGAAACAATGTTCCATTCTCAGCAGTAGGCTGAGGAAAACAAAATTCAATGTCACTTTCACTCTACCTTTTTATTGAGATTTCAAATTACAGAGTAAAGAAACAGAAAGGGTTTGTTCAAAGCCTAACTTACCAAAACAAGATGCCCAATTAAAATGTTCAGAACCCCTTTCAAGATGCAAAAAAAATTCAAGAACACATTTAGTAATTGGAGCTACATTTATATGCATGCATAACATTATCTTCTTATGCTCTTGTGTCAGCCATAGAAATAGAATTCCATCACTCCTTAAATCCTGATTGAAACGGAAGAGCATAAACAAGAAGAGGAAAAAATAAATCAAAAAATTACATACGGGGGAAAATGGAGACAGAGGGAAAAGGGAGAGACACACCCAACCACAAATCGTACATGGGTTCAAATTCCACTAATTAGGGTTTCAAATTCCACTAATTAGGGTTTCAAATAACAATCAGAGGGTTCAAATTGCAGCAAGAGGGTTCAAATCGTACCTGGGTTCAAATCGTTCCAGAAGGTTAGGGTTCAAATCGCAACCACTAAGCAGAACCGTTCTTGGACCAGCGAAGCTAAAAATCGTTCCAGAGAGAAGCACATCGTTATGGTTTTTGTGAGTGGCGATGGTCAAGGCTTTGGTGAGTGGCGGTGGTGAGGGTATTTTGAGAGCGGTGGTGAGGGTGAGTGCGAGAGTGAGGAGAGTGAGACGTTGTTTCGCGAGTGATGGGGGAATGGGAAATGAACGGGAGTTTTTTTTTTGGTGGAAGGGAAATGACCAAGATGAAAATTACAAGGAGGGAAGCGAAAAAATAAAAGAGACTGGGTAATTTTTTTCTCAGTGACGGATTTCACATTTCTCACTATTAGTGAGGGATACTTTTCCTCTCAAACTCCGTCTCTAAAGGTATTTTTAACATTTTGTGACGAATTTAGCTACGAAATTTTTAGAGAGGGATATTTTTTCGTCTCTATATTCGTCACAAATGTAACCCAGAGGCACATGTGACTGATTTCTTTTTTCCGTAGCTAAATCCCTCACTATTAGTGAGGGGTATTTATCCATCTCAAAAATCCCTCTCTAAAACCAATTTTTCTAGTAGTGTCTCCTCTCCCTCTCGCGACCCCCTTTTCTCTATCTCTCAAACTCTCTCTTTTTTCAGATTCTTAGTTTTTTGGTGGTGACACAATGAGGTGGGTTGAATGAAGTGGAGTGAGTTTGTTTGGGGTTTCAGCTGAAATCTCTTTTAATGGGGTGCAAGGACCAAACTACCCCTCCTCTCTAATATTTTCTTAAAATATTCCTAACACCACACTAATCCCATAACTTACTAACTTAACATAATAGTTTAATTATGCACAACTATAATTTATGTTAATTAAACAATTCATGATAATCCTCTTGCTAATTTAATTAATCTAATTAGCTAATTAGGGGATGTTACAATCACCCCAACTTCTAAAATTTTGTCCTCAAAATTGACAAAACATACCTTACTCGAACAAATACGGATATTTCTCCTGCATGCACTCCTCTACTTCCCATGTCGCTTCGTCAGGTGACACACCGTCCCAAAGCACCTTGACAATAGGAATTGACCTCGTCCGGAGCGTTTTCTCGCCACGTTCGATGATCCTGATTTGGGTAGGATGATAAGATAGATCCGGTCTGATGTCAATCGCTTCATGGCTCAAAGGTTGATTCGGATCATGACTATATTTCCTTAGCTGCGATACATGAAACACATCATGTAATCTGGACAATTCTGGAGGTAAGGCAATGCGATACGCTACCGGCCCAACTCGCTCGATAATCTGGAAGGGTCCGACATACCGAGGACTGAGCTTCTTCGCTCGCAAAGCAATACCGGTCCCGATGGTTGGAGAAAGTTTCAAAAAGACATGATCTCCTTCTTCGAATTCTAACAGCCTTCTTCTTTTATCCGCATAACTCTTTTGTCGACTCTGCGCGGCTTTCATCCTTTCTCTTATCTGATGAATCTTCTCCGTAGTCTCCCGGACTAAATCCGGTCCCAACAATCTCTGCTCACCTACATCCCACCAACATAATGGTGTTCTACACTTTCTCCCATACAATGCTTCATATGGAGCCATTCCAATACTGGAATGATAACTGTTGTTGTATGAGAATTCCACCAATGGAAGATGATCCTCCCATCTGCCTCCACTATCAAGTACACAAGCTCTCAACATATCCTTCAATGTCTGGATTGTCCTCTCAGTCTGCCCGTCTGTCTGAGGATGGTAAGCGGTGCTAACACACACCTTTGTTCCCAACGCCATGTTCAATGCTCTCCAAAATCGAGATGTAAACTTGGGATCTCGATCACATATGATACTTGTAGGGATTCCATGCAACTTCACAATATTCTTGAGATATTCATCTGCTAACCTATCAACCTTGTGAGTCGAACGCACTGGAATAAAATGAGCGGACTTGGTCAGGCGATCCACCACTACCCAAATAGAATCATTTCCGGTTTGGGACCGCGGCAATCCCATGACAAAATCCATAGATATGCTTTCCCATTTCCATTCAGGTACATTCAACGGTTGTAACTGGCCACCTGGCTTCCGGTGCTCTATCTTAACCTTTTGACAAGTCAAGCATCGAGACACAAACTCTGCTATATCCACTTTCATGCCCGGCCACCAGTATAATTGCTTCAAATCTCGATACATCTTGGTAGACCCAGGATGTATTGAGAACTGACTCTTATGAGCCTCCTCTAAAACTTGCCTCTTCACATCCTCATCATTCGGCACACAGATTCTGCCATCAAAACAAATTACGCCATCACCGTCTTCGGTGTAACTCGGCAATCTCTTCTGCGCTTGCAGCTCTACATCACCTTCTTGGGCTGAGCGAATTAGATTCCTCAATGAACTTGAAATCTGAATGTGACTCAACACCAACCTGTTCCTTCTTGACTTAACTCTCAAATTGAGGTCTCTGAATGATTCCAACAATGACATCTCGTGCATCATCAGCTTTGCAGTATGGATAGACTTTCTGCTTAAAGCATCGGCAACAACATTAGGCTTACCAAGATGGTACTTCAATTCAAAATCATAATCTTTCAGGAATTCTACCCATCTCCTCTGTCTGTTGTTCAGCTCCTTTTGGTCAAACAAATACTTAAGACTTTTGTGGTCACTAAAGACTTCGAAACGAGACCCATACAGGTAATGTCTCCAAATCTTTAGGGCAAACACAATCGCCGCCAACTCTAAATCATGAGTTGGGTAATTCTCTTCATGCGGCTTCAACTGCCTGGAGGCATAAGCAACTACTTGTCTATTCTGCATTAGGACACATCCTAAACCCTTACCAGAAGCGTCGCAATAGATTTGGAATCCTACTGACGGATCCGGAAGAATCAGGATAGGTGCAGAAGTCAAACGACCCTTCAATTCCGTGAAACAATTTTCACAGTCTGAGTCCCAAACAAACGGCTGACCCTTGCGAGTTAAACGAGTGAGTGGAAGAACCAACTGGGAAAATCCTTGAATGAATCTTCGATAGTACCCAGCTAATCCTAAGAAACTTCTTACCTCAGTAACCGTAGACGGCTGCTCCCAGTCTACCACAGCTTCGATCTTACTGGGATCCACAGCAACACCTGTCCTAGATATTACGTGGCCCAGAAACTTAACTTCTGGCATCCAAAAATCACATTTGGACGGCTTAGCATACAACTTCTTCTCTCGGAGTACGTTCAGAACAATTCGGAGATGTTGCACATGCTCCTCCATCGTCTTAGAGAACACCAAGATATCATCGATGAACACTACCACAAACTGATCCAGATAAGGATTAAAAATTCGATTCATATAATCCATGAATACAGCTGGAGCATTGGTCAAACTGAAGGGCATCACTACGAATTCATAGTGTCCATATCTCGTACGGAAAGCGGTCTTCGGGACGTCCAAAGCTCGAACCCTGATTTGGTGATAACCGGACCTTAAATCAATCTTTGAAAATACAGAAGCTCCCCTCAACTAATCTAGCAAATCATCAATTCTCGGTAGAGGGTACTTGTTATTGACAGTCACCTTATTCAACTGACGATAATCGATACACAATCTCATACTTTCGTCCTTCTTCTTGACAAGCAACACTGGAGCACCCCATGGTGAGGCACTTGGCCGGATGAACCGCTTGGAAATCAGCTCTTCCAGTTGAACTTTCAATTCCCTCAACTCTAGTGGCGACATTCTATACGGGGCTATAGAAATAGGTCCAGTGCCTGGAACCAACTCTATAGAAAATTCCACCTCACGATCCAGAGGAAATGAAGGAACTTCATCTAGAAACACATCAAGAAATTCATTAACAACTTGCACAGAAGATAGATCCTGACCTGTCTCAGTGGATGCAGACAGCATCATGACGTAAGCTTCCGCGCCTTGGAACAGAAAATTACTGGCCGAAGTGAAAGAAATAACAGCTTCAGAATTTGGCGGTTGTAGCTCTACTGACTCGGAGGCGAAACCGATAGTTCGATGGAAACAATCTATCGTCACATGATTGGCCGTCATCCAACTCATGCCTAGGACAACGTCCATGCCCTTCATTGATAAACAAATGAAGTCTACTACAAAATTCCTGTCTCCAATGGATAGAAGACAATTTTCACATATTGCTTGGGTCTGAACAATACCTTCAGCAGCAGTCTTAATGGAGATTGGTTGAGGCAAAGGAGTTAAAGCCAATCCCAACCGATCGACACAAACTTGAGATATAAAACAATGGGTCGCACCCGAATCATATAAAATACTAACGGAGTTATTAAAAAGAGATCCCATACCCCTTAGTAGATTATCTGACGGTGTGACCTTCTGGGCGTCCAAGGTGTAAACTCTCCCATGAGTTGCAGTAGCAGCAGGGTTACTTCCTTGACTCTTCTCTTTCTCTGGGCAGTCCCGTGCGAAATGACCGTCTTTCTTGCAGAAATAACACTGGTTGGATCCCATCTGGCACTTACCCTGATGGTACTTTCCACAGTTGGTACACGTACTGAATCTTGAGGAGTTCGATGACTGAACCTGTTTCCCTTTGTTGGAGTTGTGCCTGGGACCCGTCTGATGGTTAGATGATCCAACATTCTTCTTATTCTGATGGAATACTTTTCTGCTTGCATACAACCTCTTCAAGTCACTCTCAGCTATGTGTGCTTGTTGAACCATGGCAGCATAGTTAGTATAGGCAAAAGAACTCAAACTCTGAGCAATGTCTTCCCTTAGCCCATACTTGAACCTTTCGGTTTTCCACTTGTCATTGGGAGCATACCCGGCCAAACCGAAGAATTGATATAACTCTTCAAACTTAGCCGCGTACTGACCCACAGTTGAACTTCCTTGAGTGAGAGTCAGAAATTCATTCTCCTTGTCGAACCTCATGGCTGTCGGAAAGAACTGCTCCAAAAATACCTGCTTGAAATGTTCCCAAGTCTGGGGAGTATCCATAGTTACCATCATGGCTTTGGCATTAGTCCACCAGTTGTTAGCTTCACCATTCAATATATGAGTTGCCAATCTCAGCTTGTCATCATCAGTGACTGGCATAGCCGCGAAAATCTTCTCTATATCATCTAGCCAATGCTGAGCTTCCATAACATCCGGTCCTCCTCTGAACTCGGACGGCTTCATTTTCAGGAATTCAGAGAAAACCCTCCTTGGGTCAACTTGAGGCTCAGGGACTTGCTGGGGCTGAGCTTGAGCATTCTGTTGCATCTGCAACATATCTTCCATCATCTTCTGTTGCCTCTCGATCACGTTCTGCATCCATGCAGAATGCGGATCAACTGGTGGGTTATTCCTCGATCCTTCTGCCATAATTCTGCAAATGATACACCAAGTATTAAGTTGATCAGTCTCAATGTCTCTTAGTATCACAAGAAGCAAGATAGCAGAGTTACTCGAGGGACAAAACCACCCTAACTGTCTAAGCCCGACTAGGTCGAACTGCTCTGATACCATAATGTAACACCCCGATAAATTCTATTATATAGAATCATCGAAATGCACTAAATGGCATACATCAGAGTAACTTCCTATTATTGAAATATTGAACACATCTAAAACTTTAGATAATACATAATAACTGGTTCTCTGAACCTCATAAACTTTCTGAAAATGCTTAAGTTCCAAAACTTAAGACTTGTACATATCCTGGTGTTCAATACTCAAAACATAAAGTAGCGGAAACGATTTTACAACTTGACAATGAAAGTTATACAATCGGAACATAGAAACAATAAACGGAAACAAGGTCTAAAACATTAAATTAGGTCTTCAATGACTCCAAGAGTCACACCAGCTAACCATGCTTTACCGCCTTTGCTTTCCCCTGTTTCTCTGTAAAAACCACAAATATGAAGGGTGAGATAAACATTATCTCAGTGAGTCCTATCGAGACCCCTTACTACTCTAGCGGTTCATTATGCCTTGTTTTGAACTCGTGGTCCTATAAAGCAACCACGTGGAAATACATTTAGTTCCTGCAACCTTCATGCTCATGGCCCTCCTAAGCGACACATGAAGCATGCAATCTTTGTTCCATGTTTTTATGATAACACCTCAGTCTACTTATTTTATAGGCATCTCTTGACCTTTTGGTGAACCCATCCCGCTATTTCTAGCAGGGGAAACATTCTTGAGTCTAGGTTTTGGGGCTCATGACTTCCCCTCCCCTAGTATGCTAACCTCTTAGGGTCGTCACCCTTTTTCCTCTTGTATTTATTATACATTTTCAGTCTGTGTACCCGCAATAAGCTGTTAGTCATTCCAGTCAAGTACCATGTACCATATCAGTCAATTTCAGTGTACAATATCAGTCAAGTACCGTGTACCATATCAGTCAATTACAGTGTATAATATTAGTCAAGTACCGTGTGTTATTATCATTCTTTGACATTTGCACTCTCGCGTTCTCTAAGAGCGGTTTTCTATTTTATTCATAACACACAAACTTTCTATCGAACATGCTCAATCTCATATCATTGTTACCTTTTCATTATTGTGGGACCTTGGGGAATGGATTAGAAGAGGATTGGAATCATTTGGAATGGATAAAAAGGTACTTTGAAATTGAAGGTCAGAAAATCTCACACGACCCCTGCGTGTAGGCGCACGACCCGTGCGTGGTTGAACAGTTTGTAGAAATTTTCCAGGAAGATACGCACGACCCGTGCGACTAAGCGCACGATCCGTGCGTTAGCTACAAGATTTACAGAAAGTTTCAGAGACTTACGCACGGCCCGTGCTACTGGACGCACGATCCGTGCGTAATTTAAAAGTCCAGTTCATGTCGAATCAGATGGAGGCGCACGACCCGTGCCCAGAGGCACACGATCCGTGTGTCTCCATCAGACTCCAGAAAACAGGTTTTTCATGTGTTATTCCATCCCATTCCGATTCCCACTTCC
This sequence comes from Astragalus membranaceus, assembly GCA_039519185.1. Classification (NCBI taxonomy): domain Eukaryota; kingdom Viridiplantae; phylum Streptophyta; class Magnoliopsida; order Fabales; family Fabaceae; genus Astragalus; species Astragalus membranaceus. Next base: position 97,358,123 of record CM076846.1, on the reverse strand, counting down.
CTTCCGATCGAGACCCAAACTCAAACACGCATTAAAACACAATATTATATCAATCCCATCCAGCACACCCAACAATCAATCAAGCAATTCATAGTTCAATCACGAGTTTTGGGAAAACGGTTTTTCAGTAAAACTCTTTCGATACCAGAAACGTGTGACAATAATTTTCGAAAGTAAAGACTCGAAAACACGAACACATTCCCTAAGCGAGTTATAGAACTCACCTATCGTGATGAAAATCACGTAAACACCGAGACTTTGACGGAGGCTACGAACTAAGAACGCACGAACGGTCCTCGAAATCGTTCCAATCACGAACTCAGCTACCCGAGTGGAACTTAGCTACTGAAATGACTCCCCCAGTTACTCAATCAAACTTTGAACAGGATTTTGGCTTGACTATGGTTCTAGTACTGAATGTTGGAGCTGGAGCAAGACATGCAAACTCTTAAAACTCCATTTCTTGACTCTTGAAACTTGGGGATTTGAATGGTGGAGAAGGAGGTGCTGACAGTGAAATTTATATTGGCTGGAAGAGAAGAGTGCAGGGATCATGTTGGTGAAGTCATTTCACATATGCATCCAGGATCCTTCCTCCTCCCTTGTCTCCTCTCCCTCTCGCGACCCCCTTTTCTCTATCTCTCAAACTCTCTCTTTTTTCAGATTCTTAGTTTTTTGGTGGTGACACAATGAGGTGGGTTGAATGAAGTGGAGTGAGTTTGTTTGGGGTTTCAGCTGAAATCTCTTTTAATGGGGTGCAAGGACCAAACTACCCCTCCTCTCTAATATTTTCTTAAAATATTCCTAACACCACACTAATCCCATAACTTACTAACTTAACATAATAGTTTAATTATGCAAAACTATAATTTATGTTAATTAAACAATTCATGATAATTCTCTTGCTAATTTAATTAATCTAATTAGCTAATTAGGGGATGTTACACTGGGCACGGACCGTGCGCTCCCTTCGGATTGACTGGATGGTTTTAGGTGCATCAGGCACGAGTCGTGCGCCCCTGGGCACGGACCTTGCGTGGGGTTCTGTTACCGGCTTCCGATTTCATGTTTCATCGCTCCGATTGATTCCAAACCACTTCTAATATCCTTCTCGTGCCGAAAGGAAATGAATTGGATCGAATAGAATAGCGGTTTGAGATTTTTAAAAGCAAATATCCGCTTTCCTTTTGACTCAATGTCTTCCCGAACGAACCCAATTATTTTATCTTAATGGAGCCAAACTCACGCACGATAATGGAAGTTTGTGAGATTTTGATCGCACAAATAGTGATTCCAACAAAGTAACACTTTTATTCTCACTTTCAAACTTGAAAATTTTAAAAACCAGAGAATGAGATTCCGCTTTGTTGAAGCGTCGTGCATCGAGTAAGTTCATCTATAAGTTGGGGTGAATTAACGTTTTGGATAATGGTATTTTTCGAACCGTCATTATTGAAAACTCCATTGAAAAGAATTTTTTTATCCAAACGAAACGAATGTACTTTCAAGTTTTGGAACAAATTTAATGAAATAGTGTTTCACTATTTTAGAGTTTTCTTGGGTCAGGTTGTGAGTAAAATCGTTTTCTACATTATTGGACTGAGAGTCAATCTATTTTATAAAATAACTCTGGTTGCCTCAGCCAAAATTTTCAGCAAAAAAAGTCAAGCCCTTATGTAAGCGTAACTCGGGAAAGGAAGAAACCTTTTCTTCCGGATACCGCATAGTTTGGTTTCAAAGTAATTCCCTCATAGACATCCTTTCCTTCCAACTCATGCCACGGCTAAGCCGAAACCTTCTGAAGTCCCGATTTTGATAGTGGACGGATGCATTGATACTTTAAGCTTTAAGTTTGTGTTCTGGACAAAAATTTTAGGTATTCCGTTTGTCGATAACAACTAGTGTCTGCCATCAAAGGGCCGGAGTAGTTGATTTTCGAGTGAAGCTTGTATCAACGAGGTGTATGAGTTATAAACGATTTTGAGGACAAAATCTTTTAAGTTGGGGTGATTGTAACAACCCTAGTTTTGTTAATTTCGGGTTACGAAATTAACCAAATGATTTATTATTCAATTAGATGATAACTCAGGTCATGGATACGAAATTTTGAGGAATCAATGTTTAATTGCTCTAGCATATGAAATACGCGCAAATTATTCGAATCATCTGAATTGTAATGGGAAATGGAGCGCAAGGGTAAAATCGTCATTTCGCCTCTTATTGTCGATGTGTCATTTGATGAATGATAAACCGGATCCTAGTCATGGTAAAATCATGAGATTGGTAGTTAAACACCTAAACCTTATGAATGGATGAGTGCTTGATGGATTAAGTTGAGAATTAGCAATAAGGGCAAAATGGTAATTGCACCCTTACTAAAATTCCTCTTCAGATGAGAATAATTATCTCATTCAGTTCTCTCACTCTCACTCACATAGAAGTCTGAAATTTTTAAAGGAAAGAGAATGGTGAAAGAAAGGAGAGTTTAGAGGAAGGATTGAGTGGAAATTGTGCATAAGGGTATTTTAGCCCTTTAACCTTCCAACACTCCCTCGGCTCATTAAAACAGTACCCCATCCTCATCATTCTGATATTCAAAGATTTCTGAAACAGAACCAGTGAAAGAGAATAGAGCGAAGGCGTGAGAGAGAAGGGAAAGGGTAGGAGAAGAGGAAGTGAATCCTCATTGCATGTAAGAACCAAAACCACCATCCTTCTCCATTTTTAATTCTCTTTCCATTGGTAGTAATCTTGCTAGCTGATTCTCCATCTTTCCCTCTCCACCATTTTCGAATATTGAGCTCCACCTTGACCAAACTCAGTTTTCTAGCATTTTATGGTGATCTTGGGGAGCATATGAGAAAATCCTTGCAATTTGAGAAGCCATATTGAGGAGGGAAGCAAACTCAGGAGCTAGGGACCCTAAATCTTCGAACTTGGAGCTAATTGATGGTGTCTTGGTTGCTGGTTCCAGAGTAGAAGAGATAGGAGACATAATTGTGGAGGCAAGAAGATTGGATGAAGGAAACAAAATTGCTGGAAAATGGTGCAGCAAATCCTTTCTGGGCAGTCTAAGTAACTTCGGTATATCTCCTTACACAGACATACTTTGAGGTTCATTTTTTCTGATTCTGAAAGTAGACACGAAATCCTTCATTTTTCACTCAAGAACCAGTTAATTTCATTGAGTATTGAAGGAGGAATTAATCAGACAAGTTAGCATTTTGAATCAGTGGCAGTTTGGACCTATCTGTATTGTTCTGTCTATATCTCATTAAATACGTGGGGTATCAGTTTGAAACTTGTACCAATGGAAACTAGTCAAAATTTCCTTCTTAATGGACCTTGAAATTGATGCATTTCATTGAGTATTGATTGAGATATTGGGGTTACAAGATGACTCTCAGATGCTGCCAAACCGAATTGGAAGTTAGTGGCCGCGTTCTAGGAGTTGGAGTTAGGTCGGAATGAGAAGTGGGTTACCTCGTCGAATTGCGATGCAATTGGGTGAACTCCAGTAGCTGGTCTTGTGATTGAGCTAGTTTTGAAGCGGGTTCGAGTTCGTTGGAGCATGGAAATCAAGTAAGGGGATTGTTCGAGTGGTTACGTGTTTTGGGCGTCTCAAAGTCTCGGCAATTCCGTGATTTTCATCACGAACGGTGAGTTCTACTCACGATTAGGGAATATTGTTTTCTGAAATTATGTTGTTTTCAGTCCTAAGACAAAATACTGATTTCGAAATGTTTAAGAACCGAAAACTGTTTTATTAAAACTATTGCGTTTTACGGTTTTTCCTTAGAATCTATATTTATGTTATATAATTTATGAACTGGATATATAGTCTGGAATTGCCTGGATTTTCTGTATTTCAGGTGTGATTGAGATTAGGAATCGAATTGGGAACGATCGGAGAAATGAATCGGTAAAATCTGTACAAGTTCTGTAAAAGAACAGGACGCACGGATCGTGCGCCCCTGGGCACGGACCGTGCGCCTGCTTCGGTTTGGCAAAATTGCGAAATAATACAGGAAGAACGGGTCGTGCGCCCCTGGGCACGGACCGTGCGTGGGTTTCTGTTACCGACTTTCGATTTCTCGTTTCGTCGCTCCGATTGATTCCAAACCACTTCTAATCTCCTTCCCAATTATTTGTGACATAATTAACCTAATAAAAACTCCGTTTTAAGCATGTTCAACTTGAGTTTTCGAAAAAGAGGTCTTGAAGGTTAATTGAACCGAAAACCGGAAACTTAGTACGCGTGTGAGACATGTTTTGACTAAACTAATCGGATGTCTAACTTTGAATTCATCCAAACGAGTTATAAGTCCACTATGGTTTTAGAATGCCTAGAACTTAAGATAAGGTCATACGTTTAGGCGTGGTAAATTCGTGGGTTACCGGGAGTCGTGGTTCTTGCACAGCTGGTTTATGCTAAGTTTCCTCACGTTTCGCCGGGAGTCGTGGTTATTGCACAGTCGGTATTGTTTGGACATTGCTACTCTAATAAAAAAGTTGTAACGGTTTAATAATTGAACCAAGTGTTAGTGAGGGGGCACGGTAGAACTCACTGAGACAAGTTGTCTCACCCAATCAATGTTGTTGTTTTTACAGAGAACAGCATATAAGGTTAGCAGGCGGCACAGTTAGTTGTCAGGCTCGAGGAGAAGTTGGAGATGTGATCTTCCATCCATGTTTTAGATTTCTTTGATGTAGCCTCTGTATTCGGTTATATGACTCGAACTTGTATAATGTTATTCCATAGTTTCCGCTGTTTCTTGTAAGGATTTATATCTGAACAGGAATTTTTATACTCTAATGTAAACCAAATTGTATATTTAGGTATTTCTTTGTTAAAAAGATATGTCTTCTTCTCCTTCTCTCTCTCTGCGTCTCTCTCTCTAAAGTCTGGTTTTCTTGTTTTGACACCGGAGAAATAAGGAAAAAGAAGGCCAGCGAATAATTTGTCCCATTTTTGAAACATTTTGAATTTGTAAGGCTAAGGACCAATTTGTCCCAAAATTACGTCTGACGTGTTAGTTAACGTGACACCATGGCACTTAACGTGCCACGTAGGAGACGTTAGCTGACCTGTAAATAATATAGGGATGTAGGGACTAACGTGTCCCGTTTTGAAATAGTTAAGGACTAATATGTCCCGGAAAAATTGTCAGGAACCAATTTGTCCCGCGAGAAAATTGTCAGGAATCTAAATGGGTCTTTACTCAATTATTTATCTTCCTCCTACTTAAAACCTACCATGAGATTCGACCCGTATGTTTTTGGTTCCAACAAAATTTGGGTTTTTTATTTTTAGTCCCTCAAAATAATGTCACCAACTTTTGGTCCCTATAAAATTTAGATTTTATTTTTAGTCCCTCATTACTTTTAATAGCGCTTTTTTGACCTTTTATAAGCGCTATTAAAAATTTTGAAGCGCTATTAAGAGTAATGAGGTATATACTTTTAGTCATTATACCTATAAGAATATGTGTATGTATGTGCACGATTGTTTTATATTTTTAGAAATCGAAAGTATATGCAAACTCACCAGTTCTAGAGATCGAGGAAGTCTCAACCAAGTCTCTTGCCTGTACATTGGTAGAGATCACGAATACCAAGGTTGAGAGGCCCAAGACGAGCTAGACTTCTTTGGAGACCATTTTTTGAGGTGAATCAAAATCAGAATTGAGAAAACTTTGCTAATACAAGGCGTGCAAAGTAGTGTGAAATATTAATCTATATATAAGTGAGGGAGAATAGGGGTGGGTACAATCGGTGTTGCCTCATAAACCATATATGGAAATACACAAATAATTGGAGCAATGAAAAATAAATGGCAAAAAATAAACGTAGTTTTGACTGAAACCATATAAGGAAATACATGAAATTACAAGATTTTATTGTCATTATTTCAAATATGGAAATACGGAAAACCGTGTATGGAATACTAACAATTAAAATAATTTAAAGTATGTACGTAAAATTATAATGGTGTTTTTTTTATCAAGAGGTCTTTGACCCTACTCTGATGTCTAGGAGAGAGCAACCCTAAATACACCAGAGTTCGGCCGGGAGATAAGTAAAGCCAGACTCCAATTTGTTCCATCATTGGGGATCGAACCCGGGTACTAGTCGATTCCACACCTTTAGATGGAGTGCATTAACCACTTGCACCTAAGCTTGAAGTTAAATTATAATGGTGTGTAAGTACTATAATAATTTTAAAGGGATCTATATTGTAACACCCCGGTATTTCTAACGAGTAGAAATACCCAAGTGCACCATCCCTAAAACATCAGAGATATATTTCCTGCTTAGATACTAAACATCACTATAAATTTTTTGCTGAATAATAACAAAACACTCTTAGTGAACAATAAGACCATAACGGTTCCCTGACCATTAACCATCAGCAAACTACAGTGTTCAATATCTTACAAGAAAGCGGAAGAAAGTCATAACACTAAAGACATAGTGTTGTAGTACATAGAGAACAAAAGGAAACATAAACTTAAGCATAAAGCTAAGTCATCTGCAATCGCCCGAGCTCAACCTACTCGTGCCTCTTGGATTTCCGCTGCCCCTGTTTCTCTGTAAAACAACAACATATAAACAATGAGATACAATCTTAGTGAGTTCTACCGAGACCCCTACTAACACTCTCGGTCCAATTATGAATCCTGTTTAACTTAACACGGCACAGACTGCAACTCTGCTATATACCCGGTGAACCGTATTATTTAACTTTTAACAGATCACCGACTGCAACTCTGCTATATTCCCAGTGAACCTGTTATGACTCAGTACGACACTGACTGCAACTCTGCTATATTCCAAGTGGACCGCACTACAAACTTTTAACACAACACCGACTGCAACTCTGCTATATTCCCGGTGAACCCCCTTACCAATAGTACTTTCCCTAATGGCACGGGGCCTAAGGTAAGGGTGCATGACTACCCCGCCTTAGTATGTTAGACCCATGGGTCGTCACCCAAACTCGATATAATATATATATATATATATATATATATATATATATATATATATCTACTTTCACATGAACGTTTAGTTCATTTACATTAGACCGATAGTTGAACATTTAGTTCGTATCATAAACACAATCTATGTTTGCTCTCGCATACTATTTCGCCGCTTTTAAAACCATTTATAACTTCAAAAACAGTTCATTTTACCTTTCAAACGCATCTTAGAACACCTCAATCAGGTTCCCGGATCAAAATTTATCGCGAAAACAAAACCAGTGTACAGTTGCTGAAAAACTGCAAAGCGTCGCGACGCGAACAGGTTTCGTCGCGACGCGAAAAGTGACAAAAATATTTTGCTGCAAAAGTTTATGAAGGTTCGCGACGCAACGGGACTGTTCGCGGCGCGACGGTCTGTTGAGAAATGCAGATTTTGCGTTTTCTCGCGAAATCCGCTATTCCGTTCAATTCCGATTCTTGTTCCGATTGAAAACAGTTCAAACAACTATAAAAACAGATCCAATCCACATCACACAATCAATCATATCAATCAAAAACTCAACATAAACAAATTTTGTCAAAATACGATATATTTCAAAATTACGGTTTTCGACTCAAAATCTTTCGAAATCAATCAACGTAAAATTCATTGTAAAACGAAACATTCCTAAACAAGAGTAAAACTCACCCTTGAAGCAAGAGTCGATACCGAGCCGAAATCACCGAGACTTCAAAATCCCCAAACGGAACCCTATAGTCTCCAATCCGCTTCCAACGCTTTCCACTCAATCACAATACATCTTTGAAGTACTATTCATCATCTTCAACCGCCAATCACTATTCACACATAAACCCCAAATTTTGGATTTCTCAAACCCAAACTCATCCCACTAGCTTCCAATCTCCCAATCGAACTTCAATCCGCTTTCAATCGACGTTGGGTTACCTTCTAATCGTTCCTAAACCATCACAATCATCATCAAACACAAAATCACCTCTCAAAACCCTAAAAATTGCAAGTCAAAGGGTGAAGGAAAAATGAACAATAGCTCACCTAACTTGAGGGATGGAAGGAGAAGCAAAGATGATGATGAAATTTCAAGCTTGGGTGCCTTCCTCTTCTTCTTCTCCCTTTCTTCTTTTCTTCTTTTTCTTCTTTCTTTCTTCTCTTCTCCTCCTCTGTTTCTCTCCTTCGAATCCTTCTTTCTTTACTTTCCTTTCTTTTAATTCTTTCTTTCTTTATATATATTAAGTGGTAATGTGGTCAAATGACCACATTGCCCTTAATCTCTAATTTCACTTCTAAATCGTCATTGACCCTTATTAACCGGTTAACGATCCTGAGACAACCAATAATTAACTTTAGCACTCAATAATTTTACCAATTAAGTACTAAATTAATTCAATTGGGTTAACATCCAAATAATTTGATTAATTATTTTGAGGATGTTACAGTCTCCCCAACTTGAAAGACTTTTGTCCTCAAAATTGAACAAAACATACCTGAAGAGAATAGATACGAATATCGAGTCCTCATATCGTCCTCCAATTCCCACGTAGCTTCCTCAACGGAAAAAACCATCCCAAATTACCTTGACAATGGGGATTGTCTTCGTCCGAAGCGTTTTCTCGCCATGCTCCATGATGTAACGAGGATGAGGTTGGAAAGACGGGTCTGGTCGAAGATCAATTGTCTCAAAATTCAACGGTTGACTTGGATCGGGGATGTACTTTCGCAATTGAGATACATGGAATACATCATGAAGATTGGACAATGGTGGAGGCAAAGCAATACAGTATGCCAGTGGCCCCACCCGTTCGATAATTTGGAAAGGTCCAATATACCGAGGGCTGAGTTTCTTCACCCGTAATGCCCTACCCGTGCCAATTGTCGGTGACAATCTCAAAAATACCTGATCACCCGACTCGAACTCTAACGGCCACCTTCTTTTATCGGCATAACTCTTTTGTCTACTCTGAGCAGCTTTCATTCTTTCTCTGATCTGGCGGATCTTTTCAGTAGTTTCATGAATCATCTCAGGTCCTAATAATCGTTTCTCACCAACTTCCCACCAACATAATGGAGTTCTACATTTCCTCCCATACAATGCTTCAAATGGTGCCATTCCTATGCTGGAATGATAATTGTTGTTGTAAGCGAATTCCACCAATGGAAGATGGTCCTCCCACTTCTTTTCGTCTGACCATCCGTCTGCGGGTGATAAGCGGTACTAACCAATACCTTAGTCCCCAATGCAACATTCAGAGCCTTCCAAAATCGAGAAGTGAACTTGGGATCTCTATCCGACACAATACTAGTAGGAACCGTGTAACACCCCGGTATTTCTTATACAAGGAAACACCTAAATATACAATTTGGTATAAATCAGAGTATAAAAATTCCTGTTCAAATCTACATCTTTACAAGAAACAGCGGAAACTACAAAAATAAAACATGATACAAGTTCGAGTCATAAGACCGAATACAGAGACTACATCAGAAGAATCCAAAACATAGATGGAAGATTACATCTCCAACTTCTCAATCGAGCCTGACGACTAACTGTGCCGCCTGCTATCCTTATAACCTGTTCTCTGTAAAAACAACAAATATGGATTGGGTGAGACAACTTGTCTCAGTGAGTCCTACCGTGCCCCCTCACGGACACTCGGTTCAATTACTAAACCGTTATAACAAAATCTGACATAACAATGTCTTATTTATTAATCAAAATGCCGATTGTGCAACGACCACTAATCCCGGCAATTCGTGTTCTTAATTAAGTTTATTAATCGAAACGCCGACCGTGCAACGACCACTAATCCCGGCGAATCATGTGTTTATCTTAGTTTATTAATCGAAACGCCAACCGTGCAACGACCACTAATCCTGGCGAATCGTGTGTTTAATTTAGTTTATTAATCGAAACGCCGACCGTGCAACGACCACTAATCCCGGCGAATCGTGTGTTTAACTTAGCACAAACCGGCCGCACAACGCCTGCTAATCCCGGTAACCCGTGAGTTGATCACGCCAAAACACATTCAGGGCCTAGGGTGAGGGCTCATGACTTCCCTTCCTAGTATGCTACTTGTCGGGTCGTCACCCAACACGATACATATGACAATACGCATCAAATTCTCGAGAGTTAGATAATTTATATCTTCTTTTTCATTTTGATCACCAAAGGATCAATCATATAAGCTCATTAGATAATTTATATCTTTCGATCACCAAAGGATCAGTCATATAAGCTCATTAGATAATTTATATCTTTCGATCACCAAAGGATCGTTCGCATAGTAATTGGATAAACAATATCCATATCGATCTATAATCCGTTGTGAGGAATTCATAAATTAGACCTCTGGCATTATAATCTTGTTCAATTGACATATATAAACATATATATTCAGTCAGTCCATCAGACGGTGTACCCACACGTATAGTAGGATTTCGGTTTTTCAATCAATTATGCTTTCGAAGAGCTTTTCAAAAACATGTGTTGAACAAGTTCAAAATAGGGTTGTCAGTAAGGCAATTTCTTTTTAAATGATTGAGAAAGAGATTAGAAAAGGTTCGGGATCAAACGGAGCTCCGGAATGAGAAATCGGGAATCGGTGACAGAAGCTCACGCACGGTCCGTGCCCAGGGGTGCACGACCCGTGCGTGATGCACCAAAATTCATACAGTCAACCCGAAGAGGGCGCATGGTCCATGCCCAGGGGCGCACGATGCGTGCGTCCGATTCTGTTTCTCTAATTCTCCTATTTTTCAATTCTGTTTTCCGTTTTCGCCCAATTCAATTTCTAATATCGATCACTCCTGAAACTCAAAATCTCAAATATTCCAGATAGTACACAAACCATTTTATTTCCACAATTTAATAACCATTTCGTAAATTGTTCAACAATTCCATAAAAACCGTAAAAACACAACGTTTCTCAAAAACGGTTTTCGGTTCCAAAATATTTCGAAAACGGATAATGCCTTATGACTCAAAACCGAGATATTTTCAAGACATGTAAAAATATCCCTATCCGTGAGTAGAACTCACCCAGTTGACGATCTCGCGAGAAATCACGCCGGAGCACGGACGACCGGACCGTAACCACTCGAACAATCCTCGTAGTCACGTACACGCTCCTAGTGCCTCCGCATCTGAACTTGATGGGTCCCACTTGCACAACCAGTAACGAAGTCAATCCTCCTCGCTACTGGACCCCACTTCCGTATATCAAACTGGTGGCGCTCGAGACTTTGGCGAATCGAACTCAAATTTGACGAACGGGCATACTAGCTTCCATTTCCATTTCCCAGTATCAGGATCCAGTTTTGCAATAAGCTTAAGTTGGTCAATCCATGACCAAATATACTCAAATCAGTGCCCATTGTGAAGATAATTTTGTCTTCAGATGGAGGAAGATTCAGATGCATGCATGCTGTGGTTTGGGAGATATCACCAAGACAAGGTGACTGGTCCAGGATAGCGCTTGATTCTGAATCCGAAACTTGGGGACATGATATCGCCTACATTTCTCCATGAAATCAAACGGTTCGTGTGCCCAAAATGAAGAGCTTTGTGTCTAGTTTCCAGAGAGACAAGAAGCACGATCATCGGAGTAGTGTACAGCGAGATACGATGAAAACAATGAAGGTGGGTAAAACGGGTTTCATGTCAAATAATTAAAATAGCGAAAATAGGGGATATTACATGAAATCATACGGTTCTTGTGGCCAAAATGAAGATATTTGTGTCTATTTTCCAGAGGGACAAGAATCACGATCATCGGTGTAGTGTACAGAGAGATACGATGAAAACAATGAAGGTGAGTAAAACGGGTTTTAACCAGAATTTCTGTTGAACTTAACACATCCATTTCAATCCTTTGCAAATCACGAATTTGAGTTCCAACTCGAGCCCAACAACTCATACTTCGAAGCCAGCAACCAATTCACTATCCATGGAGCTCCAATTCGCAATGTGGCTTGCTCATGGGTCCTAGGGCTGAACCTTGTCTTCACAATTCACCCCCAAGCTTCAAAAGACACATGCAATGAAATCTTTTTGACCTTGGCCATGGCTGAGCTTGGAACCAGAAAATGGTGGAAGAGAAAGGATGGGGAATGAGTCTATGAAAATGGTACCGTTGTGAAGGGAATGAAAAATGAGAGAGAATGGTATGAAGAAGGCTTACATGCAATGGGGTTTTGGTGAATTTCCTTCATTCCCTCTTCCTCTCCTCTTCGCCCACTCTCTCTTTCTCTCCTCTACTTCTAATTGTTTCAGCAAGATGGATAAGTGTGAGGGTGTGAGGATGAGGGTTCAGAATATAAGGGGGCTGAAGTAAAAAGAAATGAGGCAAAAAGACCATACTACCCCTTGGGTTGTATGGTCTCTTACTAGATTGATCCAACGATATTTGGTGGGGGGCTGTTTCAATCAATAATGAATATTCTCCCAACATTAGCCATTTGATTAGTTAAAACACTTGGGTTGACTAACATATATAGCCATGACCTCTTACTAGATTGATCCAACGATATTTGGTGAAATGACTATTTTACCTTTCAACTTAAACTCTTCATTAATTCATGGCTAAGACATAATTAATTAGAGAGTGTGATTTATTTGACAATTTCCTCGACTATTCTTCGCCGAGACATGACCAAGTATTCCCACAAATACTTAAATCGGTCTTAGGCTTCATAGTACGAGTCTTTAAAAATTAGGGATGTTACAATCACCCCAACTTTTTAAAAGTTTTGTCCTCAAAATTGACATGACGAACCTTTAGCAAAAAGATGTTGATATCGGGTCATCGTGTCCTCTTCTCTTTTTCCGAGTAGCCTCTTCGGCTGAGATGCCTTCTCAGACTACCTTGACAATCGGAATAGTCCTTGACCTCAATGTCTTCACGCCACGCCCTAGGATATGACTAGGATAAGGTTGGAATGATAAATCCGGTCGAAGATCGATCGTTTTAATGCTCAACGGCTGAAGTGGATCGGGAAAACATTTTCTCAACTGAGACACGTGAAAGACATCATGAAGATACATACTTTCTTCGGAAACTAACTGTTCCGACCTCTTGAAAGCTGACACTAATTGTTATGGACAATGGAATGCCTACAATCTGTTGAGGACACGAACTCATAGTTATGGTATCCACACATCCTGCACTATCGAAGTCAGGAACTCGGAAGGTTTCGGCCTAGCCGTAGCTTGAATTGGAACGAAACGATGACTTTAAGAGAATTTCTTTGGAACCAAACCATACAGTATCCAGAAGAAAAATTTTATTCTCTTCCCGAGTTACGCTCACATAAGTGCTTGACTCATTTTACTAAAAATCTCGACTGAAGCAAATAGAGTTATTTTATAAAACAGGTTGACTTTCAGTCCAACGAATCTAGAAACGATTTTCCTTGCAACCGAATCCAGGAAAAACTCTAAAATAATAGCGAAATATTCTTTCATTAAATCAGTTTCAAAACTTGAGAGTACAATAGTTCCATTTGAATGAAAATTCTTTTCAATGGGGTTTCTAATGACGATATTTTGAAAATACAACTATCCCAAAACTTAATTCACCCCAACTTATAGATGACCTTACTCAATGCACGGCGCTCCAACAAAGCGGAATCTCATTCTCTGATATTTAAAAGTTACGAGTTTGAAAGTGAGAGTAGAAGTGTTACTTTGTTGGAACCAGCCATTTGTGCGATCAAGATCTCACAAACTTCTATTATCATGCTTGAGTTCGGCTTCGTTAAGACAAAACAATTGGGTTCGTTCGAGGAAGGGATCGGGAAGGACATTGAGCCAAAAGGGAAAATGGGTATTTGTTTTAAAAATTTTCCAAGCCGCTTTTCTATTCGATTCAATTCATTTCCCTTCAATTCCTTTCTCGAATCAGTCCAAGATAAAACTTCGAGGTTAGAACAAAGGCTTGTATTTCGTGACAAAAATAGACACGACTCAATTGTCTCAAGAGACTACACAAAGGTTGTAGGATTCACTATCAAGGACTCATGTGTCATACATTCACTGTCCAATCATTTAGTATCAGACCGATATACGGTTCATCCTCCGACCTTCTCCCATCATACGGGTATAGTGGGTGAAAGGGAAAAACACTATACGTACTCAACTGTCGGATTTTCGTAGAAAGGCATCGTGTACTGGACCACGATCGGACAATTCTGGATTCAGCACATACTTGATTTATCGATGGCTAACCATAGGTTAATAGAATGGAGAACTAGCCTTGACCCATCCGACGGATTCAAGCCAAAACAACTTACTGTTGATTTTAACGAACTCAATATTAACGATTGGAGTTCCACTACAGTAGCGGAAGCTTGAGCACTAGAACTGCCGAAAGATGATTGCCCTAACATGGCTTGACACCTCTCCAACCAGCAATTATATTCACGTGTTACCTAGCCTTCCATTAGTTCCGAGCAAACGTTCGAGTAACTCACATCTTTGGTCATCTTAGAAACATTTCTAGCATTTCAGGTAGTCACCGGTACAACCGATGTCTTAGCTAACCCAAAATAATGATAAGAGTGCGTCTTTCAGGATTGTCTAAGTTAATGACTTATCCAGTCACAGTTGTCTTTCTAGATCAACTAGGCTTTGAATTTTGATACCTATCTTTCATAGATATTGATTACTCGGGCCTTAAGGAGATGCGAATTTCGATATTAGGAATCTTACTAGAATGACATAAGGTTTTCTTTAGAAGTTACGATTTAGTGCCATCCTATTCAAATCCTTGGTTTCTCGATTAACTTCAATGTAGTAATTATTCTCGGATTAGTCATGAAATTGAAATTGCGGTGGCACCAGGGGATTTTGAAAAACAAAAGGTTATTTTGAGAATCACACGAGCACACCATAAGTGTCTTCGTATTGATTCGTTGAATTTATCATTTAGAATTTTCCTTGGCCCAGCTTCTTTCCGAACTTCCGCGATTATCCAGACATAATTATTACATTACATTAATCAATATAGCTTCAGAACGGGTTCTAGGAGTCTAAACTGACTGATTGGAGATCCTTTTACCAATTTCCCGTACAACAGGGAGGTCCACGTTCCACAAATGCTTAGAGTTCATGGTTCAGATTTAAAACAGAGGTACACTTCAAAATACATTTGAAGATACGGTTCACAACCCATTCATCGGTGTAGATATTTCCGTTAGCTTTCCAATGCCTCTCGGAACATAAAAATCAGAGTTCCGGAGCAGAAGTTACGAACAAATGAGTCAGAAGACTAACGAGAATTTCTCACAGACCGTGATCGGAATGCTTCCAGCAGCGGATTGAAATAAGGTCACTTCTACCGATTTCACATACTAACTTGCTTTGAAGGATTTGAATCACATTTCCTGATCAGGACTTGACCTGATCAGTACTTCGTGATCCTGCTAGACGATATTGACGATGGACTGTTTCTACTCGATTGGCTTTATCACCTATCATAGGGTGACTTTGAAGAAGAATAATCGGGATCTGTACTTTAAATTTTCTGGAGGGACTTCCTCAATTGATACCTAAACTGGGATTGACTTACTCCAGAAGGTGAGATTTATGATGAAAACGATATTTCAAAAACTGATATGCTGACTAAATTAAGGTCAAGGTTTCGGGTGTTAGCTAATCTGACAGATTTCAGTACACTGACGTTACTGCCGCACAATGGCTTCGCTTGAGTTCTACTTCTCGATAAGATCTAAGACGTTTCATGCCACGACTCACTAGCCGCATCCGATTCATTTACTGAATAGCCGCCCACAGTTTCCTCAAACCATCGCGGATGCCCATCCTTGTTTCCAAATGTAATATGTAGCCCTCTACGGCCGCTGCACGTTCTGATGAAACGAGAAGGCTGAGAATCCTATGGTGTAGGGTCTTGGACATTTTCGGGGCTAAGGCAACTATCTGTCATAATTTTTAGTAACCTACATGAAACATTGAGTGGATCCTGACTCAATACGTCACATAATATACTAAAAAGGTCTGACATATAATTGTCTAAGTCCCTAGTTGACTCGATCCTATGTTCTCGACCCGAAGGTCACTACGTCCGACAAGGTCGAACCGCTCTGATACCAAATGTAACACCCCGGTATTTCTTATACAAGTAAACACCTAAATATACAATTTGGTATAAATCAGAGTATAAAAATTCCTGTTCAGATATACATCTTTACAAGAAACAGCGGAAACTACAAAAATAAAACATGATACAAGTTCGAGTCATAAGACCGAATACAGAGACTACATCAGAAGAATCCAAAACATAGATGGAAGATTACATCTCCAACTTCTCAATCGAGCCTGACGACTAACTGTGCCGCCTGTTGTCCTTATAACTTGTTCTCTGTAAAAACAACAAATATGGATTGGGTGAGACAACTTGTCTCAGTGAGTCCTACCGTGCCCCCTCACTGACACTCGGTTCAATTATTAAACCGTTACAACAAAATCTGACATAACAATGTCTTATTTATTAATCGAAATGCCGACTGTGCAACGACCACTAATCCCGGCAATTCGTGTTCTTAATTAAGTTTATTAATCGAAACGCCGACCGTGCAACGACCACTAATCCCGGCGAATCATGTGTTTAACTTAGATTATTAATCGAAATGCCGAACGTGCAACGACCACTAATCCCGGCGAATCGTGTGTTTAACTTAGTTTATTAATCGAAACGCCGACCGTGCAATGACCACTAATCCCGGCGAATCGTGTGTTTAACTTAGCACAAACCGGCCGCACAACGCCTGCTAATCCCGGTAACCCGTGAGTTGATCACGCCAAAACACATTCAGGGCCTTGGGTGAGGGCTCATGACTTCCCTTCCTAGTATGCTACTTGTCGGGTCGTCACCCAACGCGATACATATGACAATACGCATCAAATTCTCGAGAGTTAGATAATTTATATATTCTTTTTCATTTTGATCACCAAAGGATCAGTCATATAAGCTCATTAGATAATTTATATCTTTCGATCACCAAAGGATCAGTCATATAAGCTCATTAGATAATTTATATCTTTCGATCACCAAAGGATCGTTCGCATAGTAATTGGATAAACAATATCCATATCGATCTATAATCCGTTTTGAGGAATTCATAAATTAGACCTCTGGCATTATAATCTTGTTCAATTGACATATATAAACATATATATTCAGTCAGTCCATCAGACGTTGCACCCACACGTATACTAGGGTTTCGGTTTTTCAATCAATTATGCTTTCGAAGCCCTTTTCAAAAACATGTGTTGAACAAGTTCAAAATACGGTTGTCAGTAAGGCAATTTCTTTTTAAATGATTGAGAAAGAGATTAGAAAAGGTTCGGGATCAAACGGAGCTCCGGAACGAGAAATCGGGAATCGGTGACAGAAGCTCACGCACGGTCCGTGCCCAGGGGCGCACGACCCGTGCGTGATGCACCAAAATTCATACAGTCAACCCGAAGAGGGCACACGGTCTGTGCCCAGGGGCGCACGTCCGTGCGTCCGGTTCTGTTTCTCTAATTCTCCTATTTCTCAAATCCGTTTTCCGTTTTCGCCCCATTCGATTTCTAATATCGATCACTCCTGAAACTCATAAAATCTCAAATATTCCAGATAGTACATAAACCATTTTATTTCAACAATTTAATCACCATTTCGTAAATTGTTCAACAATTCCATAAAAACCGTAAAAACGCAACGTTTCTCAAAAACAGTTTTCGGTTCCAAAATATTTTGAAAACGGATAAAGCCTTATGACTCAAAACCGATATATTTTCAAGACATGTAAAAATATCCCTATCCGTGAGTAGAACTCACCCGGTTGACGATCTCGCGAGAAATCACGCCGGAGCACGGACGACCGGACCGTAACCACTCGAACAATCCTCGTAGTCACGTACACGCTCCTAGTGCCTCCGCATCTGAACTTGATGGGTCCCACTTGCACAACCAGTAACGAAGTCAATCCTCCTCGCTACTGGACCCCACTTCTGTATATTGAAATGGTGGCGCTCGAGACTTTGGCGAATCGAACTCAAATTTGACAAACGGGCATACTAGCTTCCATTTCCATTTCCCAGTATCAGGATCCAGTTTTGCATTAAGCATAACTTGGTCAATCCGTGACCAAATCTACTCAAATCAGTGCCCATTGTGAAGATAATTTTGTCTGCTTTCATATGGAGGAAGATTCACACGCATGCATGCAGTGGTTTGGGTGATATCAACAAGACAAGGTGACTGGTCCAGGATAGCGCTTGATGTTGAACCAAGGGTAAAACAGTCCTTTATTTTGAATGATAACAAATTACATCATATCTACTAATGTTTCAAGTTGAGCAAAGTGCAGGACCTAATTTAAAAAGAAGAAGACACAAAAGAAGAGAAGCTTGAAGAAGAAGCAACATATAAAGTTCAAAACCCTTTTTTTGTGTCTAAGCCTTTTCTTAGGACTCTTTGTAAAGGTCCTATCACCTAAAGTGTGTGACACTTTAGATATTGAGAGAGATGATCTTTTCTAATCATACATGATGCATAAAAATAGTTTTGAAAAAAAATATTTCACAAAACTGCATGCATGCATAAGGTGGCAAGTTGGAAAAAATATTTTTTAGGAATGCTTGGAATCGATTTCCAACCCATTTCATAGGCCTTGGAATCGATTCTCAGGACCTCCTATATGGCCTGAAAATCGATTCCTTCATATTTCCAAAGGGCCATGAATCGATTCCCATGTCTTCCAAAAAGAAAAGAATCGATTCCCTATTATTTTAACTAGCTTAAAAATCGATTCCTCCTATTTCTTATGAACTAAGAATCGATTCCCCATGTTTCTAAATGAACCAAGAATCGATTCTCAGGACAACCATATGTCCTGAAAATCGATTCACTCCTTTCTTCATAAACAATGAATCGATTCCCTCTTTTTCCAAAACATCAATGAATCGATTCCTTCTTATTTCAACTAAACTATGAATCGATTCCTTTTATTTTTAAAGGCAATGAATCGATTCCTTCACATTTTAACTTGATCAATGAATCGATTCTTCACCTATATTAAATGCTTTTCAAAAAATTTCAACGGTGCCTAAGCCTATAAATACCTGGTTGAGCTTCACTTTCATTCCAACACAACTGCTCACAATTTTCTTCTCTGCTCTCTCATATTCGAATCTCTATAGATCTATTACTCTTCATTGTTTTATTTTTTATAAGCTTTTGATTTTAAATTGTTATATCTTTTTTCAAAAGCTGTTTATAGATCTAAATCTGAGATCCTGTGCTCCAACTGTTTTGAATCTTGTTTTTCAAAAAGCTTTGTTTTTCAAAATCATATCTATAATTTTTTTAAAGCTTTCAAGCAACCTCAACTTCTATTGTTATATCAATTTTGAAGTGGTTGCAAAAGCAAGATCATCCCTCATCTTATAGAGCATCCATAATATCCTAAGATCACTCATCTCTCTCAGTTTCTAAACTGACTCATTCTCTGAAGTGATTGGATCATAGAACTCTATTGTGTAATTTATTTTATTTCAAGGTGTTTTTGAAATCCTGGGCTTTGTACTTGGGTCTCTCAATCAGGTGATTGAGTAGGTGTTTTTTGAAATCCTGGGCTTTGTACTTGGGTCTCTCAATCAGGTGATTGAGTTGGTGTTTTTGAAATCCTGGGCTGTGTACTTGGGTCTCTCAATAGGGTTATTGAGTTGGTTTAGAAATCCTTAGCAAGAGTGCTTAGGTTCTCAATTCAGGGGAATTAAGATTCACTTATATTGGGGTCGACTGTTTGTATCAAACTCTCTTCAATATAGTGGTTACTAAGTCCAAGGGTTGAAAAGCCTAAGGCCGAGGACGTAGGGGTTTTATCCCGAACCTCGCTAAATTGCTGTGTCTCTCTCTCTTCCCTATCTCTTTATATTTTGCACTTTATTTGCTTATAATATTGATATTATCATAACTGCTTATATTATCAAATTCTCAATATAACTGTGCAAATATATCATATTGTAATCTTTCTTCTTATTATCTATTTTATTGCTGTATACAATATTAATCTGTCCATCATCTCATTCTACTCCTTCTATATTGGTCAAATATTATTATTCCGCATTTAATCCAAACCAATATCGAAAAAGTTTTTTTAAATTGAAAAAGAATCCATTAATCACCTATAACCTTATTCACCCCCCCCTCTAAGGTTACTTTTATAGACTCTCAAGTCTAACAAGTGGTATCAGTAGCTAGTAATTGCTTTAGAGCTTTACATCTCGCAATTTAAATTAATCCTGTTATATATCTGTGATTATGGGTTCATTCATGAAAGAAGGAATGTCTTCTAATAGGCCTCCTCTATTTGATGGTACTAACTACGATTACTGGAGTAGTCGTATGAAATGTCATGTGCAGGCAATTGACTTCACTCTATGGAGAATCATAGTGGATGGTCCTCTAATCCCGATGAAGATCAAGATCACAAAACCAGGTAATACTGATGGTGACACTTCAAAAATTCAAGCCACCGGCAAAGCTGAAGAAGTACCGGTAGAAGACATCTACACCATCGACCTAAGTGAGTTAAGAAAATCTGAGCTTGACAAGATATCCCTAAATGCAAAGGCCATGAATATCCTTCATCTATCACTCTGTGAAGAAGAATATGGTAGAGTAAAAGGGTGTCAAAGTGCAAAGGAAATCTGGGACTTCCTACAAGCCACTCATGTCGGGACAAGCCAGGTAAAAGATACTAAAATTAGAATTCTCACCTCTGAATATGAAAGTTTTAAAATGAAAGAAGGTGAGTCTGTAGCAGCAATGCATCAGAGATTAAATTTAATTGTAAACAACTTGAGGGCCTTAGGAAAGAAATACACCAACAAGGATTTGAATGGAAAGATCCTTGAATCCTTAACTGGTGATTTCTTCCCTAAGACTTGTGCTATAACCGAAGCCAAAGACATTGGCACTTTACCTCAAGAAGACCTTATTGGATCATTGCTAGCATTTGAGGTAGTTCTGGCTGCCAAAAAGAATCAAGAAAAAGAAACTGTAAAAGAGAAGAAATCTCTTGCCCTTGCTGCTAAAACTTCTAAAGTAGCAAGAAAAGAGGTTGAATCTGAAGAAGAAACCGATGATGAAGATATGGCTATGCTTGCCAAAAATTTCAAAAAATTTATGAGATTCAAAAAGTTTGGAAAGGGTGACTTTTCAAAGAAGTCCGGGTACAACAAAGAAGACAGGTATGAGAAAAAGAATGATCAACCAAGATGTTTCGAATGCAACAAACCCGGTCACATCAAAGAAAACTGTTACAAGCTGAAATCTAAGCAAAAGAAAGCAATGAAAGCAACATAGGACAATACAGAAACTGAAAGTGAGACCGAAGAAGAAGAAGTTGCAAATGCTGTCTGCCTCATGGCAAAGAACACACCTGAAGCAACATGGGACAATCTCAGCACTGATGGTGAATCAGAAGAAGATGAGCAGACCGACAATGCTGTCTGCAGCATGGCAAATGATACATCAAAGGTAAGCCTTAACTTTTCTAGTTCATCTACCTCCTCTATGCATGATGATATGATTGATAATGACTATAGTAGTCACGATCTGAGTGAAGCTTTTGAGGCTCTATATTTCGAACATGAAAAACTTTTGTTAAAATCCAAGAAACTAACAAAGAGCAACAAAAGCTTATCCACTCAAATCGAGACTCTTGAAAAAGAAGTCACTAGATTAAAGAATGAACTACACAAATCAGTCAACCTTGAATTTCGAGAACTAAAACGAAATTTTGAAAAAGTCAAGGTTGAAAATGAATTTTTGAAAGAATCTTTGAAAAAGTTTGAGGTTGGTGAAAAGACCTTGACTCAGTTGCTTCACTCTCAACATCAATATGTTGATAGGAGAGGTATTGGGTACCAAGGAAATTCCACCACCTCCAGCTCAAACAAAAATATCACCTTTGTAGCTTCTACCTCTAATCATAAACCTACTATCTTTAAATGCACATATTGTCAAAAAGGGAACCATAGCTCTTCTTCTTGCCCCATCCGTAAAATATGTGAGCTTGGAACTCTTGTACCTGTTTGGAAGAAACCAAGGTGGATTGTGAAAGCAAACCCCTTGATGACTAACTCCCAAGGACCCAACAAAAAGGGTACCTCGTGCTAGTTGTTAAACAATTCTTTTGCAGGTTGGTCCCTCAGCTAAAAAGAAAAATGTGTGGATGGTTGATAGTGGTTGCTCAAGGCATATGACTGGTGATGCTTCACTGTTTCTAAAACTGAGCAACAAAGCTAGTGGATCTGTAAAGTTTGCCAACAATGAATCTGCTCAAGTAATAGGTAAAAGTTGTGTGGGTAAGGAAAACACAATTAAAATTAAAGATGCTTTATTAGTTGATGGCGTTAAATTTAACTTACTAAGTGTTAGTCAACTATGCGATAATGATTTTGATGTGCACTTTTCTGTTGATAAATGTGTTATCACCCATATGACTTCTAAACTCTACATTACTGGCTTTCGAGAAAACAATGTATACTATGTTGATTTTGATAATGTAAGTGATGAGATAGTATGTATGCCTACCTTGATTGATGATGTGGATTTGTGGCATAGACGCTTAGGACATGCTAGTATAGAACATCTATCTAAGTTAAGTAAGAATGAGCATGTTAGAGGTCTACCTAAATTGAAATATGAAAAAGGCCAATTATGTGATGCATGTCAACTTGGTAAAATGCACAAAACCTCTTTTAAATCAAAACCCGTTATTTCCACCAAAAATGTGCTTGAACTGCTACATCTTGATTTGTTTGGTGAAATTGATGTCGTAAGTTTAGGAGGGTCTAAGTATGTCTTTGTTATTGTTGATGATTATTCTAGATATACTTGGGTTATCCTACTTGCAAATAAAAGTGATGCTTTTAACGAGTTTGCTAAGTTGTGCAGAAAGCTACAAAATGAGAAAAACTTAGCCATCAAAGAAATTAGAAGCGATCATGGAGGAGAGTACGAAAATTCATCATTCAAGACTTGGTGTGAAAAGTATGGCATTCATCATAACTTTTCAGCTCCAAGAACTCCTCAACAAAATGGTGTAGTTGAAAGAAAGAACAGAACTATACAAGAGATGAGCAGGACAATGCTGAATGAGCACAACCTTCCCAAATATTTCTGGGGTCATGCAGTGGATACAGCGTGTCATGTGCTAAACCGTGTATACTTAAGGCCATCTCTCAACAAAACACCATATGAGCTGTGGAATGGTAGAGCTCCAAACATTTCATACTTCAAAGTCTTTGGAAGTAAGTGCTTCATTCTTAATACAAAGGACAAGTTGGGTAAGTTTGATGCTAAATCAACTGAAGGTATTTTTATGGGTTATTCAAATCATAGTAGAGCTTATATCGTTTACAATAAAATTGATAAAACTATGCAAGAATCTATTCATGTTTCTTTTGATGAAACTAACCCTTTTGATAAGAAAGCTGCTAATGATGAGGATGAAGTGATTGAAGTGATCAAAAATAGATCACCTGAAACTAACAGTGAAAGTGTAGAAGAAGCCGAGGAGGAAGCTGAACCTCAAGAAGAAGTTATAGTGGAACAAGAGCCCCAAGACATTGATAATCATCTCCATGGAAGAACACACGATGATCTGCCCAAAACATGGAAATCAGTTCGAGATCATCCCATGGAGCAAATTATTGGTAGTCCATCAAAGGGGGTAACAACTCGCTCTTCTCTTAATCTTTTATGCTTTCATAGTGCTTTTGTCTCTCAAATAGTTCCAAATAATATCAAGGAAGCTTTAAATGATCCAGAGTGGGTTTTGTCAATGCAAAAAGAACTTGAACAATTTGAAAGAAATAAAGTTTGGCACTTAGTTGAAAAACCGGTCGATCGGACCATCATAGGAACTAAATGGGTTTTTCGCAACAAACTTGACGAAAATGGAACAATTTTATTAAACAAAAGTCGTCTAGTAGTTCAAGGTTTTAATCAAATCGAAGGGGTGGATTTTGAAGAAACTTTTGCTCCTGTGGCTAGATTGGAGTCCATTAGGATAATTTTGGCATTTGCCTCCTACATGGATTTCAAACTACACCAAATGGATGTCAAAAGTGCCTTCCTAAATGGTTTTTTAGAAGAAGAAGTCTATGTAAAACAACCCCCTGGTTTTGAAGATTTTAAAAATCCCGATCACGTCTTTAAACTTGACAAAGCCCTCTATGGATTGAAACAAGCCCCAAGAGCTTGGTATGAGAGATTAAGCAAACATTTAATTGCCAATGGTTTCCAAAAGGGTAAGATTGATTCTACCTTATTCCTTAAAACCAAGGGCAAACATATCATAGTAGTTCAAATCTATGTTGATGATATTATCTTTGGATCTACTAATGATGATTTGTGCAAGGAATTTTCTGAGATGATGACTAGTGAATTTGAAATGAGTATGATGGGAGAACTTAACTTTTTCTTGGGACTTCAAGTGAAACAATCAAATGAAGGAATCTTCATATCCCAAACAAAGTTCTCAAAAGAATTGCTGAAGAAATATAACATGAATGACGCAAAAGAAATCAGCACTCCTATGGCAACAGCAACTAAACTAGATAAGGATGAGCAAGGTAAACCGGTAAATGAAACTATGTATCGAGGTATGATAGGTAGTCTCTTATACTTAACTGCATCTCGACCTGATATTATGTTTGCTGTATGCTTGTGTGCTCGATTTCAAGCATGCCCAAAAGAATCACATTTAAAAGCTGTAAAACGGATTCTTAGGTATGTTAAAGGGACCATAGACTTTGGTTTGTGGTACCCGAAATCGAGTACGTTTGAATTAGTTGGTTTTTCTGATGCTGATTTTGCAGGTTGCACTCTTGATAGAAAAAGTACTAGTGGAACTTGTCATTTTCTTGGTCCTTGTTTGACCTCCTGGTCTAGTAAGAAGCAGAACAGTGTTGCTTTATCCACAGCTGAAGCTGAATATGTGGCTGTTGGAAACTGCGTCGCACAAGTTCTGTGGATGAAACAAAATTTGCAAGATTTTGGTCTAATTTTTGAAAATGTGCCTGTTTTGTGTGATAATACAAGTGCTATTAATATTGCTAAGAACCCTATACAACACTCTCGCACTAAACATATTGACATTAGACATCATTTTATTAGAGATCATGTGTCTAGGGGGAGCATTGCATTGAAATTTGTAGGCACTGATGACCAACTAGCAGATATCTTCACTAAACCCCTAGCCGAAGCTCCTTTTTGTAAAATCCGTAGAGAGCTAGGGATGCTTGACTATGCTAGTTTATGATTTTTGTTTCACCCCACCTCCTTTTTGATGAAAACAAAGGGGGAGAGAATATTATTATGCATGTTATATATGGGGAGAAAATATTATGCTCATGTTATATGTGGTATTATGCTGATTATTGTTATGCATATGCTTAGGGGGGGCCTTTTTTTAAGATTTTTAATCCCTATGCATAATGTAATTTGTTATCATCAAAAAGGGGGAGTTTGTTGAACCAAGGGTAAAACAGTCCTTTATTTTGAATGATAACAAATTACATCATATCTACTAATGTTTCAAGTTGAGCAAAGTGCAGGACCTAATTTAAAAAGAAGAAGACACAAAAGAAGAGAAGCTTGAAGAAGAAGCAACATATAAAGTTCAAAACCCTTTTTTTGTGTCTAAGCCTTTTCTTAGGACTCTTTGTAAAGGTCCTATCACCTAAAGTGTGTGACACTTTAGATATTGAGAGAGATGATCTTTTCTAATCATACATGATGCATAAAAATAGTTTTGAAAAAAAATATTTCACAAAACTGCATGCATGCATAAGGTGGCAAGATGGAAAAAATATTTTTTAGGAATGCTTGGAATCGATTTCCAACCCATTTCATAGGCCTTGGAATCGATTCTCAGGACCTCCTATATGGCCTGAAAATCGATTCCTTCATATTTCCAAAGGGCCATGAATCGATTCCCATGTCTTCCAAAAAGAAAAGAATCGATTCCCTATTATTTTAACTAGCTTAAAAATCGATTCCTCCTATTTCTTATGAACTAAGAATCGATTCCCCATGCTTCTAAATGAACCAAGAATCGATTCTCAGGACAACCATATGGCCTGAAAATCGATTCACTCCTTTCTTCATAAACAATGAATCGATTCCCTCTTTTTCCAAAACATCAATGAATCGATTCCTTCTTATTTCAACTAAACTATGAATCGATTCCTTTTATTTTTAAAGGCAATGAATCGATTCCTTCACATTTTAACTTGATCAATGAATCGATTCTTCACCTATATTAAATGCTTTTCAAAAAATTTCAACGGTGCCTAAGCCTATAAATACCTGGTTGAGCTTCACTTTCATTCCAACACAACTGCTCACAATTTTCTTCTCTGCTCTCTCATATTCGAATCTCTATAGATCTATTACTCTTCATTGTTTTATTTTTTATAAGCTTTTGATTTTAAATTGTTATATCTTTTTTCAAAAGCTGTTTATAGATCTAAATCTGAGATCCTGTGCTCCAACTGTTTTGAATCTTGTTTTTCAAAAAGCTTTGTTTTTCAAAATCATATCTATAATTTTTTTAAAGCTTTCAAGCAACCTCAACTTCTATTGTTATATCAATTTTGAAGTGGTTGCAAAAGCAAGATCATCCCTCATCTTATAGAGCATCCATAATATCCTAAGATCACTCATCTCTCTCAGTTTCTAAACTGACTCATTCTCTGAAGTGATTGGATCATAGAACTCTATTGTGTAATTTATTTTATTTCAAGGTGTTTTTGAAATCCTGGGCTTTGTACTTGGGTCTCTCAATCAGGTGATTGAGTAGGTGTTTTTTGAAATCCTGGGCTTTGTACTTGGGTCTCTCAATCAGGTGATTGAGTTGGTGTTTTTGAAATCCTGGGCTGTGTACTTGGGTCTCTCAATAGGGTTATTGAGTTGGTTTAGAAATCCTTAGCAAGAGTGCTTAGGTTCTCAATTCAGGGGAATTAAGATTCACTTATATTGGGGTCGACTGTTTGTATCAAACTCTCTTCAATATAGTGGTTACTAAGTCCAAGGGTTGAAAAGCCTAAGGCCGAGGACGTAGGGGTTTTATCCCGAACCTCGCTAAATTGCTGTGTCTCTCTCTCTTCCCTATCTCTTTATATTTTGCACTTTATTTGCTTATAATATTGATATTATCATAACTGCTTATATTATCAAATTCTCAATATAACTGTGCAAATATATCATATTGTAATCTTTCTTCTTATTATCTATTTTATTGCTGTATACAATATTAATCTGTCCATCATCTCATTCTACTCCTTCTATATTGGTCAAATATTATTATTCCGCATTTAATCCAAACCAATATCGAAAAAGTTTTTTTAAATTGAAAAAGAATCCATTAATCACCTATAACCTTATTCACCCCCCCTCTAAGGTTACTTTTATAGACTCTCAAGTCTAACACTTGATTCTGAATCCGAAGCTTGGGGACATGATATCTCCTTTATTTCTCCATGAAATGTAACATCCCTAATTTTTAAAATATCGAATTATGAAGCCTAGTACCAATTAATTATTTGTGGGTATAATTAGTCGTGTCTCGGGGATTATTATTCGAGGAAAAGTCCAAAGAAAATTCTATTCCATAATTAATGTGGTTTGGCCACGGTTTGTTATAACATTTTAAGCTGACGGGCAACTTAGTCAATTCACACCTTCAGTATATATATATATATATATATATATATATATATATATATATATATATATATATATATATATATTCCTTTTAACCTGAAACTCCACACTCAGCCATTTCTTCCATTCTGAGAAAACAAAAATCTGGAACAGAGGAAAAGAGAAGGGAGGGTCGCGAGCTTGAGGAAGGAGAAGAGCAAGGTCCAGCTGAAAACCCCATTTTCATGTAAGCGATTCTTACCCATTCCTACTCCATTTTCGTTTCTGAATCCAATGGTACCACTTTCAGCCTCTGATTCTCCTCCTAACTCTATATCTCCTTTTTCGTTTATCAAGCTTTAAGGCTGAAGAAGATAGAGTTCTGAATTTGTTTCAGTTGCATGTTGTTGTTTTGAAGCCTAGAAGCCTTGTGCCTTAGAATTCGAAATTTGGAAGAAATTCAGTTGCTTCAGTTGCTGTCTTGAAGTTGTTTATTGCTGGTTCAGTGAAGGATTTACTGCTGCAGCTCTGTTGGTGATTCTGTTAAGTGCCAGTTCGTGTGCTTGGTGTCTCGGTCTTCGTGTGTTCGATCGGAATTGCGAGCGAAATCGTCAACGGGTGGGTTCTACTCACGATTAGGGAACATTGCTTTGCGACATTATGTTGTTTTCAGTCCTAAGACAAAAATACTGATTTCGAAATATTTAAGAACCGAAAACAGTTTTATTAAAACTATTGCGTTTTACGGTTTTTCCCATAGAATCCATATTTATGCCATATGATTTACGAACTGGATATATAGTCTGGAATTGCCTGGATTTTTTTATATTTCAGGTGGGATTGAAATTGGGGATCGAAATGGAAACGATCGGAGAAACGAATCGGAAAAATCTGTGCAAGTTCTGTAACAGAACAGGACGCACGGATCGTGCGCCCCTGGGCACGGACCCTGCGCCTGCTTCGGGTTGGCAAAGTTGCGAATTTATACAGGACGCATGGATCGTGCGCCCCTGGGCACGGACCGTGCGCTCCCTTCGGATTGACTGGATGGTTTTAGGTGCATCACGCACGGGTCGTGCGCCCCTGGGCACGGACCGTGCGTGGGGTTCTGTTACTGGCTTCCGATTTCTCGTTTCGTCACTCCGATTGATTCCAAACCACTTCTAATCTCCTTCCCAATTATTTGTGACGTGATCAACCTAATAAAAACTCTGTTTTAAGCTAGTTCAACTTGAGTTTTTGAAAAGAGGTCTTGAAGGTTAATTGAACCGAAAACCGGAAACTTAGTACGCGTGTGAGATAATGTTTTTGGCATAACAAACCGGATCATGGATCCTTCTCGACGCTATGATTATAACGCCGGATGTCTAACTTCGAATTCATCAAAACGGGTTATAGATCGATAATATAGATATCTAAAACTTGAAAGACGGTCCAATGCGGACATGATGTATATTTTATTATATATCACGTTGGGTGACGACCCGACAAGTAGCATACTAGGAAGGGAAGTCATGAGCCCTCACCCTAGGCCCTGAAACGTTTTGGCGTGGTCAATTCGTGGGTTACCGGGATTAGTAAACTGTTGCACGGCCGGTTTATGCTAAGTTAAGAACACGATTCGCCGGGATTAGTGAACTGTTGCACGGTCGGCGTTTCGCTTGGAAAGCTAGTGGTTATATATTAATCGACTAGGCTTAATAATATAAATGATGGTACTCAAATTACCGGGATTAGTGAACTGTTGCACGGTCGGTAATGGGCTACATTTATGTTGATAAATAGTTATATATATGTGTAATTATAACTATGTTGAAATCGGTTTTTAAATGAACCGAGTGATGGTGAGGGGGCACGGTAGGACTCACTGAGACAAGTTGTCTCACCCAATCATATTTGTTGTTTTTGCAGAGAAACAGGGCAAGAGGAAAATTACCCGCCACGGTTAGGTGAAGTGGTTTTGAAGATATCAAGGACGGATAGTCTTGATGTTTATTTCCTATTTGTTGTCTCTGTATGGTTATATAACTTGTGGATGTTATGAGTTGTATGAACCTTTATGATTTCTGTTTGTTAAGTATTGAACTCGGAGTTACATTCCTTTTTGGATCTTGGATTCGTATATGGAATTAAGACAGCTTAGTCCGAAGTATTATGCTTTAATTCGGAAAAAGTTTATACGTTCAATACTTAAGCAGGAATTGTGTCCTCTGATTATTACTATAATTGTGCATTACGGTATATCTACACGTTAGAAATATCGGGGTGTTACATGAAATGTAACACCCCGATAATTTCTAACTTGTAGAAACTACCGAAATGCACTACTGGCATACATCAGAGTGACTTTCCTTTTTAAAATATTGAACACATTCTAAAATTGGATGAAAATCATCAAACGTGTAAGCATAGCAGAACATGAAATACATGAAGTCGGTTCTCACATAACTCGAACTAGTGTTCAATACGAAATCAGAAAGTCTGCGGAAGCGATTTACAACTTAATACAAGTACAAGTCGTACAATCGAATATCTATGACAAAGAGAGAAACCAAAATACATAAACATAACAAAATAGACGACAGCGTCTCCACGAAGCGGTTCCACTACCATTGCTCCTGCACATCCAACTTCTACCTGTAACACTGAAAAACAACAACATGGATTGGGTGAGACAACTTGTCTCAGTGAGTTCTATCGCGACCTCTTACTAACTCTCGCGATTCAGTTATGCTTGATTCGTTATTCTTGATTCATGAGTTCGTAGTCTTTAATTCGACTACGTGGAACATACAACGTGTACTCGTGGCCCTTCTAAGCGACACACAAGGCACACACAATGACAATGATTCTTAGCATATCACCGGTGACTTTATTTGAAAGCACCGGCAAACCCGATCCCTGGCCATTTCTACTACCAAGGGACAAACAATGACGGGACCTAAGGTCATAAGGAATCATGACTTCCTCGCCCTTAGTACACTAATCGAAAAATTAGGGTCGTCACCCTAACATGGTGTATAATATAAATACATGAACAATGAGCAGTGAACAGTGAACGATGAACTTAATCAAACCATGAGCTTATGCTTAACAGTGAGCTTGTACTTAACTTAGTCTTGTACTAACATGATCCTGTTACTAGGTGATCTAGTTACTAACTTAATCTTATAATTAAGTGATCTCACATGGCTTACTAAGGCTTACTATCCTAACTTATCATGATGCTAATCCAAGTAGTCCAGCATAATACATCAATCACATAAAGCAATATCTGTGGCATACGCTTATCTCAATCACAATCATATCATGACAATCAAATCCATAACACATTCCATGTACCCACATTGGGCCGTCTATAAAACCATGGACCGCAAGGGTCGTTATTAAAATTAGCGTGAACGTGACGATGATCCAAACACAAGTAGTTTCCATGAATTACGGTTATATTGTTGTTGTATAACATTGGGAAGGGTTTAGGATGGGTTTAGGATGGGTTTGGAATCAATTAGGAATGCTTTGAACACATCTTGAAAATGTTGGCAGAAGCATACGCACGACTCATGCTTGATGGCGCACGGTCCGTGCGCGAAATCAACACTCAGCAGTCCTGTGAATCAGAAGGCAACACACGACCCGTGCGCTGGGCGCACGGTCCGTGCCTGTCTCACAGACTTGCTATAATGCCATTTCGAGCCCTTTTTCGAATCCGTTTCGTGTCCAAACTCTGTTCCGATCGATACCTAACTCATCAATCTTCAAAAAGGTAACATTATCCAGCCAAACAATCCACATATCAATCAATCAATCACCACAACAATCAAAGTATCAATCAACCAATCATGCAATTCAATCATTCAAGCGACATTTTTCATAAAACGGTTTTTAACGATGATATCCACAAAGCGAAAGACCGACTCAAAGCATGACTAATATTCTGAAATTAATTCCCTAGTGAGTATAGAACTCACCTCTCTCACGATGACAATAGCAAACGACACTGAGGCCTCAAGGACACCGCAACTCACGAACTTCTCCCAATTCGCTCCACAACTCTCCTTTTCGAAAGCCCAACTCCCCAATGCATGATTTCTGAACCCAACAACAGAAATGACTCCAAGGTAGTTCCAAATCGTGATATAGCTGTTGTACTTGGTCCTAATGCTTTCTAATTGAACATGCAAGGACAGATTTCAGAATTTGGGCCAAGTGAAGCTTTGATGGTCATTCATGGTGATTTTGGCTTGGAGGAGGGGATGATTTCGAAATTTATATCATTAGAAAGAGGGAGGTGAACTGATCATGATGATGGTAATGGATTGAGCATGCATGGAATTGTTGGGAAACTCTCTTCCCTTCTCTCTCTCGAGCTTCATTCCCCTTTCTCCTCTCTCAATTCTGATTTTTGAACAAAGTTACTAATGAGGTGTTTTTCCACTTGGTTCAGCTGGGCATGAGGTTTATAAAGGGCAAGGTAAAAGACAACAATGACCCTCACTTAAACATTTCATACCCAAATACTCCCATCAGCCCTAATTAACTTAACCATGACCAATTACTAATAAATCACACACAATATTTATAATAAGTCTCTCAAGCAATTTATTTTCAAATCATTTTATTTCCAACAACTTAATTAAATCACCAATTATTATTTCATGTCAAATAATTAAAATAGCGAAAATAGGGGATATTACATGAAATCATACGGTTCTTGTGGCCAAAATGAAGATCTTTGTGTCTATTTTCCAGAGGGACAAGAATCACGATCATCGGTGTAGTGTATAGAGAGATACGATGAAAACAATGAAGGTGAGTAAAACGGGTTTTAACCAGAATTTCTGTTGAACTTAACACATCCATTTCAATCCTTTGCAAATCACGAATTTGAGTTCCAACTCGAGCCCAACAACTCATACTTCGAAGCCAGCAACCAATTCACTATCCATGGAGCTCCAATTCGCAATGTGGCTTGCTCATGGGTCCTAGGGCTGAACCTTGTCTTCACACTTCACCCCCAAGCTTCAAAAGACACATGCAATGAAATCTTTTTGCCCTTGGCCATGGCTGAGCTTGGAACCAGAAAATGGTGGAAGAGTAAGGATGGGGAATGAGTCTATGAAAATGGTACCGTTGTGAAGGGAATGAAAAATGAGATTGGTATGAAGAAGGCTTACATTCAATGGGGTTTTGGTGAATTTCCTTCATTCCCTCTTCCTCTCCTCTTCGCCCACTCTCTCTTTCTCTCCTCTACTTCTAATTCTTTTTCAGCAAGATGGATAAGTGTGAGGGTGTGAGGATGAGGGTTCAGAATATAAGGGGGCTGAAGTAAAAAAAAATGAGCCAAAAAGACCATACTACCCCTTGCTCACTAATTCTCACTCTAAGTTAAATTTCAATCAATAATGAATATTCTCCCAACATTAGCCATTTGATTAGTTAAAACACTTGGGTTGACTAACAAATATAGCCATGACCTCTTACTAGATTGATCCAACGATATTTGGTGAAATGACTATTTTACCCTTCAACTTAAACTCTTCATTAATTCATGGGTAAACCATAATTAATTAGAGAGTGTGATTTATTTGACAATTTCCTCGACTATTCTTCGCCGAGACACGACCAAGTATTCCCACAAATAATTAAATCGGTCTTAGGCTTCATAGTACGAGTCTTTAAAAATTAGGGATGTTACAAACCGCATGTAACTGTTAGACAATAGTATAACCTTAGAGGGGGGGGTGAATATGGTTATGTGTAAATCTTGGATTCTTTTCGAAATAAATGATAAGTTTGTTTAAATCAAATGCGGAAAAAGAGATTTGAACTTATCAGATATATGCAAGCAGGCAGATCAGGCACAATGAGATATTACTCTATATTCAATATTCACAATAAGGTTGTTTTATAAGTAATGCAATGATGTTGAATATAGCAGATCTACTGTAGTGATAGAGAAGATGATAGATAAACAGATCTGTAGTACAGTGAGTATAACTATAACCAGATTAACAGATTCAGATCAGAGTAGGGATATAGTTATACAATAAATCCACTGAGTGATATTATAAACAGATCTAAATAGTATAGCTATAAACAGATCTTAAATAGTATGAAGAGTATGATTATAAACAGATCTGAGTAGTATAGCTATAAACAGATCACAACAGTATAATAATATGGACAGATATAAACAATAAGAAATGTAAGAGATAGGGATAGAGATACACCAGGAATTTAGCAGGTTCGGGATAAAAGCCCTACGTCCTCGGCCTCCGGCTTTGCAACCTTTGGACTTGATAACAACCACTATATGAAGAATTGTTTACAAACAGGCAACTTTCAAATAGCAACTCTCAATTCCCCTGAACTGAGAACCCGAGCACACAGCTAAGGATTTTGTAACATCCCTAATTTTTAAAGACTAGTACTATGATGCCTAAGACCGAGTAATTATTTGTGCGAATAATTGGTCGTGTCTCGAGGATTAATAGTCGAGGAAAAGTCCAAAGGAATCCTACTCTACATTTAATTGTGGCTTAGTCATAATGTAAATGAACAATTCAGCTGAAGGGTAAAATCGTCATTTCGCCTCACATCGAAGACGTGTCAATTGAGTGAGTAGTTAGTCTCGACTCGAATGAGAATTAGTCAAGAAACCTATGCCGAGCGGAAAGCCATAAGAATTATTGGGGTTTTCACCTCAAAACCAAGACTTAATGGGCCAAGGGCATTTTGGTCATTTCCCTAGATTTCGATTTGTCAAAGTAAGTAAATGGCTATAACAAAAATGGTTATTAAGACCAAGTAAGTTAGCTAAATTAAATTGTTAATGAGAGAAAAAGTTGCATGATTGATTGGGATTAAGTTTGGAGAAGAATTTAAATGAGAATTAGAATAAGGGCACTTTGGTAATTGCACCCTTATTAAAATTCACCCTCAGCCGAAGTACCATTTAAATACATTCTTCCTCACCTTCAGTTGCAACAATTCAGAAAGAAAGGGAAGAGGTTGAAGGAGAAGAGGGAATTTTCATTTCTTGATGCATGTAAGCTTCCTCACCTTTATAAGAGCTCATCCTTCCCCTTTCTCCTTCTACCATTCTCAGCCACTGAAGCTTCAATTGGGAAACAATGGAGTCTTGACACCATTGAAGCCTTGTATGTTCTTTTGGAACTAGAAGTAAGGTGATTTGATCTTACATTGTGGATTGAAAGAAGAATTGGAGCTAAATTGATGGTGGTTTGGCTACCTGGTTCTGTTCTTGAGTCAATTGTGGGTAGGAGAGGAGTGATTGGGAAGTTGCAATTTCTGTTTGGAAGCTCAAGTTCGAAGTAGCAAGTGATGGAAGATGATAATTTAAGTTCATCAGAATTTCTGGGTAAAAACAGTTTCAGTACCCTTCAGTGATTTCATCGTATCTTCCTGCACACAACTCCGATGATCGTGATTCTTGTCCCTCTGGAAAGGTGACAAAAATCTCTTCATTTTGGGCACAAGAACCGTATGATTACATGGAGAAATGAATGAGATATCATGTCCCCAAGTTTCGGATTCAGAATCAAGCACTGTCCTGGACCAGTCACCTTGTCTTGGTGATATCTCCCAAACAACTGGATGCATGCGTGTGAATCCTTGACCATTTTAAAGTAGACAAAATCCTCTTCATAATGGGCACTGATTTGAAGGAGTTTGGTTGCGAATTGACATAGTTATGGCTGTTACAAAAGTGTGCATTGATTCTGGAAAACAGAAAAGAAGAAGCTGGAAATGTGATTCGTCGGATTTGGGATTCGAGTTGTCAAGTCGCGCGAGACGTCAATTCTATCCACCGGAGATGAAGTCAGTATCAAGAAGGGTGTTGGTTGCAGAATTCAGTTGCGGAGGCATTCGGAGCGGGTACGTGACTACGAGGATTGTTCGAGTGGTTACGGTCCGGTCGTCCGTGCTCCGGCGTGATTTCTCGCGAGATCGTCAACCGGGTGAGTTCTACTCACGAATAGGGATATTTTTCGTGTCTTGAAATTATATCGGGTTGAGTCATAAGGAAATTATCAATTTTCGAAAGATTTTGGAACCGAAAACCGTTTTTGAGCAATATCGCGTTTTTACGGTTTTTATTGAATTGTTGAACAATTTACGAAATTGTGATTTTAAGTGCTTTCACTGGAATATGATCTGGAATGTTGTTTATTAAATCCGTTTTCAGGTTGGAGAACGATCGAAATTCGATTTGGCGAGGAATGGAAAGCGGAATGAGAAACTAGAATTCGCTAACAGAACAGGCCGCACGGGTCGTGCGCCCCTGGGCACGGACCGTGCGCCCTCTTCGGGTTGGCTGTGTGGTTTTGGTAAATCACGCACGGGTTGTAACAGCCCAAAATAATTAGTTAATTTATTTAATTAATTATCTAGGGTTTGTGTTTGAGAAAAATAAAATAAAATGATAGGAATAATTATTTAGGGATTTTATGTGATAGAATATTAGAAATAGTTAGTTGTTAGTATATGTGGATAGGTGGTGGCGAATTAGAGGTGTTAGTGGAGGCCCATGATTAAGTCATAAACTAAGAAAGCCCATGAGTGGTTAAGTGAGCCTATAAATAAGGAGTTTTTAAGTTAGGGTTTCATTAGTTGAGAAAGTTAGATTTTGTGAGAGAGTGAGAGCTAAGGAGTGGCGGCCAAGGCAAGGAAAAAGAGAGGAATTTCATGGCTTCCATAGAGAAAAAGAAAGAGAGGAGTTCATGACCAAGAAAGAAAAGAGGAGAGAGAAGAAAAGCTAAGTTTTTCAAGGTTTCTAAGCCTAAGGATTCGAGTTCTTCAATAAGGTAAGGGGGCTCTCGTTCATAGTTAATAATTTATAAACCACGAAATCATGGGTACTAGGTGTTAGGAGTAGTTGTTTAAATTGCTGTTGATGTTTATAATATCTATATGTGGCTGATGTGTGATGGTTGTTTGTGTTGTTGAATTCACTGTTTTGAGATGTTCTGACATAGGTTTAGTATTTCAGTGACTGAGAACGTTTTACTAATTGAAAAATTATGTGGTTTGTCATTTCGAAAACTCGATTGAATGCTTGTTAATTTGACGCTGGTTTGGTTGCGTTTAGAGTTGTGTAGCTCGAGATATGAATTCCACAAGTTAGGGTAATATTCTGGAAGCATTCTGGACGTAGGTTCGGTATTTTTGAAACTGGGAACTTTCTGTTCGTCAAAAAATTATGGGACTTTTTTTGTTAGAAAACAGACTTAATTTTGGTCACTTTGTCACTGGTTTGGTTAAATTTGGAGTAGTGTAGCTCGAGTTATGAGCGTCCCAAGTCAGGTCAAATTTCTGGACTTAAACTAGGTATAGGTTCAGTGTTTCAGGTCTTGTGTCTTCAATTGAACTCTGATTTGAACGATTCTTTTTCCATTAGAAACTATACTCAAATTGCTTTTGTTAAGGCTAATGTTTTGTTCCATTTAATCAAGTGTAAGTCAGTTTAGAGTGATTTGAAGTGGAAGGACAGAATCTGTCCAATCTGGGAACCATTCGGGTTGTTTCTAAAAACTGTACTAACTGGCTAATAATGTAAAGGCGATGTTTATGACGATGTCGTGATGTGATTGTGATGTTTATGATGCATATTAATGGTGAATATATCTTGGTGATTGGTGAGTATATAAATTATTGGTGAGCAATATAAATACGTTTATGACGATGTCGTGAGGTGATTGTGATGTTTATGATGCATATTAATGGTGAATATATCTTGGTGATTGGTGAGTATATAAATTATTGGTGAGTAATATAAATACATCATTTGGTGTTTTGGTGTCATGGTGCATAGTCATGGTGTCGCATAATCATATGCATTTCTGGTGAATAGGCCTCGGCCTCCTAAAATGTTTTGGTGAATGCCCTCAAGGCAATTTTGGTGAATGCCCTCAAGGCAATTTTGGTGAATGGATCCACATGCATATGCCCAGTCGAGTTTTGGGTTGCATCTCATACATTGCATACGCGTCCTGTGTTTGATTGCGTCTTCTTGAACTAATGGTGTAACTGTATTCTGGGTGTAACTGTATTTGGTGTGACGGTACTTGGTGTAACAGTATTCGGCGTAACTGGATTTGGTGTAACTGTATTATTGGTGTAGTAGATTGATGGTATCCCTGGTGTGCCTATTATACTGTGTTTCTTGTTTTATCTATTATTATCTATGTAGTGAGACTCACCCTACTGCGTCGTGTTGCCTCGTATGTCGGCAACCTGCAGGTGACGGTGACTGAAGGTGGCTAGAGATTCTTCTTCTAGTATGGTCGAGTCGGCTCTGATACGTAGCACTCGGGAGGGTTGTCCTTGTGTCTTTCCTTATGTGTTATGTATATACCTTTCTAAGTTGTAAACCTTTTGAAGTATGATTGCCAAGTTAAACCTTTTTATTTCCGCTGCATGTTTTTGAAAAGAAGTTAGTTATAATTAAAGTACTCTGTTTGCGAAGTGGTTTTCCGGTTCGAAAAATGTGACACTCTTTTGGCGCGAAAAACTTTGATATTTTTTTAATAACCATTGGGTAGAAAAGGGGTGTTACATTAGTGGTATCAGAGCAATGGTTGGTCCGTCCGGCCAAGTCATCGAGTCGTTGTGTCGGTTAGCGACCAACTGTTGTCTTTTTAGTGCTAACCAATGTTTGCGTTGCAGGTACATCAAAAGTTGCCAAGGGTAAGTGATCTAGTGGGGGAGACATCCCTACTAGTGTTATGTGTTTTGTGTATCCCTATGTGCTGTTGTCTGGTTTGTTTTTGACCTTCCCTGCTGTGTGAACTGTGTGTGATTGTTAGTGGGAGAGTGTTAGTTTTAGCGGGTAAATTTCGAGGGCGAAATTCTTTTTAGGGGGGAGAGTTGTAACAGCCCAAAATAATTAGTTAATTTATTTAATTAATTATCTAGGGTTTGTGTTTGAGAAAAATAAAATAAAATGATAGGAATAATTATTTAGGGATTTTATGTGATAGAATATTAGAAATAATTAGTTGTTAGTATATGTGGATAGGTGGTGGCGAATTAGAGGTGTTAGTGGAGGCCCATGATTATGTCATAAACTAAGAAAGCCCATGATTGGTTAAGTGAGCCTATAAATAAGGAGTTTTTAAGTTAGGGTTTCATTAGTTGAGAAAATTAGATTTTGTGAGAGAGTGAGAGCTAAGGAGTGGCGGCCAAGGCAAGGAAAAAGAGAGGAATTTCGTGGCTTCCATAGAGAAAAAGAAAGAGAGGAGTTCGTGACCAAGAAAGAAAAGAGGAGAGAGAAGAAAAGCTAAGTTTTTCAAGGTTTCTAAGCCTAAGGATTCGAGTTCTTCAATAAGGTAAGGGGGCTCTCGTTCATAGTTAATAATTTATAAACCACGAAATCATGGGTACTAGGTGTTAGGAGTAGTTGTTTAAATTGCTGTTGATGTTTATAATATCTATATGTGGCTGAAGTGTGATGGTTGTTTGTGTTGTTGAATTCACTGTTTTGAGATGTTCTGACATAGGTTTAGTATTTCAGTGACTGAGAACGTTTTACTAATTGAAAAATTATGTGGTTTGTCATTTCGAAAACTTGATTGAATGCTTGTTAATTTTACGCTGGTTTGGTTGCGTTTAGAGTTGTGTAGCTCGAGATATGAATTCCACAAGTTAGGGTAATATTCTGGAAGCATTCTGGACGTAGGTTCGGTATTTTTGAAACTGGGAACTTTCTGTTCGTTAAAAAATTATGGGACTCTTTTTGTTAGAAAACAGACTTAATTTTGGTCACTTTGGCACTGGTTTGGTTAAATTTGGAGTAGTGTAGCTCGAGTTATGAGCGTCCCAAGTTAGGTCAAATTTCTGGACTTAAACTAGGTATAGGTTCAGTGTTTCAGGTCTTGTGTCTTCAATTGAACTCTGATTTGAACGATTCTTTTTCCATTAGAAACTATACTCAAATTGCTTTTGTTAAGGCTAAGGTTTTGTTCCATTTGGTCAAGTGTAAGTCAGTTTAGAGTGATTTGAAGTGGAAGGACAGAATCTGTCCAGTCTGGGAACCATTCGGGTTGTTTCTAAAAACTGTACTAACTGGCTAATAATGTAAAGGTGATGTTTATGACGATGTCGTGATGTGATTGTGATGTTTATGATGCATATTAATGGTGAATATATCTTGGTGATTGGTGAGTATATAAATTATTGGTGAGCAATATAAATACGTTTATGACGATGTAACATCCTCAAAATAATTAATCGAATTATTTGGATGTAAACCCAATTGAATTAATTTGGTACTTAATTGGTAAAATTATTGAGTGCTAAAATTAATTATTGGCTGTCACAGGGTCGTTGACCGAATAATACGGACCAAGGAAGTTTTGGAATCGAAATAAGGAATTTGGGTCAATATGGTAATTGGACCACACCACCACTTATTTATTAATAAAATAAATATGTGTGTGTGTGTTAATTAAAAGAAAGGAAAGAAAGGAAAAAAGAAAGAAAGCGCAGAAGAGAAAAAGAAACAGAAGAAGAAAAGAGAAAGAAAAGAAGAGAAGGAAAGGAGAAAGAAGAAGAGGAAAGAAGAAGAGAAAGGAAGAGGAGAGTGAAGCCCAACCCTCCAAAGTTCAACATCTTCATCATTTCTCCTCCCTCATCAAAACCCATAACTTTGGTAAGCCTCCCTTCCATTTTTCCCCCTTCTATTTGACTTCGAAAATTGAGGGTTTGTGGGGAGAATTTGTTGAAATCAAGGATTAATAGGTTGTGTTGGTGATTGGGTTATGCTTAGGATCGAAGCTAGGAGCGGATTGAACGCGATTGGAAGCTCGGAACGAAGTTAGGAGCGGTTCGGTGTTGTTTGGGTTCGATTCAGTGATTTCGACGTCTCGGCAAATTCGGTTCGATATCGGCTCTCGCTTCAAGGGTGAGTTTTACTCACGTTTAGGTTTATTCCGTTTTGGTATAATTTGTGCGTTGATTGGTTCCGATAAATTTTGAGTCAAAAACCGTTATTCGAAAAATAGCGTTTTGGATAGAAATCCGTTTAAATTACGTTTTGGATTGGATTGATTGATTTTGTGATTTGTACTGGATTCATTATACTGGTTGTTGTATCTGTTTTCGATCGGAACTGAAATCGGAATTGAGCGGAATAGCGGATTTTGCGAAAATCGCAAAATCTGCACCAGACAGGTCTCCATCGCGTCGCGACCCGCAGGGCATCGCGTCGCGACCAAGTGCAGTTTTGTCACGCAAAATGTTTCTGTCGTTTCTCGCGTCGCGACGGTAGCAGTTCGCGTCGCGACGTTTTGCAGATTTTCAACAGTTTTTCACTGATCTTGTTTTCGCGATATCTTTTGATCCGGGAACCCGACTGGGGTGTTCTAAAATGCGTTGGAAAGCTTATTCAGAGGCCTAACTGAATATTCTATTTTTAAGGCAAAATAATCTATTTTCGAAATTGTAAATTGTGTCGAAAAGAAGTAAATTAGAGTACGAGTGTGAACTTGGTTTTATAAAAGCGTGGGTTAAGTGTTCAATTGGCATTATCTGATTTGATGGACTATGAGTTCATAGTATTGTAGATATACGTATATAGTATATCGAGTTGGGTGACGACCCATGTGTAACATACTAGGCGGGGCAGTCATGATCCCCTTCCCTAGGCTCCATGCCAATAGGAGAATGTACTATTGGTAGGGGGGTTCACCGGGATTCAGCGGTTACGCAGTCGGTTTTATGTTAAATTAATTATTGTGCGGTCCACCGGGATGTAGCGGTCACGCAGCCGGTGGAATGCTATGTGTAAAATAATGCGGTTCACCGGGATGTAGCGGTCACGCAGTCGGTGCCGTGTTGAGTTAATAAAATGTTTTTAAACTAGCCGAGAGTGTTAGTAGGGGTATCGGTAGAACTCACTGAGATTGTATCTCACTGTTTAAATGTTGTTGTTTTACAGATAAACAGGGACAGAAGAAAACTCAGAGGCACGAGTAGGTGGCCCCGAGAGACGGATGATGACTTAGTTTTAAGTTTAAGTTTATTTTTCTTCTGTTGTCCATGTATCACAACGCTATGACATTAGTGTCATGTTTGTCTTTCATTCCGCTTTCCTGTATGATTCTGACTACCACATTTGCTGACAGTTTGCGGTCTAAGAACCGTATGGTCTTAAGTGTGTATAAGACAGTTATGTTATATTTTAAGCAAAAATTTCATAGTGGTAATCAGTATCTGAACAGGAAATTTTATCTCTGATGTATGTTTAATGTGCACTTGGGTGTTTTTAACAAATAAAAATACCAGGGTGTTACAGACGATGTCGTGAGGTGATTGTGATGTTTATGATGCATATTAATGGTGAATATATCTTGGTGATTGGTGAGTATATAAATTATTGGTGAGTAATATAAATACATCATTTGGTGTTTTGGTGTCATGGTGCAAAGTCATGGTGTCGCATAATCATATGCATTTCTGGTGAATAGGCCTCGGCCTCCTAAAATGTTTTGGTGAATGCCCTCAAGGAAATTTTGGTGAATGGATCCACATGCATATGCCCAGTGGAGTTTTGGGTTGCATCTCATACATTGCATACACGTCCTGTGTTTAATTGCGTCTTCTTGAACTAATGGTGTAACTGTATTCTGGGTGTAACTGTATTTGGTGTGACGGTACTTGGTGTAACAGTATTCGGCGTAACTGGATTTTGTGTAACTGTATTATTGGTGTAGTAGATTGATGGTATCCCTGGTGTGCCTATTATACTGTGTTTCTTGTTTTATCTATTATTATCTATGTAGTGAGACTCACCCTACTGCGTCGTGTTGCCTCGTATGTCGGCAACCTGCAGGTGACGATGACTGAAGGTGGCTAGAGATTCTTCTTCTAGTATGGTCGAGTCGGCTCTGATACGTAGCACTCGGGAGGGTTGTCCTTGTGTCTTTCCTTATGTGTTATGTATATACCTTTCTAAGTTGTAAACCTTTTGAAGTATGATTGCCAAGTTAAACCTTTTTATTTCCGCAGCATGTTTTTGAAAAGAAGTTAGTTATAATTAAAGTACTCTGTTTGCGAAGTGGTTTTCCGGTTCGAAAAATGTGACACTCTTTTGGCGCGAAAAACTCTGATATTTTTTTAATAACCGTTGGGTAGAAAAGGGGTGTTACACGGGTCGTGCGCTCCTGGGCACGGACTGTGCGTGAGCTGCTGTTACCGGACTCCGATTTCTCATTTCGTCACTCCTTTCAATCCCGAATCACTCCTAATCTTCTTTCCAACCAATTTTAAGGATATTGCCTTACTGACAACCGTATTTTGAACTTGTTCAACTCACGTTTTTGAAAAGAGCTTCGAAAGCATAATTGACTGAAAAACCGAAACCCTAGTATACGTGTGGGTACACCGTCTGATGGACTGTTTGAATATATATGTTTATATATGCCACTTGTTTTTGATTATAATGCCGGATGTTTATAAATTCATCAAAACGGGTTATAAGTCAATAATACGTTACAAATTGATTATAATGCCGGATGTTTATAAATTCATCAAAACGGGTTATAAGTCAATAATTCGTTACAATTTGATTATAATGCCGGATGTTTACAACTCACGGGTTGCCGGGATTAGCAGTTGTGCAGTCGGCTTGTGCTAAGTTATTGATTATAAGTTAACATTGCCGGGATTAGCAGTCGTGCAGTCGGCCGATGTTAAGCTATAGCTACCGGGATTAGCAGTTGTGCAGTCGGTTTGAGCTAAACTATTAAAACATAATTGAGAACACGATTTGCTTGGCATTTCGACTATAGCTCGTGGTAGCTAATTAAACATTGTTAACGGTTTAATAAATGAACCGAGTGTCGGGGAGGGGGCACGGTAGGACTCACTGAGACAAGTTGTCTCACCCAATCCATATTTGTTGTTTTTACAGAGAACAGGTTATAAGGACAGCATGCGGCACAGTTGGTATGTCGGGTTCGAGGAGAAGATTGAAGATTGATTCATTTATAGTTGTCCTTGTTCTTCTGTAGTTGTATCTGTATTCGGTCGTATGACTCGAGCTTGTATTATTTTATTTATTAGTTTCCGCTGTTTCTTGTAAAGATGTATATCTGAACAGGAATTTTTATACTCTGATTTATACCAAATTGTATATTTAGGTATTTCTTTGTTAAAGAAATACCGGGGTGTTACAGATTTCAACACCTCTTCAATCTCCTGATTGAACGACCCAAGAGCACCTCCCAGGATTTCAATACCACTTCAATCTTCCTTGATTGAAAGACCCAAGATCACCTCCCAGGATTTCAAACCAACTCAATCTCCTGATTGAGAGACCCAAGAACGCATCCCAGGATTTCAAAATGACCCCACAAAAGTAGATTACAATATAGAAGCTATGATCCAATCACCTCAAATATGACAATATAATAGCTGTGAGAGATGAGTAGATCTATAAAAATGATATGAAAGTGATAGCACTATTTTTCTCTTTCTCAGGATCTAGAAATTCGTATGAGAGAAGAAGAGAATTGTTGTGAAAATGTGGTGTGTGTTTGAGAAATGAAATCACACTCCTATTTATAGTGTTAGG
Source organism: Astragalus membranaceus (assembly GCA_039519185.1). Lineage (NCBI taxonomy): Eukaryota > Viridiplantae > Streptophyta > Magnoliopsida > Fabales > Fabaceae > Astragalus > Astragalus membranaceus. The sequence goes on along the minus strand of CM076846.1, from coordinate 97,313,792 downwards.
AGAGGTTTGAAAAAATGAAACTCGTTTAATACATAGTATAATCGATTATGGTGAATATGTGAGGCAAGTGCATAATCGATTATTTGATAGATATGGAAACATTGAATAGCTTGATAATCGATTATGACATATAGTTATGGGATGGGATAATCGATTATTGTTGTCAAGGATGGCTTCATAATCGATTATATTACTTGGTTAAATGATGATATAATCGATTATGCTCCTGAATTTATTTCAGAGGAGTAATCGATTATTGTTGTCAAGAAAGGAAGGAAGCCACTAATCGATTATGATATATGGTTATTTGAAGATATAATCGATTATGGTTGTAAAAAAGGAAAGTAAGGCAAGCCACTAATCGATTATGATATATAGTACAAATGAGGCTCTAATCGATTTATTGTTGTAAAAAAGGAAACAATTGTTGGCTTGATAATCGATTATTTGTTTTAGTTAAAATAGGAGAGTAATCGATTATGTGCTCTGAAACATTCAGGCACCTAATCTATTACCATAATCGATTATGTGTGTAAAAGGATAGGATTTTGATTTCAAGCCTTCAACAAAACTATTTTTAGGGTTTTAAGCTTTCAACAAAAATAGTTTTAGGGTTTTTGTTGACACCTTATGCATGCATGCAATTTTTATAAAATATTTTTCAAAACTATTTTGATGCACCATGCATGTTTTGAAAAACTCATCTCTCAGCTACTAAAAGTCATAGACCTTCAGTGATAGGACCTTACACAGTGTCCTAAAGAAAGCTTATAAACAATTTAGGTCTTTAGTTTGCTTCTTCTTCAAGCTACTCCACTTTAGTGTCTTCTCCTCTTTAATTTTTATCCTGCACTTTATTCAACTTGAACCATTAGTAGATAAGATGTAATTTGTTATCATGCAAAACAAGGAGTGTTTTCCCTTGGTTCAACAGTAACCTCACTATGCTCCTCAGATATTCCTCGGCCAACTTAGATACTTTTCTGGTCGAACGAACTGGAATAAAATGACCTGACATAGTTAACCGATCCACAACTACCCAAATGGAGTCGTTACTGGCTTGGGACCTTGGAAACACCATGACAAAATCCATAGAAATGTCTTCTCATTTTCACACGGGCACTTCAAGTGGCCGCAATAGACCAGCAGGCTTCTGGTGTTCTATCTTAACCTTTTGACAAGTCAAGCATTGAGATACGAATTCAGAAATTTCTAACTTCATTCCATGCCACCCGTACATCTGCTTTAAATATCTATACATCTTGGTGGACCCAGGATGTATAGAAAATAAACTTCGGTGTGCTTCCTCTAGCACTTGCCTTTTAATATCATCATCATCGGGCACGCAGATCCTACCGTTGAAACAAATAACTCCATCACTATCTTCGGTAAAATCTGGCAACACTTTTTGTGATTTTAGCTTCACATCAACTTCTTGTGCTATGCGAATAGAATCACTTAAGGAACTAGAGATCCTCATATGGGTCAACACTAACCGGTTCCTCCTTGGCTTTGTATTTATATTTAAGTCTCTAAAAGACTCCAACAATTCAATTTCATGCATCATTAACCCTGCTATGTGAATGGATTTCCTACTTAGTGCATCGGCTACAACATTAGCCTTTCCCGGATGATACTTCAATTCGAAGTCATAATCCTTCAGAAATTCCACCCACATTCTCTGCCTGCTATTCAACTCCTTCTGATCAAACAGATATTTCAAACTTTTATGATCACTAAATACTTCGAAACGAGACCCATACAGGTAATGTCTCCAAATTTTTAGTGCATACACAATAGCTGCCAACTCCAAATCATGAGTTGGATAATTCTCCTCATGAATCTTCAACTGTCTTGACGCGTAAGCTACCACTTGTTTATTCTGCATGAGAACACATCCCAAACTCTTTCCAGAAGCATCGCTGTAAATTTGGAATTCCAAAAACGGATCCGGAAGGATCAGGAATGGAGCAGAAGTCAACCTAACTTTCAATTCTTGAAAACATTCTTCACAATCGGCATCCCATGTAAACGGTTGACCCTTACGAGTTAGCTGAGTAAATGGAAGAACTAATTGTGAGAATCCTTGGATAAACCTATAATAACCAGCTAGACCCAAGAAATTTCTGATCTCTGTGACTGACGTTGGTCGTTCCCAGTTTAACACAACTTCCACTTTACTGGGATCTACAGTAACTCCCAATTGGGAAATCACATGTCCCAAAAACTTTACCTCAGGCATCCAGAAATCAACTTTCGACGGCTTTGCACACAATTTCTTTTCTCGAAGTACATTCAGAACAATGCAGAGATGTTGAACATGCTCCCCAATGGTCTTAGAGTACACCAATATATCATCAATGAAAACTACAACAAACTGATCTAGGTAAGTGTGGAAAACTCGATTCATGTAATCCATGAATACTGCTGGAGCATTAGTCAAACCGATGGGCATTACTACGAATTCGTAATGTCCATACCTCGTACGGAAGGCTTTCTTCGGGAAATCTAAGGCTCTGACTTTGATTTGATGATAGCCCGACCTCAGATCAATTTTAGAAAACACCACTGCTCCTCTAAGTTGATCAAGCAAATCATCTATCCTTGGCAAGGGATATTTGTTCTTGATCGTCACTTTGTTCAGTTGTCGGTAATCAATACACAATCTCATGCTTCCGTCCTTCTTCTTAACTAACAACACCGGAGCACCCCTTGGAGAAGCGCTCGGTCGAATGAACCTCTTTGAGATCAACTCTTCAAGTTAAGACTTCAACTCCTTTAATTCTAAAGGAGACATTCTATAAGGAGCAATAGATATTGATCCTGTGCCAAGAACCAACTCTATAGGAAACTCTACCTCTCGGTCAGGAGGTACAAAAGAAACTTCATCTGGAAAAACATCCAGAAATTCATTCACCACTTGAAGCGATGACAAATCTAAACCAGTTTCAGTTGATATTGATAACCTACTAACATAAGCTCACGCACCTTGGAATTACTATTGACTTGCTGAGGTGAAATAGATAGCTGCGTCAGAATTTGTCTAGGCAATTCCACTGATTCTGAGGCAAAACTGATCGTTCGATTGGTACAATCTATAGTAACCTGATTTTGCAGTCATCCAGTTCATGTGCAGAACGATGTCCATACCTCTCATAGGCAGACAAATAAAATCTACGACAAAGTTTCTGTCCTCTATGGCAAGTAGACAATCTTGACACAATGATTGCCTAGATCATTTCAAACCTGCCTGTGAACAAGTATTTCAAGAAGAATCAAGTCAAGTTCTAGAGTAACTAACAAACATGAGTGAGTCACACACAAGAACGGAGAGAATGGCAAAAGATTAATCCATCGATTATAAGGCTTAATTCTCACCAGGGTCAATGACTATCACAGATGATGCAGTATTTAGTGTTCATATCCAACTTATTATACCAAGAGCAGCAAGAAATCAATCAAGTTATGTCAAGTCACCTATGGTCTTAGAATAGTAAAATCACTCACAACTTGTCAAACCAAGAACTCATGGAAAAACATGCTAAAATAACAATTTTTTGACTCTTCAAGTTGAGATTTCAATTCCTTTAATTCTAAAGGAGACATTCTATAAGGAGCAATAGATATTGATCCTGTGCCAGGAACCAACTCTATAGAAAACTCTACCTCTCGGCCAGGAGGTACAGAACAGACTTCATCCGGAAAAACATCCAGAAATTCATTCACCACTTGTACAGATGACAAATCTAAACCCTTTTCAGTGATAACTTAATAATATAAGCTTCTGCACCTTAGAATAATGATTGGCTCGCTGAGGTGAAAGAGATAACTGCTTCGGAATTTGCCTGTGTCAATCCCACATATTCGGAGGCGAAGCTGATGGTTCGATCGGCACAGTTGATTCGTACGTGATTTGCAGCCATCCAATCCATACCCGGGACAATGTCCATACTTCTCATAGGCAAGCAAATAAATGCACAACAAAATTTCTGTCCCTTATGACAAGTAGACAATTTTCACACAATCATTGGGTCTGGACCCGACCCTTGGCAGCTGTTAAAATAGTTATCGGCTCGGATACCTCAGATAATGCTAGTCCCAACCGATCTACACATGCTTGTGCTATAAAACAATGGGTTGCACCGGAATCATATAATATATTGACTGAGTTATTGAAAAGAGATCACGTAACCCTCAGTAAGTTGTCATTAGGTGTGATGGTCTGAGCATCTAGAGTGTTGATTCACCCCTGACTAGGAGCATTTGGTGCTCTTTGGAAGTTCTTCTTTGCTGGACACTCATTTGAATAATGGCCCTCCTCATTACATTGATAGCACCGAGTAGGTCTTGGTTGACACTCCCCACCATGATACTTTCCACACTTCGAAAAATTCCTGCTCTTTGATGAACTGAACGATTGAATCTGCTTCCCTTTATAATTGCTTCCCTTTCCCGAGTCATGCCTGGGACCCATCTAAGAGCTAGATTGCCCAGTGTTCCTCTTATTCTGATGGAACGCCTTTCTGCTTGCATACAATCTTGCCAAATCACTTTCGGCAATATATGCTTGTTGTACAATCTCACCGGAAAAGAATTTAGGCTTTGTGCAATATCCTCTCTCAGCCCATACTTGAACCTGTCAGTTTTCCATCGGTCGTTGGAAGCATATCCAGCTAAACCGGAGAATTGATACAACTCTTCAAATTTAGCCGTGTATTGGCCCACGGTCAAACCTCCTTGTGTGAGAGCCAAAAACTTACTCTCTTTATCAAACCTCATAGCAGTGGGAAAGAATTGCTCCAAATAGGTTCTCCTAAAGTTCTCCCAAGTCTGGGGAGTTCCCATGGTCTCCATCATGGCTCTAGTATAAGTCCACCAGTTATTGGCCTCTCCCTTCAGCATATGGGATGCCAATCTCAGCTTATCTTCATCTGTCACTTGCATTGTGAGAAAAATCTTTTCAGTGTCATCCAGTCAATGTTGTGCTTTCATGACATCAGGCGCACCTCTGAACTCGGAGGGTTTCATTTTCAAGAATTCTATGAAGACCCTTCTTGGGTTCTCTTGTGGCTCATGAGCTTGCTGCTGCTTAGCATTTTGCTGCTTTGTCAATTGTTGCTGATGCATAAGCATCATATCCTGCATCATCTTCTGCTGATTCTCAATCACATTTTGCATCCAGTCAAAATGTGGATCAACAGGGGGAGTCCTCTACCTCTTCTGGCCATGATTCTGCGAAATATGCACAAAGTATTAAGTTGATCAAGCTCAATGTCTAATAGCATACTAAGAAAATCACGACTAAAGAAAGTAAAAGACTCTAATAGAGAAGTTCGACTAGGTCGAACCGCTCTGATACCAACTGTGACACCCCGGTATTTTTATTTAGTAAAAATACCCAAGTGTACCATCCCTAGAACATCAGAGATATATTTCCTGCTTAGACACTGAATATCACTATAATTTTTCGCTGAATAAAAACCAAACAGTCTTATTTACAAACAAGACAGTACGGGTCTCAGACCATAAACCATTAGCAACTATAGTATTCAGTATCATACAAGAAAACGGAAGAAGGATATACACCAAAGACATAATGTTGCAGTACATAGACAACCCCAGGGAACCTACTATAACTCAGTACGACACCGACGGCACGAACGCTAACTCCCGGTGAACCGCACAACAAACAATATAACATAACACCGACTGCGCGAATGTTAACTCCCGATGAACCCCCTTACCAATAGCATTTTTCCTAATGGCACGGAGCCTAGGGTAAGGGATCATGACTGCCCCGCCTAGTATGTTAGTCTCATGGGTCATCACCCAAACTCGATATAATATACACATATATCCACTATCATATGAACCCATAGTTCATTTGCATTAAACCTTCGTTTGCATTATACCGTACCACGTAGGACTCATAGTCCGCTTAATTATTAATATAACATATCCGCACACGTGTACTATTATTCGATTTTTCGAAACAAATTCAACTTCAAAAACTGTTCATTTTACCATTTAAATTGTATATTCAGTTAGGCCTCTAAATAAGTTTTCAAACGCATCTTAGAACACCTCAATCGGGTTCCCGGATCAAAAGTTATTACTGAAAAACTGCAAAGCGTCACGACACGAACAGATTCCGTCGCGATGCGAACAGTGACAGAAACTAAACTGTAACTATTTCTGGAAGGGGTCGCGATGGATGCGCCTCGCGTCGCGATGGGTTCTGACAAATTGCAGATTTATCGGTTGTCCCGATTGAAAACATTCCAAACAACTGGAAAAACAGATTCAATCAATATCACACAATCAATCAAATCAGTCAAAAACTCAGTTTAAACGAATTTTATCAAAATATGACATATTTCCATATAACGGTTTTTGAGTCAAAATCTTTCGAAACCAATCAACACAAAATTCATTTTCCAAACGAAACAATCCTAAGCGTGAGTAAAACTCACCCTTGACGCGAGAGTCAATACCGAGTCGAAATTACCGAGACTTCAAAATCCTAAAACGGAACCCTATAATCACCATTCCGCTTCCAACTTCGATTCGAGCATCCAATCGCGTTCAACCTTCCTTGGTGTAAACACTCAATTTTAATCGGTATTTTTCATTCTTGACAAAAAAAAAATCAAAATATGTCATTTTGCGCGTTTTGAGATTATTTCGTTTACACGTACTATTTTTTGCTTGTTGGCGATTTTTGCATTGTTTTCGCTATTATTAATTGGACCCTTTTTCTTATCACTCCTATTAGTGGAACTTATAAAAAGAGAATGAAGTTAAATAAATCTATTTTAACATTAAATATTATTATTATTATTATTATTTTTTTTTTGTTACACATTAAAAAAATTAAAAAAAACTAGAAAACGGAAATTACAAAAAGAAAAACAGAAAAACACAACAAAAATGAGGATGCGCATAGACAGCATCCTCTTCTATTTTGAGATAGCTTCCATAGCTTCTTTCATCTTGTGCATGCCTTTTTCACCAAAGAAGCCACTGTCCATCACATAGTGCCAAACTTCTGCAGTCTGATTTGCAAACCAAACCTACAAACATTAAAATAGAAATTGGGCAGAAATCAGGAAAAATCAGAATATACAAAAGATGCAGAATCATGGTTTGAGAATATGAGAGGGACATTTCAGGAACCCATAGCTGGCAGCATCAACAACAAAACAAAACCGAAGTCTCTATATAACAGACGGGGAAACAGACTCAAAGGGGGGAGGAAGAACCAAAATCAAGAAAGCGATAGCAATGTAAAAAACGGGGAGAGGGGGACAAGAGAGAACAAAAATCAGAAAGAAAAAAAAAACAAACCCGAGAGGCATGAAAATAAAAACAGGGAGAAGAAAAACGACCAAAGAAAAAGATGGCTTTCGCCACCATAACCACCCACAACGCCACCTTCGGCCTCCCCATAGCTCTCACCGTAGCCCCCTTTTCTCTCCCTCGTCATACCCCCCTCAACGTGAACCTCCCCCATCCATGACCGTCTCCCTCCCACTGTGCGCCTCTCTCTTACAACCACAGTCACCGAGATCCCACCTCACAGCCACCACATCACCACCGCGAAAACCACCCCTCTCTCGGTTTCGTATCTCCCCTCCTCCTCGCCGTCGCCTCCCACACCTCCAAACTCTCTCTCTCGGTTTCGATCTCGCCCTCCGTCTCTTTCGTCTCTCTCTCTCTCTCCATCTTCTCTCTCTCTTTTTCGCTGAAGATCTTTCCTTCTCTCTAAGGAATGGCTGAAGCGCAGAGGAAGGAAGAATGCAAAATAGTATTCTGGTGGTGTGTATGTTTCCTTAGATACCTCTTATCCTTTCTTTAGATTTTTTAGTTTTATTCTATTATAATGATATATATTAAAAGATAGAGGAAGATAGAAAACGTGTGCACAGGCTGAGAAAGCCAACCTCTCTCATGTCACTATCACCTTTTGTCTTTTTTTTATTTTATTTCACTTACTATTTTTTTTCTTTCACATTTTGTTTTCATGTAGTTATTTTTAGGTCAAGCAATGGTGTCTTTTTTTTAAAATAAGTCTGAACCCCTCGGACCACTTCTGAAGCCACACGCCCCCTTACCCCCCTTTTCACGTGATTCTCCTCACATCACTCTTGTTTTGTCATTTAAACGTTTATCTTGATATTTTGTTTTTTTTCGGTCTATTTAATTGGGGATACTCTTTTATCGTTCGTAAATAAAATGGGCTTGGCCGAGATGTACATCTTGTCAACCCCGGTTTAAGAGACTTTAGCTGTACGGCTTTGATTTTAAACCCCTTCAAAAGCTAAAATCATTCGACAAATGTTTTCAGAAGAACTACGTGGCCTTTGATTCTCCGCTTCGGAGATACGTAGGAGCGGGGCTTTCCCGTCAAGCCAAACTAAATTATTTTTTTTCCCAATAAAGAATCATTTTTTTTTTCTTTAACACCTATTTTCCAAAAAACTAAAAAAATGAGCTTGGGTGAGATGTACATCTCGTCAAGCCCGGTTTAAGAGACTTTAGCTGTACGGCTTTGATCTTGAACCCCTTCAAAAATAAAATCAACCAACAAACAAATTTTTTTCAGGAAGAACTACGTGACTCTTGAGTTCCTCATTGCACCTGAGGATACGTAGGAGCGGGGCTTCCCCGTCAAGTCAAAATTTAAATTTTCTTAAATTGGTCCCTATTTTATTTATTTCTAAATAATTCTTTTTTTACTTTATTTATTTTTTGGGTAAACAAATTTTCTAAACTTATTGATATGTTGCACAATCAAATTTAGGGTAACTGTCTTAGGACAGATGTATTAGGGGTGTAGTGGAATTTAGTTTTCGCCCTTCCCTACGCATAACCGACTCCCGAATCCAATCTAGTTTACGCAGACCAAATAATTGTTAAGATAGGTTTTTCTCAATTTTTCCTATTAAATAAATTGGGTGGCGACTCCTAAAATAATTGATTTTTGAGCCGTCTACGTCGGGATCACGATCGCGACTGATGGCGACTTCACTGGGGAGAGGTGAGAGTCAAGCCTGTTATATTTGGTTGTGCAAAAGTCTATAAGGTACGTGCATTCGTTTACCCCTCTGTTCTTTTATTTATTTCTTTAGTTTTTTATGTATATTTTTATTTTATGCTTGATATAAACCCTAGGGTAGAAGACACTTGATATTTTCGTCTGGTTGTTGTTTCTAATTATTTTTTTCTCTTTACTTATTTTATTAGAATTTGTTGTTTGTATGCTCTATTTACACATTGTACATACACTGTGAGCACACACAGAGAGTTGAGCTCACACCGGAGCCACAAAAAAACACATAGGTTAGAACGAGGATGAGTGGGACTCATTTTGGATGTACATCCTATGTGACTTCCATGAATTCCTCATCTAGAGTACGATTCTTCTGTGCGGATATCCACATTTTGGATGTACATCCTATTGTGGTCCATCTTCCAGAAGGGTACTTGACTCTAGAGACCTTAAAGATTCATAGGTTATAACAGCCAACCTTTGTGAGTGTTCACTGTAGAAGAAACACTAGATCTATAAGGTCCAAAAACCAATAGTATGGGTTTATTCCTCTCATACGGTTTATTCCTCACAAAGGGAGCTATTTTATCTCATAGCTTTATTCTTGGTTGTACATCCTTTTTCTTTCTCTCATACGGTTTATTCCTCTCTGGCAAAAAAAAATCAATAAAAATCATATCGCATTTCATGCATAAAAAGCATAAAAAAAAATCATGTCGCATTTGTTGTATAAAAAAATGGTGCACTTCATCTTGCGTTATGTCGCATGTCATTGAAAAGCATAAATTTATTTGCATTTTCCTTTGCATGAGTTTTCAGAAAAAAAAATATTTTTCTACATGTGGTGCGCATCTTCATTGCATCGTCATTCTACAAAAATTTCTCCATAATTCATGTTTTTCTTTGCTTGTATATAAAAATCCATGCATGTTATGCATCCTTCCATTAGTGAATAAAACAAAATACATTTGTCAATCCACATAGCATCCCTTGACAGAAGAAAAAAACCGCATTACATTTCATCCATAAAGCATCATGTCGCATCCTAAGAAAAAATGTTTGCATATAGAGGGGCATTCTAGGTCAACAAAATATAGCTTTTCTTATTGAGCATTAGGTCAGTGTCTTTGAAAAGTATAATTTCCTCCACATTTAATACTTTTCACGGAATAAATTCTAGAAAAAAAATATTTTTGCATTCTCATAGGTAAATAAAAAAAATCACATTGTCATTCATCATCCATCACAGTCTATTCTCTTTCAAAGTTGCATGGATTTTGACTATCGCTTCTTAGGATAGATACTTTCATGCATAACAAAATACATACACTTTCATAACATAACACCCTAAAAAATTATCCACATTTCATTTTTTCTTTGCATATAAATAAAACAAGTCGCATAGTTAATCCCCAAGCTGCATGACATATTTCCTTTAAATAAATACCAATTAGGAAATTGCATTGCATTTCATGCATAAAAACAATTCAAAAAATGTATGAAAATAAAAATTTCTCTCTATTGCATTGTCGCATGTTGTCCATATCTTAGGAGTAAGTGCATCAAAGTGTATTGTCATTTGTAAATCTTTATAATAGGTTTTCTAAAATAAAGTAAAAAAAAAGTAGGTGCATTACATGTATAAAAGGCATTAAAAATTGTGTTGCATCCCGGAAAAATATTGCCTACATATTGGGTGCATTTTCATCGATATCCATCATTCATCATAGTTCATGCACTTTCATAGCATAACATCATCAAATATTCTCATATTTCATTTTTTTTTCTTTGCATATACATAAAATCGTTGTTGCCTGTTGTGCATACTTCCATGTGTAAATAAAACAAATCACATTGTCATTCCCCAATATTCATAGCATGTCTCCTTTATATAACCACAAAAAATCGCATTTCATTTCTCGCATAAAGAAAAGAAAAAACATTACAAAACAAATGCATATTGCATCTTAGGACGTGTTTGCATACATAAAATATACCCATGCACTCCATAGCATCATTTTTTCTGGACACATTTTCATTTGTCATAATTTTTCTTGAAATAAAGAATTTTAAAAGTCATTGAGTGTCCATCCACATTTTTTTTTCACAAGAGAAAGTTGAATTTTGTGTGCTCGCATCAATATGGATACCAACCAAGCTTTGACTCGTGGAATCAGATCATTCTTTTGAGACTTGTCGGAAAGAGGCGTAAGGAAGTGTACTGAGTGGGAAGATTTCAGGGGGCATTCAAAAGGGAAGGGAGACATAAGGTTGGGAATTAGTTCTTGAACTAAAAGCTCGAAGCAAAAGAATATGATTGTCATTAGCACTTTGTAATCATGTGGTGTAAAGTCAAGTTGGCTTTGTTGAAGCTTTATACTAATGAATTTGCATGGACTTAAAAGCTCCTTCCCATTCTTTACACCCCATTATCCCTTAAGATTTGGTCCCCAATCCAATGATTGCCTCAGGTGATAATTCTGGAAGCCTTTTTGTGTGTGTCATTCGGGGATGAACCGGTGAACGAATATCGGATTTTGAAGGTCCATTTCCCCAAAAAAAAAATAAGCAAGAAAGAAAAAAAGAGACAAAAAAAGAAGAAAAAGAAATAAAGAGCAACGAATGTGTAAATGAGTGAATGTTATTTCGAAATCAATGTTTGAAAATGAGAAATCATTATTTGAAATGAAGTGTGCTTTTTTCCAAATAAAAAGTATTATACCCATTGATGTTCGTCCCCCTTTGAGCCCAAAATTTCCTTTCATTAAACCCTGGACAAGGATCGACCCTGCAGTGAAATTTAGTGCATTTAGATTTCCAAATGTACAATGAGATAAAAGAAAAAATGAAGCCCGCGAGACTGAAAACTTGTATAGACAGTCTTGGCAAAAATTAGGGCATAAAAAAAAGAGAATGAGAGTCATAAATGAAGAAGAGGTGAATGATGAAATCAGCTATGCGAAATTAGAAAGAAGTGAAAATAGAAGAAAAAAAAAAGGTGAAAAAGTAGAGAAGTAAAAAAAAAAAAAAAAAAAAAATCAAAATCATGCAAGAAGGAGAACGGATGGGTTTGACATGAAAAATGTGATGTTTCGGAGCCCCGTAGGAAGTTGAATGCCCTAAAGATCATTGATCCTTTTAACCCATAAATCATTTTTTTTAGCCTCCAAATCCTTTTTTCTTAACCCATAACCCATGAAAGAGGTTCTTGAGCCTTCTAACCCTTTTTGTCTTAAGCACAACCCATAAAACAATTTCTTGAGCCTTCTAACCCCATTTTTCTTAACCTTATAACCCATAGCCACATTACAAGCCTCTAAAGGCCCACTCTGAAAGATGAAGGATTATTTTCATTTTCATAATGTTAATTTTGAGATAAATCATTTATTTTCTTTTAACTATCCTTTGCTCTAAAAAAAAAAAGAAATGAACAATAAGAAAGTGAAAAAAGGAATGAGACCCGCTAGATCGAAAACCCGAAAGGGCGGCCTAGGCAAAAGTTAGGGTTTTTAAAAAAAAAAAAAAAATTGAATCGAAGCCCGCTAGACTGAAAACCTGCAAGGGCAGTCTAGGCAAAAATTAGGGCACAAAAGGGGAACCGGGCTACATTTGAGAAGTTTATGTTTGACATGTTCATTCACTAGCGTAATCTCTTCCTTTCGAGTCTAACAGAATGACACATTGGGGCAATTTTTGTGGTTTGAGGTAACCTTGGGAGTCTCAAGAAGTCCCACTCTGAACCAATAAAATTTATGCTCAACCCTTCATTAATTGAACACTTCTTGCTATACCAGTTTAGTCTTCTCTCAGGACAATGCCTTTCACCAACACTGGGGTAAGCATTTGGCAAGACGTTCATGGGTCAAACTTTGTGTGCTATGATAGTATAGTCTCATCCCAGGGGCAACACCGTACGCCAATTTTGGGGCAAAAGTTTTGTACAGCCTTTTAATGAGTCCAACTTTGCTTGTTACACTAGTGTAATCTTCTCTCGGGGCAATGTATTTTCAGTAAACTAGGGCAGAAATGTTGCAAGACCTTACACCATTCAAACTATGTTTGCCACACCTGTGTAGTCTCTCCTCAGGGCAATGCTTCTTACCGATACTGGGGCAAAATTTTTGCAATAACTTTTTGCGAGTCAAACTCTACTTTCTAACATCAGTGTTATCTCCTCTTTGAGAATATCATGTTCCACATAAGGGAAAATCTTTTGCAAAACCCTTCATAAGTCCAACTTGGGTTGCTTACACCAAGTAGTCATTCCTTTTGTGTAAAACATCTTACCAATTTCTACCAAGTAAGTTTGCCTCAAGTAAATAGAAATGCTCAAAAAGATTAACCTCGAGGCAAGCCTAATCCCTTTTCCCAACCATCTCAGTTTCTCTTCGTCTTCCCATTTCTTTCACATTGTAAATAGCATTCGCTTCCAAACCTTAAAAAGCCCAAAACAAACAATCCAGAAACACAAAAAAAGCCCAGCTTGTTAATGCCCGTGAATCTATGCATACTCATTAGGTAATGCTTCAAAAATAGTCAACTAGGAATCATTGATATGATTTAGAGCGCTAACGACAATCTGTGAGAAAGGGTCAAACTGGAATGTGTCATGCTTTGGGGGATGAGGATCGTAAAAGAAAAGAGATCTGGCAAGGCAAAGATAATGATAAGTTTCCAACCGAGGACAAGTTGATTGGTTTCGAATAAAACATGCACGAAAACATATTCTCAGCAAATATAACCTTTAGAACATCTTCATCTCTATGCGCATGCATAACTCTTACATTTCATGTCATAGCATGCATACATTTCATGTCATAACATGCATACAATTCATGGCCATCCATGCCTTCCACTTCATGATTAGAATCATACATTTGTGTTCAGTACTTTGTAAATAAAGTAATACGTGCATTGACACTGCTCTACTTTTCATGCTATCGGCCTCGCCCTGGCATTGTCTTTATTTTGTGCTATCGGTCTCGCCCTGGCATTGTCTTTAATTTTGTGCTATCGGTCTCGCCCTGGCATTGTCTTTAATTTTGTGCTACCGGTCTCGCCCTGGCATTGTCTTTAATTTTGTGCTATCGGTCTCGCCCTGGCATTGTCTTTGATTTTCCTGCTATCGGTCTCGCCCTGGCATTGTCTTTAATTTTGTGCTATCGGTCTCGCCCTGGCATTGTCTTTATTTTGTGCTATCGGTCTCGCCCTGGCATTGTCTTTAATTTTGTGCTATCGGTCTCGCCCTGGCATTGTCTTTGATTTTCCTGCTATCGGTCTCGCCCTGGTATTGTCTTTAATTTTGTGCTATCGGTCTCGCCCTGGCATTGTCTTTATTTTGTGCTATCGGTCTCGCCCTGGCATTGTCTTTAATTTTGTGCTATCGGTCTCGCCCTGGCATTGTCTTTAATTTTGTGCTACCGGTCTCGCCCTGGCATTGTCTTTAATTTTGTGCTATCGGTCTCGCCCTGGCATTGTCTTTGATTTTCCTGCTATCGGTCTCGCCCTGGCATTGTCTTTAATTTTGTGCTATCGGTCTCGCCCTGGCATTGTCTTTGATTTTGTGCTATCGGTCTTGCCCTGGCATTGTCTTTAGTTTTCATGCTATCGGTCTCGCCCTGGCATTGTCTTTAATTTTCCTGCTATCGGTCTCACCCTGGCACTGCATGCTATCGGTTACACCCTGGCACTGCATGCTATCGGTTACGCCCTGGCATCGCATTTTTAGTTTTGTGCTATCGGTTACACCCTGGCACTACATGCTATTGGTTGCGCCCTGGCACTGCACTCATTCTTTCATGCTATCGGTTACGCCCTGGCATTGTCTTATTCTTTTCATGCTACCGGTTTAGCGCTGGCATTGTCTTTAAAGTTAGTGCTATCGATTCAGCTCTGGCACATGTTTTTCATGCTATCGGTTCAGCCCTGGCATTTGTTTCTAAATTTCGTGCTACCGATTCAGCTCTGGCACTTTGTTTTTCATGCTATCGGTTCAGCGCTGGCATTTGTTTTTAAATTTCGTGCTACCGATTCAGCTCTGGCACTTGTTTTTCATGCTATCGGTTCAGCCCTGGCAATTGTTTCTATATTTCGTGCTACCGATTCAGCTCTGGCACTGTTTTATTTTCATGCTAATGGTCCCGCCCTGTCATTTCCCTCTATCTGCATGCTATCGATCCTGCTCTGGCATTGCATCTCTCCTTTCTCTCATGCCACTGGTCCTGCCCTGGCATTTCACTCTTCTTTAGTTATTAGTATCAATTCAACCTTTTCACGCCGCATTCACACATGTCACCGATTAAACTCGAGGTTCATGTCTGTACTTATTCCTTACTTTGATAATACAACAAAACTTGGTTTTTTGTATTATATCGTAAGAAATTAAGCACAGAGGGGCAACTGTAAACACTCAATTTTAATCGGTATTTTTCATTTTTGGCAAAAAAAAAATCAAAATATGTCATTTTGCGCGTTTTGAGATTATTTCGTTTACACGTACTATTTTTTGCTTGTTGGCGATTTTTGCATTGTTTTCGCTATTATTAATTGGACCCTTTTTCTTATCACTCCTATTAGTGGAACTTATAAAAAGAGAATGAAGTTAAATAAATCTATTTTAACATTAAATATTATTATTATTATTATTATTTTTTTTTTGTTACACATTAAAAAAATTAAAAAAAACTAGAAAACGGAAATTACAAAAAAAAAAAACAGAAAAACACAACAAAAATGAGGATGCGCATAGACAGCATCCTCTTCTATTTTGAGATAGCTTCCATAGCTTCTTTCATCTTGTGCATGCCTTTTTCACCAAAGAAGCCACTGTCCATCACATAGTGCCAAACTTCTGCAGTCTGATTTGCAAACCAAACCTACAAACATTAAAATAGAAATTGGGCAGAAATCAGGAAAAATCAGAATATACAAAAGATGCAGAATCATGGTTTGAGAATATGAGAGGGACATTTCAGGAACCCATAGCTGGCAGCATCAACAACAAAACAAAACCGAAGTCTCTATATAACAGACGGGGAAACAGACTCAAAGGGGGGAGGAAGAACCAAAATCAAGAAAGCGATAGCAATGTAAAAAATGGGGAGAGGGGGACAAGAGAGAACAAAAATCAGAAAGAAAAAAAAAACAAACCCGAGAGGCATGAAAATAAAAACAGGGAGAAGAAAAACGACCAAAGAAAAAGATGGCTTTCGCCACCATAACCACCCACAACGCCACCTTCGGCCTCCCCATAGCTCTCACCGTAGCCCCCTTTTCTCTCCCTCGTCGTACCCCCCTCAACGTGAACCTCCCCCATCCATGACCGTCTCCCTCCCACTGTGCGCCTCTCTCTTACAACCACAGTCACCGAGATCCCACCTCACAGCCACCACATCACCACCGCGAAAACCACCCCTCTCTCGGTTTCGTATCTCCCCTCCTCCTCGCCGTCGCCTCCCACACCTCCAAACTCTCTCTCTCGGTTTCGATCTCGCCCTCCGTCTCTTTCGTCTCTCTCTCTCTCTCCATCTTCTCTCTCTCTTTTTCGCTGAAGATCTTTCCTTCTCTCTAAGGAATGGCTGAAGCGCAGA
Organism: Astragalus membranaceus; assembly: GCA_039519185.1. Classification (NCBI taxonomy): domain Eukaryota; kingdom Viridiplantae; phylum Streptophyta; class Magnoliopsida; order Fabales; family Fabaceae; genus Astragalus; species Astragalus membranaceus. The sequence goes on along the minus strand of CM076846.1, from coordinate 97,297,151 downwards.
GGAAGGAAGAATGCAAAATAGTATTCTGGTGGTGTGTATGTTTCCTTAGATACCTCTTATCCTTTCTTTAGATTTTTTAGTTTTATTCTATTATAATGATATATATTAAAAGATAGAGGAAGATAGAAAACGTGTGCACAGGCTGAGAAAGCCAACCTCTCTCATGTCACTATCACCTTTTGTCTTTTTTTCATTTTATTTCACTTACTATTTTTTTTCTTTCACATTTTGTTTTCATGTAGTTATTTTTAGGTCAAGCAATGGTGTCTTTTTTTTAAAATAAGTCTGAACCCCTCGGACCACTTCTGAAGCCACACGCCCCCTTACCCCCCTTTTCACGTGATTCTCCTCACATCACTCTTGTTTTGTCATTTAAACGTTTATCTTGATATTTTGTTTTTTTTCGGTCTATTTAATTGGGGATACTCTTTTATCGTTCGTAAATAAAATGGGCTTGGCCGAGATGTACATCTTGTCAACCCCGGTTTAAGAGACTTTAGCTGTACGGCTTTGATTTTAAACCCCTTCAAAAGCTAAAATCATTCGACAAATGTTTTCAGAAGAACTACGTGGCCTTTGATTCTCCGCTTCGGAGATACGTAGGAGCGGGGCTTTCCCGTCAAGCCAAACTAAATTATTTTTTTTCCCAATAAAGAATCATTTTTTTTTCTTTAACACCTATTTTCCAAAAAACTAAAAAAATGAGCTTGGGTGAGATGTACATCTCGTCAAGCCCGGTTTAAGAGACTTTAGCTGTACGGCTTTGATCTTGAACCCCTTCAAAAATAAAATCAACCAACAAACAAATTTTTTTCAGGAAGAACTACGTGACTCTTGAGTTCCTCATTGCACCTGAGGATACGTAGGAGCGGGGCTTCCCCGTCAAGTCAAAATTTAAATTTTCTTAAATTGGTCCCTATTTTATTTATTTCTAAATAATTCTTTTTTTACTTTATTTATTTTTTGGGTAAACAAATTTTCTAAACTTATTGATATGTTGCACAATCAAATTTAGGGTAACTGTCTTAGGACAGATGTATTAGGGGTGTAGTGGAATTTAGTTTTCGCCCTTCCCTACGCATAACCGACTCCCGAATCCAATCTAGTTTACGCAGACCAAATAATTGTTAAGATAGGTTTTTCTCAATTTTTCCTATTAAATAAATTGGGTGGCGACTCCTAAAATAATTGATTTTTGAGCCGTCTACGTCGGGATCACGATCGCGATGTGAACAGTGACAGAAACTAAACTGTAACTATTTCTGGAAGGGGTCGCGATGGATGCGCCTCGCGTCGCGATGGGTTCTGACAAATTGCAGATTTATCGGTTGTCCCGATTGAAAACATTCCAAACAACTGGAAAAACAGATTCAATCAATATCACACAATCAATCAAATCAGTCAAAAACTCAGTTTAAACGAATTTTATCAAAATATGACATATTTCCATATAACGGTTTTTGAGTCAAAATCTTTCGAAACCAATCAACACAAAATTCATTTTCCAAACGAAACAATCCTAAGCGTGAGTAAAACTCACCCTTGACGCGAGAGTCAATACCGAGTCGAAATTACCGAGACTTCAAAATCCTAAAACGGAACCCTATAATCACCATTCCGCTTCCAACTTCGATTCGAGCATCCAATCGCGTTCAACCTTCCTTGGCTTCGTTCCTAATCATGATTCAATCATCAATTTCATTACACAATCCAAGATTTCAACAAATCCCTCTCCAAAACCCTTAAAATTCGTAGGTCCATAAAAAGGGGAAAAATGGAGGAGAGCTTACCTAGTTCTTGGGTTTTGAAGATGGAGGGGAGATGATGATGATGATGAAGTTTGGGGTTTGGGGGGGGGGGGGGGGGTGAGTGTTGCTTCTTCTCCTCCTCTTTCTCTTCTCCTTTCTTTCCTTCCTTCTCTTCTCTTCTTTCGCTCCTTCGATCTCTTCTTCTTTCTTCTTTTCTTTCTTTTCTTTTCTTTTCTTTCTATCTATTAAGTGGTAATATGGTCAAATGACCATATTGCCCGTAATCTTTTATTTCTTTTCTTTTTATCGGATTAGCGTTCCTGAGACAACCAAATAATTAACTTTAGCACTCGATAAGTACACAAGTCAAGTACAAACTATTTCATTTGGGTCTTCTTCCAAATAATTCGATTAATTATTTTGAGGATGTTACAAGTGCTAGACCCTTAAGTGCAAATTTGAACAACTATTATGAGTTGGGCACTTCAAAATTTATGTGGACAGAGGAGGTCGACAAGAGCTAGACAGACAGAATAACAATTGAGATCGATGAAGAGCTATATTCCCAACTCCGAACAACCAATGTTGAGGATCGGATACCCTTCAAGAGATAACCGAGCACCTGGAGAAAAATCAACTCCACTTGATTGCAGGCGGCTCCTATGACTAATCTAGGATGGTGAATCTGGATGGTCACGTGTGTCTGGTTTTGCGAGTGCGTATGGTTCTCCTCATCCAATAAAGTTTTTGTCACATCCAAGACGTGGACTCGAGAGCTTGGGGTGAATTCCGAACCCGGTTACCACATAGACCATCCCTTGTTGATAGATAAAGTAATTAATATTTAGGCTAAAATACACTTTTCGTCCTTTAAGTTATTCTAAGGTTCGACTATTTCCCAATCTGGTCTTTTAAGCTTCAAATTTGTTACACATATATCCTTTATTGAATATTCCATCTATTTGAGTTACTGAGGATGAGGTGTCTATTATGTTGTTGACTAGTAGTAGCCTACATGGCTTTTACATCGATTTTGGTTTCATCCTTTAAATTTATTTTGAATTGAAGGTTAGTCTTTAGAGCTAAAATCTTACTTATAAATATTATAAAATTACCTACTGATAGTGATGATTTCTATATTCTCGCCCTAAGTACCTATTGAGGGAAAATTATATAAATAGAGATAATTATTTTTGAAATAATTTAATAACTTTATTAGTTATTAATAAATTTTAATTATTACTTTATCGAGAGAATATTGATTTCAGTATCATTATACGGTGTATAATATTTGAAGGGAAACTTTGTAAAGATAAACTTTTAAAATTTGAACCGTATTATAGATTTTATATATTTTAGGTAAAAACTTTAAATATATTGACCAGTTTATTTCCTACAACATCCCAATAATCATTTTTTTACAAGATCCAGTTATCTAATGTGAAATTTATTATACATCAGTTAAATATTTGGTGTGTGTTTTTATTGATATGTATTAAATGATCAATCACAACTTTACCCTTTTTTAAGTTGTGTAATTAAATCTGATGTTATTAATTATTATAAACTATTATTTAATGACAATCACAATTTTAGAAGGACGTCAAACTTTTAACCATATTAAATTAGAATAGTTGATTTAGGGGGACGCAAGGAGTATAATATTTCAAGGGAAACTTTGTAAAGAAGATAAACTTTTAAACTTTTGATCGTCTTAATGGTTTTATATATTTTAGGTAAAAACATTAAATTTATTGACCAATTTATTTCCTATAACGTCTCAATAATCATTTTTTTTTTGCAAGATCCGATTTTCAAATGTGAAATTTATTATATATTAGTTAATTATTTGGTGTGTGTTTGTCTTGATATGTTTTTGGTTCACACAATTGTTGACTACCTATGGAGTGTCGCAATACTTTAAACGAAAGACTGATATATTTTTGGTTCACACTTGCCAACCGCAAGTTTGTCTGTTGTGCGAATCGAACAACGGAGCACCATGTAGACCTCTTGTGTCACTGGGCTAACAGTATTTGTTTATTTTTCTTGATATTCCTATTGGGTGCTTAAATCTTCAAATTTCTTAATGATAGATTTAAACTATAATTGCATTAATTTGGTTAAAAATATTACCAACATTAGAAATTTCGCAAATGAATCTAAGGATTTTGTTAAATCTAAAAAGTTATATGAACGTCTACGCTCTCAAAAACAAGTGTTTGAAATAATGAGACAGATATATCCATGTCAGTTTATAGTCAAAATATTATCTTAAAGCTTAAAAATATTGAAAACAAAATTAATTGAATTTTAAGGATTTCATAAGTACTTAAACAACATTATATTTTTAAGTAGAGCCTAAGTACTATAATTCCCTTTAAAATTGTTATAGTACTTACACACCATTATAATTTAACTTCAACCTTAGGTGCAAGTGGTTAATGCACTCCATCTAAAGGTGTGGACTCGACTACTACCTGGGTTCGATCCCCAATGATGGAACAAATTGGAGCCTGGCTTTACTTATCTCCCGACCGAGCTCTGGTCTATTTAGGGTTGCTCTCTCCTAGACATCAGAGTAGGGTCAAAGACCTCTTGCTTAAAAAAAACACCATTATAATTTTACGTAAATACTTGAAATTATTTTAATTGCTAGTATTCCATACACGGTTTTCCGTATTTCCAAATTTGAAATAATGCAATAAAATCTTGTAATTTCATGTATTTCCATATATGGTTTCAGTCAAAACTACTTTTATTTTTTACCATTTATTTTTCGTTGCTCAAATTATTTATGTATTTCCATATATGGTTTATGAGGCAACACCGATTGTACCCACCCCTAATCTGCCTCACTTATATATAGACTAATTTTGCACACTACTTTGCACGCCTTGTATTAGCAAAGTTTTCTCAATTCTGATTTTCATTTACCTCAAAAAATGCTCTCCAAAGAAGTCTTGCTCGTCTTGGGCCTCTCAACCTTGGTATTCGTGATCTCTACCAATGTACAGGCTAGAGACTTGGTTGAGACTTCCTCGATCTCTAGAACTGGTGAGTTTTCATATTCTTTTGATTTCTAAAAATATTAAACAATCGTGCACATACATACACATATTCTCATAGGTATAATGACTATAATTATTTTTCTTGGTTGTCTCCATTTTTTGAATTAATATTTTTAGAACAAATATAATTTTTTTTATTTGCTTGTGGTTTATGGTTCCTACTTTTGCAGCCGAGGCTGATAACAAACAAAATGAAGTAGGCGTTGTCAAATATGCATCGAAAGCATGCATCAAAGGAAGTGGCGGTGAAAGCTCTGATTGCTTTATGTTCCCTGGTTTTCCAGGATTCCCAAGCATTCCGGGATTTGGTACACCCGGTACGGTAGATATTCCAAGATCTGCAGGTGATATAAAATATGGATCGAAAGCATGCATTAGAGGAAGTGGTGGTGAAAGCTCTGATTGCTTCATGTTTCCTGGTTTCCCGGGATTTCCCGGCATACCTGGATTTGGTACACCTGGTACGGTCGATATTCCAAGAAATGCAGGTGAAATCCAGTATGGATCGAAAGCATGCATTAAAGGAAGTGAGGGTGAAAGCTCTGATTGCTTCATGTTTCCTGGTTTTCCAGGATTTCCCGGCATACCTGGATTTGGTACACCTGGTACGACCGATATTCCAAGAATTGCAGGTGATATCAAGTATGGATCGAAAGCATGCATTAGAGGAAGTGATGGTGAATCCTCTGATTGCTTCATGTTTCCCGGTTTTCCAGGATTTCCCGGCATACCTAAGTTTCCTGGTTTTCCAGGATTTCCTTCCATACCCTCAACACCTAGAAGCCCCACTACTCCTATTACTCCCATTTCACCTAGTCCATATTTCGCTAGATAAAAGTATGCAAGTTATGTCATTTTGTAAGACATATTTAAGCACATTGAATAATTTTTCTATTTAGTTTGTGAATGTGTGGAAGGAGTTTTTAATGGAAGTTTAAAATTAAGAAAAAACTAAATCTAATGCAATTATTATTATTATTAGTATTATTATTATTATTATTATTATTATTATTATTGTTATTATTATTATTATTATTATTATTATTACTATTATTATTATTATTATCACATTGAATACTTATTCTATTTAGTTTGTGAATGCGTGGATGGAGTTTTTAGTGGAAGTTTATCACAAAGAAACAACTAAATCTCTTGCGATTATTATTACTAATATCATCATCATCATAATATCTTAACCTATTGAAGTTTCTCTTTTATCAAACCTATTGAAGTTTGGATGAAACTCATGATTTTTATTGATCTGTACACCCCAATATTTCTAACATGTAGATACATTGAGATGCACATCTGTGTCAACAATCTGAGGACACAATCCCTGTCTAGATATTGAACCTACTAAATTTTTCCAATAATAAAACACAATGTCTCGGATCAACTTGTCAGCAAGTCAATGAAATATAACTTGATCCTCAACTCAGAAGGAGTACAAGGTCTATTGTTCAATATCATAACCAGAGAAGCAGAATAGGTTCATACAACTCATATTCAATACAAGTTACATAACCATAACAGAAAACAAAAAGAGAAACATAATCGGAAACTCAAGACTACAAGTCTTCGGCATCTCCATAAGCACGTAACCTACTCGTGCTGCCTTGTCTTCCTCTTGCCCTGTTTCTATGTAAAACCACAATAATGATAGGGTGAGATAACATATCTCAGTGAGTTCTACCGTGCCCCCTCACTATCACTCGCTTCAATTATAAAACAATTGCAACATAGTTAAATTTATAAACTATTTGCTCATATATATATACTTAGCCCATTACCGACCGTGCAACAGCCACAATCTCGGCATCTAATGTGCTATTTATTTATTTTTAAGCCTTGTAAGTTACTTTACCATTACAAGCTTACCAATCGAAACACCGACCATGCACACAACCACAATCTCGGTGAATCGTATAGTTACCTTAGCATAACATCGACCGTGCACACAACCACAATTTCGACGAACCCCCGTTAGTATCTATTCCATAACGTTTCCAGGGCCTAGGGTGTGGGCTCATGACCTTCCCTTTCTAATATGCTAGTTGTTGGGTCGTCACCCAACTTGATATAATCTATATATCATACCCGCATTGTGCCGGCTTCTATATTCGATATAATCTATATCCATCGTTGTTCAATAACCCGTTTTGATGATTACAATACTAGACATCCGGTGTAACACCCATTTCTACCCCGCAATTTAATAGTAAAAATCAGAGTTTTCAAAAATTTCGACAATTAAACGGATGCTACATTTTCCGACTAAAATCCACAAATGAGCATAACTAGGTCATTTATAACATCAGATACCTAGCACATAAAATAGGAGGAATCAATAAACGAAACAAGTCAACTTTCAACTACTACGCAGCGGATTCAAACAGGTTTTAACTCGAAATCAGACAATAGGTTAACAAAATAAAATAGTAATAATATGCGTTCATCCCCCCGAGTGCTACGTATCAGAGCGACGACACCGACCCGAACTAATGAAGGTAAAAGCCTTCACTCGTGGTTACCTGCATGTTACCAACATCGGGATAACATTCAAACAAAAGGGGTGAGATATCGAACCATATAATAAGATGTATGAAAAACAATATATATAGAATCAGGACATCTAAATACATTACTTCACATCAATCAGGTAATCACAATCATCAAGAGTCAACAACATAACCACTCAAATATGCAATACGGTATGTAATGCGGAATGCGACTCAATATTATGCACATGCATGCAGTACTGTTTGGAGCAGAACTCCCGACTAAAAAAATCTGCCAATAAATAGAGGCATCAACGACTAAAATTTTCCAATCCAGGCCGACGTGTGAGACAAAACTCCAGGGCCATCAGCCCTCGACAAAAATGAAAATGCCATGCGACGTGATGATAAATGCTCAAACTATCAATAACAATGGTTACATAGCAGCACGACAGCAACGACAACAATAAGCGACAATTGGCCATAGGCCTACGACATAGTATCCTTGCCAATAAATAGAGGCAATCCAACGACAAAAAGGAAACAACATTGGCCATAGGCCTACAACAGAATATATTGCCAATGAATAGGGGCAATTCGACTAGGGCAACATTACCAACAAATCAACAACTGAGCTACAATTTAGCAACTTAACAAGGTAACAGTTTAACAACTTTAACGACTCAACCGACAATTAGCCAACCATGGGCCTATTGCGCCTAATGCGCCCAACTCTTAACAAGTCAACCAATTTAACCTTTGACCAACAACTATCAATTAGCTACTTTTAACAACTCAACCAACTAACAATTACCAAATAAACAACTTTAATAACCAACACTTATCAATTGACCAATTTCAACAACTTTAACAACCAACAAATATCAATTGGCCAATTTTAACAACTTTTCCCAAAAATTTAGGGCAGCCACACATGGCGCCCATGAGACAGCAGGAAATGGCGCCCCACTATGCGGCCACGAAAACAACAGGAATTGGCCCCCTACTAGCCGCCCAGCAGGACACAGGAACTGGCGCCCTACGCGTCCAGCACAAGAAACGGCGCCCTACGATGCGCCCATGGCGCCCAGTGCACCAGCGCACAACAGGGACAGCAGGAAACGGCGCCCATGGCGCCCAGTGCCACGGAACAGAAAATGGCGCCCAAGATGGCACCCAGTAAAACACAGGAACTGAACACGGCGCCCAGCAACATCAGGGGCAGCCACACTTGGCGCCCAGCAACAACAGACACGGCGCCCATTGTAACACCCCTTTCTACCCGTTACTTCGTTTATAAAAATCAGAGTTTGAAAATCTCGTTCATAGGGAAATGTTACACATACTTCAATAAAACGTCGTTTAGCAGTTTTGAAAAACAGTTCAACTCAATACTCATGCATTCGCGTAGCACATCACAAATAAAGAATCTCCAATCTCATTTCAACGTCACTTATAAAACTCAACATAATACAACCCAATACGCAGCGGAAAATAGTAAAACATAATCAAATAGTCCACATGGACCTAAAAATCAAAAATCATAAATAAATGCCGAGTTCGTTATCCCCCCCTGAGTGCTACGTATCAGAGCATGACGACTCGACTCATAAGTGAAGCTAATACCTTCACTGGGAATCACCTGCACGTTACCAACACGGGGGTAACATTCAAACAGGAAAGGGTGAGCATCATTTCAGTCTATATAATAGAAAGTATGATAAGCACTAATCATAGGCTACGCACTAGAACAAATCAGCATCCAAACACCAAATACTCACATCATAGTCATCTCTTACATCATTTACAATAACTCATTACATATCATGTAGATTTATGAAATGCAACCCACTCGCGGGTATATGCATGAAGGTACCTTTTCACAAAACGTCGCTTAGCCACTCAGGCCTTATCATCACTTAGCCACTCAGGCCTCAAAACATCACTGGGTTTTATGCATATGGGCATGAGACTCTATGACATGCACCGCTCAGTTCACGAAATCACACAATTACTCAGATTACGGTCAACAATGTGACCCATCACTTACCTGTTTGCTCGCACGGAGCACAGCACCTGTCAAATTCATAATCATCACACAACATCACTAGGCCACTTAGACCTTAATATCACTTAGCCACTCAGGCCCCAAATGTCACTTACACATAAACATCATTTAACTCAAACATTGGCCACTGAGGGCAAAAACGTCAGTTGACTAACCACCAAGGGCATCCTCGTCATTTACACATCATTATCATTAACTTTGGCCACTAGGGGCAAAACAGTCATTTTGACACTACCGTGTTAAAACTGTTGTTTATACACCAAAAGGGATTTTTAAAGAGTTCCACGTCATTTTTCAATGTCACTGGGACGATCACCGGGGACAGCCACTTGGGCGCCCACAAACAGTCAGAAAATAACAATTTTCCATTTTAAAAATTGAACACATAGATAGACAGCGGAAAAAGCTTCACGACACTTTTTGAATCGTTCGAAACGGACGTCGGAGTCAAAAGTTATGATAAAAATAAGTTTGGGAAAAATTAGACAACGTTCTGAAAATTGGCGCCTTAGGCGCCCAGGCAACACAGGCACCCAGCGCCCAGGCGCGCACAACACAAAGCAACACAGCGCCACAGGCGCCCAGCGCCCAGGCGCGCACCAAGCAACACAGACACGGGTGCCATGCGCCCAGGGAGCAACAACGCGCGCACAGCGCAACAAAAACAAGACACGGGCACCTAGCGCCCAGGCGCAAAACGCAACACGCACGCCCCAGGCGCCCAGCGCCCAGGCGCGCCAGACACGCACAGCAACACACTCCATCAGGCGCCCAGCGCCCTGCTCAAGCACCCAGCGCCCAGAAAAACAGCAACACACCCAGAATTTGTTCAACATTTTTTTAACACTAAAAATTGGTTTTTCTTGACAACTTGAAATTATAAAAACTCAACAATTTCCAGCAACACAAAAACACACTTTTCTCATTCAAAATTACCAAACTCAATTTATCAAAACCCAATAAAAAGAAACCAAACAACATCACTAACCCCATCATGCGACATCACTTCCAACAAAATCAACACATAGATCAACACCATATTTCTCATTACATACGCATAGCACCATCAATAATACAAATTCGTAGATCACACCAATTAATAAATCAAATCGCATGAACTCATGGTATATATATATATATACGAAAATTTACATCAAGAACGCAAGGAAACATCAAGAACGCAACGATCACCAAAACACAAAGAATATCAAGAACGCAAAGAACAATCAAGAGCATCACGAATCTAGCATGAACTTTAGATCTAGGGCCTATCATAGAATGTATTAGATAGAGTGATAGAGCTCCCCTAACCTTTTCAAGAAGAATTCGATGCCTAGGATGCAGTCACCTACAGATCCACAGCAACAACGGAGATCCTTCCTTTGAACTTCGAACCCTCTTCTCCTTCTTCCCTTGGCCGCCTTGCTCTTTTCTTTCTCACGCTATTCTCTCCTCCTCTTGCTCTCTCTCGAAATTTCGCATACAATGAGCTAACAACCCTAACCCCAAACACTACTCCACTTCGCCTATATTGTGGATCATGGGCTTGGGCTTTCCACTTAAGCCCAAGTCATGCAAGTGGCGCCTCCACTTCCTCCTAATACCACCAAAATAAATAAAATTCTAATTAATCGAATTACGTCAAATAATTTAATTTAAATCCCCGATTATTTAATTAAATTAATTAAATAATTTTAGGGTGTTACAACTCTCCCCCACTTAGAATATTTCGTCCTCGAAATTTACCTGATCAAACAACTCTGGGTAGGACTCTCGCATCTTGCTCTCTAGCTCCCAAGTCATACTCTCGCCGGCAGCTCCTAGCCAGACCACTTTCACTAATGCAATCTCTTTGCCTCTAAGCGCCTTCACTTCACGATCCTCAATCCTTACGGGCATCGTCTCCACAGTGAGATTGTCCCGCACCTCCACATCATCCATATGGATCACATGAGATGGATCCGAAACATACTTCCGAAGTTGCGACACGTGAAACACGTCGTGCAAGTTCGAAAGATTTGGCGGTAAAGCCACTCTATAAGCCACATTTCCGATCCTCTCGGATATCTGATAAGGACCAACAAAACGAGGAGTGAGCTTCTTCGATTTCAATGCCCGACCAACACCGGTAATAGGAGAAACCCTCAAGAACACATGTTCACCCTCCTGAAACTCTAAATCCTTCCTCCGCTTGTCATGATAACTCTTCTGACGACTCTGCGAAGCCTTCATCTTCTCACGGATCATCTTGATCTTCTCCGTAGTCTCCCGGACAATCTCTGGTCCCAAAACTACACTCTCTCCCGAATCATACCAACATAATGGCGTCCTACACTTTCGACCATACAATGCTTCAAACGGTGCCATCCCGATACTGGAATGGTGACTGTTGTTATAGGTAAACTCAATCAACGCAAGATATGAATCCCATGAACCCCGCTGTTCCAATACACAAGCCCTCAACAAATCCTCTAACGACTGAATTGTTCTCTCTGACTGACCATCGGTCTGGGGATGATACGCCGAACTCATTTTTAACTTAGAACCCAATTCTTTCTGCAAACTCTTCCAAAACTCGGAAGTGAACCTCGGATCCCTATCTGACACAATACTCTTCGGAACACCGTGCAGTCTCACAATCTCCTTGACATATACCTCTGCCAACCTCGACACTGGATAAGTGATATTAATAGGAATAAAATGAGCAGACTTCGTTAACCTATCAATGATCACCCAAATAGCGTCATGACCCTTAGCTGTATTCGGTAACCCCGTCACAAAATCCATTGCTATGTTATCCCATTTCCACTCTGGAATTTCCAGCGGTTGCATTAGCCCTGCAGGCTTCTGATGCTCTACCTTAGATTTCTGACAGGTCAAACAGGCATACACAAACTGTGCCACATCCCTCTTCATACCATACCACCAAAACATCTTTTTCAGATCTTGATACATCTTAGTTGCTCCAGGATGGATACTCAACTTGCTACGATGACCTTCCTCTAAAATTGCCTTTCTCATCTCTTCATCGTCAGGAACACAGATCCTACCCCGGAACCTCAACACACCACATGAATCTAATTTGAAATCTTCATCTTCAGATTTACCGACCCCATTAATTAAATCCACCAGCTTGACGTCCGTCTTCTGAGCTTCTCTAATGCTGCCCAGGAAATCATTGTCGATCTTTAACATTCCCAGCTTGACACTGCGAGGTGTCATCTTACAAACCAAACTCAAATCTCTGAATTCTTCAATTAACTCTAATTCTTTCACCATCATAGCCGACATATGCAAGGACTTTCTGCTCAAAGCATCAGCCACGACATTAGCCTTGCCGGGATGATAATTCAAACCGAAGTCATAATCCTTCAAGAGTTCCAACCACCGACGCTGTCTCATATTCAACTCTTTCTGATCGAACAGATACTTTAGACTCTTGTGATCACTGAACACTTCGAACCTTGAACCATAAAGGTAGTGCCTCCAAATTTTAAGCACAAATACCACAGCAGCCAACTCTAAATCATGCGTAGGGTAATTTTTCTCATGAATCCGCAATTGCCTCGACGCATACGCAACGACCTTCCCATCCTGCATCAACACACCACCGAGACCCATCTTCGAGGCGTCACAATACACAACGAACGGTTCCTCTGGATTAGGCAACGTCAAAACAGGCGACGTCGTCAATCTCTTTTTCAGTTCCATAAAACTTTCCTCGCACCGAGCATCCCAAACAAAAACTTTACCCTTGCAAGTCAATTGAGTCAATGGAAGGGCCAACTTGGAAAAACCCTCGATGAACCTCCTGTAGTACCCAGCCAAACCCAAAAAGCTTCTAATCTCTGTTACGGACTTCGGAGACTCCCACTCCAACACTGCTTCTACTTTTGCTGGATCAACCGCAATACCATTACCAGAAATCACGTGCCCAAGAAAACTCACCTCTTTCAGCCAGAACTCACACTTCGATAACTTAGCGTACAACTTCTTCTCTTTTAAAACTTCCAACACTGACTTCAGGTGCTCAACATGCTCTTCATCTGACTTAGAATAAACTAGAATATCATCTATGAAGATTACCACAAACCGATCTAGGTAATTATGGAAAATACGGTTCATATATTCCATAAATACACCAGGAGCATTGGTCACACCGAACGGCATCACTGAATACTCATAATGCCCATACCTTGTTCTGAACGCTGTCTTCTGAACATCCTCATCCTTTACTTTAATCTGATGATATCCGGACCTCAAATCAATTTTGCTGAAAACACGGGCACCCACTAACTGATCCATCAGATCGTCGATCCTCGGAAGCGGATACTTATTCTTGATAGTTACCTTATTCAACTGACGATAGTCCACACATAACCTCATGCTCCCATCTTTCTTTTTCACTAACAATACCGGAGCTCCCCACGGTGATACACTCGGTCTTACAAACTTCTTCTCAAGCAATTCTTCCAGTTGCGTCTTCAACTCAGACAGTTCCGACGCCGACATTCTGTACGGAGCCATAGACACAGGCCTCGTACCAGGTACAAGATCAATCGAAAATTCAACTTCTCTTTCCGGTGGCACACCCGGAATTTCATCAGGAAAGACCTCAGGAAATTCACGTACTACCTTCAGTTCTTCGATAACAGCCTGACTCTCAGCCGACAACGAAGCCATCAACACAAATAACTGAACTCCTTCTTTCTTCAATTTCTTCAACTGACCAGCAGACACCAAAACCGAACTTTCTTCACCGAAACTAACCGACTTGCTACGACAGTTGATATGAACGTGATTATTCTCTAACCAGTCCATGCCTAAGATTACATCCAGACCTCTCAATGGCAAACATACAAAATTCACAATAAAGTCCCTGCCGAAGATCGACACGGGACACTGAGAACACACCTGGGACGTAATCACCGACCCCTTCGCAGGAGTATCGACAACCATATCCCCACACATAGCAGATAAAACAAGACCCAATCGTTTACAGCAATCAACAGATATAAAACAATGGGTAGCACCAGTATCAATAAGAGATTTCAGAGAAGTACCATTAATAAAACACGTACCTCTAATCAGACCATCATCATCCTCAGGCTCCTCTCCTGCTAATGCAAATACCTTCCCAGTAGACCTTTCCTTTTTCGGCTTTGTACACTTTGTACTGATATGCCCAGACTCACCACAGTTGAAACACACCACATCCTTGACCTTACAATCGGCTGCCATATGACCCTTTTTACCGCAACGGTAGCAATTCCTGTCATCCGACCTGCATGTAGTACTCTTGTGGCCAGGCTTGCCACACTTATAACAGACAATGCTAGCAGGGGCATCTCCCCCACCAGAACCCTTACCTCCAGCAGCTCTCTGATAACCCTTACCCGCAGGAACCTCATACGGCTTGCTTCGACTCTGAAACTTGCCCTTTCTCTCAGAAGTAGCTTTGTAGCGAGCAGTACTGTCCTCCTCGAAGATCCTGCAACTATCAACCAGATCTGCGAACACACGAATCTTTTGATAACCAATGGCCTGCTTAATATCAGGCCTTAACCCATTCTCAAATTTGATGCATTTTGAAAATTCAGCCGTAGCCTCACTGTAATGTGGATAAAATTTGGCTAGCTCCACAAATTTTGCCGCATAGGCAGTCACAGACATACCACCCTGCTTCAGCTCCAAAAACTCTATCTCTTTCTTCCCGCGGACGTCTTCAGGAAAATACTTTCTCAGAAATTCCCTGCTGAAAACCTCCCAAGTAATCTCTTCCTGCACAGTCTCTAACCTCTGCCTAGTAGCCAACCACCAGTCGTCGGCCTCCTCGGCTAACATGTGGGTACCAAAGCGGACCTTCTGTTCAACAGTACAGTCCATCACCCTGAAAATCCTCTCAATCTCCTTCAGCCAAGCCATAGCACCATCTGGATCATATTTGCCCTTAAAGGTGGGCGGATTCTCCCTCTGAAAGGTTGTCAGACTCCTAAAACCAGCATTATCTCCAACATTTTGCTGACCCTGCACAGCCTGAGCCATAGCTTGCAATGCAGCAGCAAGAGCAGCGTCGTTCCTTCCAGCCATTACGAACTATCACTGCAGCACAAACTAAAGATTTAGAACTAATCTATTGTCATAAGACACTATGACAGGACAACATTGGCCGGACAGACCGAACTGCTCTGATACCACTAATGTAACACCCCTTTCTACCCGTTACTTCGTTTATAAAAATCAGAGTTTGAAAATCTCGTTCATAGGGAAATGTTACACATACTTCAATAAAACGTCGTTTAGCAGTTTTGAAAAACAGTTCAACTCAATACTCATGCATTCGCGTAGCACATCACAAATAAAGAATCTCCAATCTCATTTCAACGTCACTTATAAAACTCAACATAATACAACCCAATACGCAGCGGAAAATAGTAAAACATAATCAAATAGTCCACATGGACCTAAAAATCAAAAATCATAAATAAATGCCGAGTTCGTTATCCCCCCCTGAGTGCTACGTATCAGAGCATGACGACTCGACTCATAAGTGAAGCTAATACCTTCACTGGGAATCACCTGCACGTTACCAACACGGGGGTAACATTCAAACAGGAAAGGGTGAGCATCATTTCAGTCTATATAATAGAAAGTATGATAAGCACTAATCATAGGCTACGCACTAGAACAAATCAGCATCCAAACACCAAATACTCACATCATAGTCATCTCTTACATCATTTACAATAACTCATTACATATCATGTAGATTTATGAAATGCAACCCACTCGCGGGTATATGCATGAAGGTACCTTTTCACAAAACGTCGCTTAGCCACTCAGGCCTTATCATCACTTAGCCACTCAGGCCTCAAAACATCACTGGGTTTTATGCATATGGGCATGAGACTCTATGACATGCACCGCTCAGTTCACGAAATCACACAATTACTCAGATTACGGTCAACAATGTGACCCATCACTTACCTGTTTGCTCGCACGGAGCACAGCACCTGTCAAATTCATAATCATCACACAACATCACTAGGCCACTTAGACCTTAATATCACTTAGCCACTCAGGCCCCAAATGTCACTTACACATAAACATCATTTAACTCAAACATTGGCCACTGAGGGCAAAAACGTCATTTGACTAACCACCAAGGGCATCCTCGTCATTTACACATCATTATCATTAACTTTGGCCACTAGGGGCAAAACAGTCATTTTGACACTACCGTGTTAAAACTGTTGTTTATACACCAAAAGGGATTTTTAAAGAGTTCCACGTCATTTTTCAATGTCACTGGGACGATCACCGGGGACAGCCACTTGGGCGCCCACAAACAGTCAGAAAATAACAATTTTCCATTTTAAAAATTGAACACATAGATAGACAGCGGAAAAAGCTTCACGACACTTTTTGAATCGTTCGAAACGGACGTCGGAGTCAAAAGTTATGATAAAAATAAGTTTGGGAAAAATTAGACAACGTTCTGAAAATTGGCGCCTTAGGCGCCCAGGCAACAAAGGCACCCAGCGCCCAGGCGCGCACAACACAAAGCAACACAGCGCCACAGGCGCCCAGCGCCCAGGCGCGCACCAAGCAACACAGACACGGGTGC
Organism: Astragalus membranaceus; assembly: GCA_039519185.1. Taxonomy (NCBI): domain Eukaryota; kingdom Viridiplantae; phylum Streptophyta; class Magnoliopsida; order Fabales; family Fabaceae; genus Astragalus; species Astragalus membranaceus. The sequence goes on along the minus strand of CM076846.1, from coordinate 97,280,139 downwards.
CATGCGCCCAGGGAGCAACAACGCGCGCACAGCGCAACAAAAACAAGACACGGGCACCTAGCGCCCAGGCGCAAAACGCAACACGCACGCCCCAGGCGCCCAGCGCCCAGGCGCGCCAGACACGCACAGCAACACACTCCATCAGGCGCCCAGCGCCCTGCTCAAGCACCCAGCGCCCAGAAAAACAGCAACACACCCAGAATTTGTTCAACATTTTTTTAACACTAAAAATTGGTTTTTCTTGACAACTTGAAATTATAAAAACTCAACAATTTCCAGCAACACAAAAACACACTTTTCTCATTCAAAATTACCAAACTCAATTTATCAAAACCCAATAAAAAGAAACCAAACAACATCACTAACCCCATCATGCGACATCACTTCCAACAAAATCAACACATAGATCAACACCATATTTCTCATTACATACGCATAGCACCATCAATAATACAAATTCGTAGATCACACCAATTAATAAATCAAATCGCATGAACTCATGGTATATATATATATATACGAAAATTTACATCAAGAACGCAAGGAAACATCAAGAACGCAACGATCACCAAAACACAAAGAATATCAAGAACGCAAAGAACAATCAAGAGCATCACGAATCTAGCATGAACTTTAGATCTAGGGCCTATCATAGAATGTATTAGATAGAGTGATAGAGCTCCCCTAACCTTTTCAAGAAGAATTCGATGCCTAGGATGCAGTCACCTACAGATCCACAGCAACAACGGAGATCCTTCCTTTGAACTTCGAACCCTCTTCTCCTTCTTCCCTTGGCCGCCTTGCTCTTTTCTTTCTCACGCTATTCTCTCCTCCTCTTGCTCTCTCTCGAAATTTCGCATACAATGAGCTAACAACCCTAACCCCAAACACTACTCCACTTCGCCTATATTGTGGATCATGGGCTTGGGCTTTCCACTTAAGCCCAAGTCATGCAAGTGGCGCCTCCACTTCCTCCTAATACCACCAAAATAAATAAAATTCTAATTAATCGAATTACGTCAAATAATTTAATTTAAATCCCCGATTATTTAATTAAATTAATTAAATAATTTTAGGGTGTTACACCCATGGCGCCCAGCAATATCAGGGGCAGCCACACTTGGCGCCCAGCAACAGAACAGGGCAGCCAACATGGCGCCCATGGTGCCCAGTGCGCCAGAACAACGACAGGGCAGCCAGACTTGGCGCCCATGGCGCCCAGTGCGCCAGAACAACAACAGGGCAGCCAGACATTGGCGCCCTTGGCGCCCAGTGCGCCAGAACAGCAACAGGGCAGCCAGAAAGTGGCGCCCTTGGCGCCCAGTGCGCCAGAACAACAACAACATCAAAACGGCGCCCATGGCGCCCAGCGCACCAGCGCCCAACAAAGTGGAGCCCAGGACGGCGCCCAACAACCTACGAACAACAAGATGGCGCCCAGGACAGATTTTTTGTTCTCAATCATCAACAAACATGTTCACACAACATCAATAAGTAACAAACATCTTCAATAGGATTCAATATCAACATTTAGGGTTCAATATCCACAACTAGGGTTTTCAAGAATTAACAACACCTAGGGTTCCTTAACCTTCCTACATAAAGCCCTTCATATACCCGATTATAGAGTTAGAACCCCACCCTTAGCTTGGATTGAAGTTGAAACTCTCCTTGGTCCTTGCGCTAGCTCTCTCTTCGCCGCCCCCTGCTTGCTCTTCTCTCCAAATTCTAATTTTTTTTCTTCTAATGAGCAAACCCTAAAATAACACCTATTTATAATTTATTTAGTCTTATGGGCTTTCTCATACACTTATGCAACTTTAGCTTCACGGGCCTTCTTTACACCCCCTTATTTTACTACTCCTAACACCAACAATAGGCCCACATGCGAAAATATATTTTTACTCAAATATTTTCCTACCACTTAATTCCTAATAATTTAATTAAATAATTAATTAAATATTCAGGGCGTTACATCCGGCGTTATAATACAATATCAAGTTGGACATGTAATCCATTTTATTATTCAAAAACATGTACTCACACGCGGTCTTCTTTTCGGTTTTTCAAACGATTATAGTTTTCCAAAACCTTTTTTCAAAATCATGTTGATCACCTTCAAAACAATGATTTTATCAAGCTAATATCACCACAATTGGTTGGGAGAAATATTAGAAGAGGTTTGGAATCGAAAGGACCGACGAAACGCAAAATTTGCACCCTGAGACAGAACCACACGCACGGTCTGTGCCCTAGGGGCGCACGACCCGTGCGTGATACACCAAATTTAATTCACCATCTGCGAGGCAGGTGCACGGTTCGTGCCACAGGGGCGCACGATCCGTGTGCCCTGTTCTGTCTCTCAATTTCATTCCTTTTCTTTCGTTCCGCTTCTCCGTTCGCGTGCAATCCAAATTCTGATCAAAACCCAACATCATAAAAGATAATATATATTGCATTCCTGTCCATAATTCCAGTCCAGATTCAATATAACTTATATTTATTTTTGTAAAAACCGTAATACGCCATATTTTAGAAAAACGGTTTTTGACTCAAATTTTGTTTCTAAATCAGAATATCGAGTATATCAAAATCATCAGAATCAAAATGTCAAAAACCCTATACGGGAGTAAAACTCACCGGTTTGAAGAGTTTGTAAGAACCACGCCGGAGCACGAAACGATCGGGCGGTAACCTCTCAAACCATCCCCGTATTCGTCCCCACTAATTCAAACCCAATTTCCACAGCTCCTATTTCAAGTCTCCTCTCCTTAGTGCTACTGTCCTTCTTCCTAACTGACTTAGTGCAATAATGAGGGCCCAAACTTTGCCAAGAACTGCTCCCCCATGACAGCCCACTACATGCAAGCAAGAAAATTGAGATTTTGTCAACATTGAGCTTCAAGCTCCATCCATGGAAAAACGAATTAGGAGAAGAATGGGAAGTTGAGATTAGGTTCATTGGAAAGAGCTTGAAAAATGGAAGGGAAAGGAGAAGAGAATACCTACATGCAATGAAGGTTTCGGCTGATCCTCCCTCTTCCTCCTTCTTCTCTCCCTCTCGGCCTTCTCCCTCTCTCTCGACCTAAGCTCTCTTTCTTTTCTTTCGTTTTAAAATTCTGAGTGTCACTAATGTTTTAGAGTGGAAAATCAGATGTACATGAAGGGATCAGTTCTTTTAAAAGGGGAGGAAATGACCAAAGTGTCCTTAGCTTAAAACTTGCACTTAAACTCCTTGTTTAAGCCATTAATCCATAGTTTAGATACGAATATCTTTTAATCCTCTGGTTATCCCTTAATGTTGCTTTCTCGACTATCCCATATCCGAGTCACGACATATTATTTCACTCAAATAATTAAATCGTTCATAATTTCCATAAACCGAATCTTTAAAAATTTAGGGATGTTACAATCACCCCAAGTTTTAAAATTTTGTCCTCAAAATTGAAAAGACATACCTTAATGGAATAGATATGGATATCGTGTCTGAATTTCGTCTTCCAGCTCCCATGTAGCTTCTTCAGTTGAGAAGCCATCCCAGACCACTTTGACAATGGGAATAGTCCTTGTCCGCAGTGTTCTTTCGCCACGTTCCAGGATATAGCTAGGATAAGGTTGGAATCATAGATCTGGTCGGAGATCAATCGTGTCAATACTCTTAGGCTGATTCGGATCGGGAACATATTTCCTCAATTGAGAGACATGGAAGACATTATGAAGCTTTGATAAGGCCGGATGCAAAGCTAGACAATAGGCAACTGGCTCAATGCGCTCGAAGATTTCGAATGGTCCAACATATCGAGGACTAAGCTTCTTTGCTCGCAAAGCTCTACCGGTACCTATGGTTGAAGAAACTCTTAAGAATACATGATCACCAACTTAGAATTCTAACGATCTCCGTCGATTGTCAGCATAGCTCTTTTGCCGACTCTGAGCAATTTTCATTCTTTCTTGAATCAGTCGTATCTTCTCAGTAGTTTCACGAACCACATCGGGTTCAAAAAATTTATTTTCACCAACTTCCGACCAACACAATGGGGTCCTACACTTCCTCCCATATAGTGCTTCAAACAGTGCCATTCCAATACTGGAGTGGTAACTGTTGTTGTAGGCGAACTCTACTAATGAAAGATGATCCTTCCATTTCCTTCTGCTATCTAGCACACATGCCCGAAGCATGTCGTCAGGAGTCTGAATAGTTCTCTCTGCTTGACCATTAGTCCGAGGATGATAAGCAGTGCTAAAACGCACCCTTGACCCTAAAGCTTCATTCAATCCTTTCCAAAATCTGGAGGTGAACTTAGGATCTCGGTCCGACACAATACTGGTAGGGACTCCGTGTAATCTTATAATACTCTTTACATAATCCTCTAATCGCTTGGAGACTTTCTAATTCGAGTGAACGGGAATAAATTGAGCGGATTTAGTTAATCGATCCACCACTACCCAAATGGAATCATTACCGGCTTGCGATCTCGGTAATCCCATAAAAAAATCCATCGAGATATCTTCCCATTTCCAGACTGGCACATCAAGAGGTTGCAGTTACAAACTCTTTAAGCATCGAGATACAAACTCAGCAACATCAGCTTTGATTCCGGGCCACCAATACATCCGCTTTAAATCCTGTTACATCTTGGTAAATCCAGGATGTACGGAATATTGACTCTGATGAGCTTCTTCTAATACCTGCCTCTTGATATGTTCATTATTGTGTATACAAATTCTACCATCGAAACAGATAACGCCATCACTATTTTCGGTAAAATTTGGTAATCCTTTCTGAGATTGCAGCTCCACGTCGACCTCTTGAGCCGCACGAATTTGATCCCTTAATACACTGGTAATCCGAATATGCTGTAACACTAGTCGATTCCTTTTCTTTGTCACCTTGAGATTCAAGTCTCTAAAAGACTCTAGCAATGCCATCTCATAAATCATTAACGATGCAGTGTGGAGAGACTTCTTGCTTAATGCATCTGCCACAACATTAGCTTTCCCAGGATGATACTTCAATTCGAAGTCATAATCCTTCAGAAATTCAATCCACCTTCTCTGTCGGTTGTTCAGTTCCTTCTGATCGAACAGGTAATGCCTCCAAATCTTTAGTGCAAACACAATAGCCGCCAACTCTAAGTCTTGAGTTGGGTAATTTTGTTCATGAGTCTTCAATTGCCTGGATGCATAGGACACAACATGTTGATTCTGCATAAGAACACACCCTAAACCCTTCCCCGAGGCGTCACTGTAAATTTGGAATCCCAGGGACGGATCTGGAAGAGTTAGGATTGGAGCAGAAGTTAACCAAACTTTCAATTCGAGGAAACATTCCTCACAATCAGTATCCCATGTAAACGGCTAATCCTTGCGAGTCAACCGGGTAAATGGGAGAACTAACTGCGAGAAGCCTTGAATAAATCTCCTATAATAGCCTGCTAGTCCCAAAAATTTCTTATTTTAGTTACTGAGGTTGGTCGTTCCCAATTTAACACAGCTTCAACTTTGCTAGGATCGACTGCTACTCCCTCATGGGAAATCACATGACCCAATAACTTTATTTCTGACATCCAGAAATCACACTTCGACAGCTTTGCATATAACTTCTTTTCTCGGAGTACATCCAAAACAAAGCGGAGATGTTGAGCATGCTCCTCAATTGTCTTTGAATATTCCAAGATGTCATCTATGAAGACAACCACAAACTGATCTAGGTAGGAATGAAGAACTCGGTTGATGTAGTCCATGAATACTGCCGGAGCATTAGTTAGACCGAAAGGCATCACTACAAACCCGTAGTGCCCATACTGAGTACGGAAAGCGGTTTTTGGAATGTCTAAGGCTCTTACTTTGATTTGATGATATCCAGACCTTAGATCAATCTTGGAGAATATTGCAGCGCCTCGAAGTTGATCAAGCAAATCATCTATCCTCGGTAACGGATACTTATTCTTGATGGTAATTTTGTTCAATTGACGATAGTCAATACATAATCTCATGCTTCCGTCCTTCTTCTTGACTAGCAATACTGGAGCACCCCATTGAGAAGCACTCGGTCGAATAAACCTCTTGAAAATTAATTCCTCAAGTTGGGATTTCAGTTCCTTTAGTTCAAGAGGAGACATCCTGTAAGGGTCTATAGATATTGGCCCTGTACCCGGCACTAAATCTATAGAGAACTCTACCTCACGATCCGGAGGTAAAGAGGAAACTTCATCAGGAAAAACATCTAAGAATTCATTAACAACCTGGACAGACGATAAATCCAATCCAGCTTCAGTTGATGCAGATAATATAACAACAAAAGCTTTCGCACCTTGAAATAGAGATTGGCTGGCTGAAGTGAAGGAAATAACACTATCCGTTGCAGGTAGGGAATGTTCCACCACTTCAGAAGGAGACCCAATGGTACAGTTGAAGCAATCAATGGTAACATGGTTGGTAGTCATCCAATTCATTCCCAAGACGATCTCCATTGCACTCATAGTCAAACAGATAAAATCAACTACAAACTCCCTGCTTTCTATAGTGAGTAGACAGTTAAGACATAATGCTTGGATTCGAACACGACCCTTTGCAGCAGTAAGGATAGTTATCGGTTCGGATATAGGAGATACCATTAATCCAAACCGTTCAGCACATGCTTCTGAGTTAAAACAATGAGTGGCACCAGAATCATACAGTATACTAACAGAGTAATGGAATATAGAGCCTATACCCCTTATAAGATTATCATCTGGCTTGATAGTTTGAGCGTCTAAGGTGTTGACTCGAGCCTATCTTCGAGCATCGGGAGATTCCAACAAAGCCTTTCTCGCCGGGCAATTGTTTGCATAATGGCCCGCTTCCTTGCAAAAGTAGCACTGATTCGGTCCAGCTTGGCTCCTACCTTTATGATTCTTCTTGCAGAAAAAACATTTGCTAGGTCTAGAAGAATCAATCTTCTACACCTGCTTTCCTTTGTCAAAATTACTCTTGTGTCTAGGATTGGAAGCGGTTGATTCAGTACCCCTTTTCTTATTATTCCAGAAATCTCTCTTCTCTGCATACATCCTCTTGAGATCTTCTTCAGCAGTATGAGCTTGTTGTCCAATGTAGGATAAGTGGTCATAGCGTAGGAACTAAGACTTTGGTTTCCATCACCACGAAGACCTTGTTTAAACATAATCATCTTCCACCTGTCATTAGGAGCATTAGTTCCCACTTCATAAAATTGAGACAATCTCTTAAATTTTGCAGCATATTCTCCAACTAACATGCTCTCCTACTTCAGATTAACGAACTCAACTTGGTTGGCAAGTCTTTGTGCATCAGGAAAGAAATGACCCAGGAATAACTCCTTAAAGTTATCCCAATTAAGAGGTGTCCCTTGAGTTTGAAACATCCGGCGTGCAGTAATCCACCAAGTATGACACTACAACATTTTGACCCAAAGGCAACGCCTGAAAACCGTTGTGTAAAGCCAAAAAACCGTTGCCTTACCTTTCGTCAACAGTTTTGAAATCGTTGTTTCTGCGGGCGTTGCCTAAACTATAGGCAACAGTTTTTTGTGACCAAAGGCAACACAAACTTATAACCGTTGTCATTGATAACTTAAACGCGACGATTTTGATTTTCGTGCATCAGCAACAGTCTCAAACTGTTGCCACTTATGCCAACACTTAAAAGCCGTTGCAAAATATGGCAACCCGCAAAAAAACTGTTGCCTTTACCAACAAATACAACACTTCAAAAACATTGGCATAGATAATAGAAATTGAAAAAAAATAATAGAAATAAGTTTAGAGAGGTCCATTCCTTCCCAACATAATAAGACTGATTTCATTCATTGGCATGAGAAAAAACTTATGATTACAATTCAGAATAAATTGGAAAAAAAATACCAATAAAACTCTAAAAAGCTCTAAATTTACTTAAATATATCCAAGAATTACTTCCTTGCCTACAATATCCTATGTTGATATAATGACAAGTCTTGACAATTGATATAATGACAATAAAATCCTCCCAAGAAAGGTCTGCTGAAACACAAGGAAAATATCTTCCCACATCAAGAACCGTTGCCACCCCCCTTGTTAAGGCAAGATTTCTTGCTCTAAGCAACGCTTCCCTCCTATCATCCACTGAATTCTCTGGAATTTAAGAGATAACAAGTGTACTTGCACAATCAATTAGCAATCCAGTAGGTTCTGCATGATAACATCAATCCAATACAGCAATTAATTATACTGAATCAAATTTAGCTAATACAGAACCAAAAGGACTCTTGAAATGATATTGGCAATTAGCACTTTTCATTATTGGAATAAACTCATATATTGGCTTTAACAAGCAGGAAAGTAATAGCCAGTAAGAAAATACCATCTGAAATGCCAAAAAAGGTTGGCATGGAATGCAACAGGACATGCTAATATGCTTGTAAAGGACCCATTATTGTAAAAGCTCAAGCTACTGGGAGGAGATTCATGAATAGTTTTACATTAGCATTCTACTTAAGTTAATACTGAGATTATAAGCTATTACCTCCACTGGCAGTCCTCACTATAGTTCCTCCTTTTGAAATATCTGTTAAGTTTGTAATCCCAGCCAACGTTAGTGCCACTGAGTTAGCCAAGCCCATGTGACCATCCATTCTTGATAGCCAAACCTGCATGTACACTTCAAATGAGCTCACATTGCTGTGAATGAAGATGTCATATACAAAGGAACATATGAAAGGAAGCTCAAAAGAATGTTAGGAGTAACATCATCAATCCAAGATCCAGTTGGCAGATGTCCTCCCCAAATAACCAAAAAGTAAAAATATGAGGAAAAAACACACATATTCAAGAACAATAAATAGGAGCAACATAAAACGTAAGTCAAGAACAATAAATTTTAAACAAGCAGCAAATGCACACTCTGGTTTGCAAATAGAAACAAGGAAGCCATCCCAAGGAAGCTTAGCTTCAATTTCAAAGATGTTTTGTTTTAGGTCTGTAAATGATATACTAGCTGACGATTTTCATGATCTTGATATAAAGTTTTGTCGAATCCCTATTTGGATCTCTAACTCCTTTCGTGTTATAATAGGCTCTGGTTAAATTTAGATTATGATTTTGCTGGAACTACTGTTTCAATATTCATTTTTTGGGTGAAACAAAACACTTAGGGTGAGGCGGAACTTTACCCATTCCAAGGCTAAGGATTTACAATGGGATTACAAATCCCCTACCAGTGGACCCATGGATTCGAACCACAACTGTTTTCATGTTTAAATTGCATCAATTTCTCATATTTGTCTTTGATCTACCTACAGTTGCACATGTTTTTTATTTTGAAATTCAATAACTCTGATAAATAATGTTGGTTATAGAATGAGGTATGTGCTATATGCATGTAAAATAATTTTATCATCAACCATAGATTACTTAGTATAGATAGTCTCATAACTATACTCTTGAATACACAACAACAGTTATTGTGACCAATAAACTCAAAAAATTCTGTCATTCAAAATATGCAAAAAGAAATGTCCTTACCCTTGTAAGTACTATTCTTTAACAAGTAAGCGTCTGTTTGTGTTAGGCCTTCCACTAATAATTTCTAACAGTAGAACTCCAAAACTATATGCTAATTCTAGTATGCTAATCCTCTAAGGGTCGTCACCCTTGACCTCAATTATATTATATATATATATATATATATATATATATATATATATATATATACATGTACCCGCATTGGGCCGTCTAAAATTCATTCATGTACCGTCTACCCTTCCTCAAGGGAAGGTATCTTGTCTTTGAATTAAACATTTCTTATCTTGACTTGTATGAATTAACATGTGTACACTCGCGTCTTACTAATGTACGGTTTTCCTTAACATTTATAACTTGTGAGATTTACCTCTACCTCAAACTTCTTTCATTTCATGACATAAGTGTGTTTCCATTCTGGGGAAACATTGGGGAATCAATCGGAAAGGAATCAGAATCGTTTGGAACGGATTAAAAAGGATTTTGAATTAGGGTAACAGAAGGATCCTCACGGTCCGTGCTCCAGAGGCGCACGACCCGGGCGTATCAATAAAAACTTAGTTTGAAAATGTTACAGGGTGCACGCTCCGTGCCACCAAGGCGCACGATCCGGGCGTGTTCTAAAATTGTAAAAACCTGATTTGCGTAGGTTACGCACGGTCCGTGCCCAGGGGCACACGACCCGTGCTGTGTCAAAAATTCATTTTCTTGGCTACTGCGAACAAGGCACACGACCCGTGCCCTTGTGAGGCACGATCCGTGCGTCCATGACAGTAGTAAAATTTCCAGTTTCGTGGAACTTTTTCCAGTCCGTTTCGATTCCAATTTCGTTCCGATCGATATCCTAATATATTAACAACAGTCCAGTCCAGTTAACCAGTCAAACAACACATAACATCATATCATCAATCAATAATTCAATCAACTCGAACAATTCACAATTAACGATTTTTCGATAAAACGGTTTCGTCTAATTTTCACAAAGCAGATTTTTAAAGGGATATCATTTCAGAAAACATAACGACTCAACATTAAACATCCCTAAGCGAGTATAGAACTCACCGATTTGACGACCTCGCGAGAAATCACGTCCTCACATGAAACGACCGAACCGTAACTTCTCGAACGATCCCCGTAATCACGTACTCGCACCGAACTCGTCCGATACTCGAAACGGAACTTCGGAACCGCAACCAAACACAAATCCCAGCTACTGAACTTCCTCCTTGTCTACGGAATTGGCTTTTTTCGAACTTTGGCGATTCGATCCGAAATTTGAGGAACCAACATTTCCAGTTCCACATCCGTTTTCCAGCATCAGTGAGCAGTTTTGTAACACCTGTATCTTGGTCAAATCGTGGCCAAAACCCTTCAAACCAGTGCCCATTGTGTAGATAATTTTATCTAGTTTCATATGGTTCCGGTTTCAAACGCATGCACCCAGTACTCAGATAGCTATCACAATAACAAGGGGCTGGGTTAAAACTGACTCTAATACAGAAACTGAAACTTGTAATTCCTTTTTCTTCCACCATACTCAATGAAATCGGTTCATTCTTGTGCCTATTTCGAAGCATTTCTTGTCTAGTATCTAAATCATCAAGGATCACCTTCATCTGAGCCGTGTACAGAGAGATATCTGTTAAACACTGAACATGGTCCCAACGGGTTTCAAGCAGAATCTTCCTTGAGTTGGTATCTTCAATCCTAACCATCAAGGACCACGAATTTTAGCTCCAATCCGAATCCCCAGCTCTTCACAATTCGAACCCAGAACTGAATCACTTCAAACTTGTTCTCAATCAACAATTTTGGTGTTCAATCCTTCTAATACTTCTCTAAGTTGACATGCAAGGCTTGAGAAGACCATTTCTCCCACTTTGAGCTTGGAGGGTCTACAATGGTGTCTTGATTGTAACATCCCCTATATTTGCTAATTTATTATATTGTTATAATATCAATTATTTAGTTGATTAGAATTTTAAATTAAATTGAAAGTGATTTGCTTGATTGGATAAGTGTGAGAATTGTGTGCTTAATTGAATTAATTGCTTCACATTGGGTTTATTAGAGCTGAAGGAGTCATAGGGAATGAAATGTTAGGAAATGGATAGTTTGGTCTTTTTACCATGTCCCCTTATATGAACCCATCCAGCTGAACTAATAAAGGGAAACACACTTCATTTTCTAAGTTAAAAAGAAAAACAGCAAAGCTGAAGAAGAGGGGAGAGGGCGAGAATGAGAGGGAGGAAGAGAAAGGGAGGAACCCAGCAACACTCCATGCATGTGACATCTGAAAGCACTATCCTTCCCCATTTCTTCTTCTCTTTTCACTAAACCAAATTCCAGAACCAACAGCCCATCCATCTCAAATTCACCATTGAGGAACCTCAATCTCAAAATGGAAGTGAAGAGTGTTGCATGTGAGGTTTGAGCTTTACACACTACACTAGAAACCTTAACAATCATTAGGGAGATCATTTGATAGCTTGATTCGAAGTGGGGGAGAGCTAGGTTCGATCAGCCCATCCTTGCAGCTTTGGAGCGATTCCGGGGAAAGTTCGTGAGTTGGTGTTGCGAACGAGTCCGAGGAGCGTTCGTGGTTCTCGGAAATGGTTGAACCATTGAAGTCTCGGCAATTAGGTGAGTTCTATACTCACTAGGGATATTATCTTGTGTTCAGGTTGAGTCTTGCGTTTTGAAAGAAATTAGCGACAAACCGCTTTGCGAAAACCCGTTTAAATACCGAGTTATGTGGGTGTTCGACTGAGATTGTGCTTTGATATTATGGTTGTTATGATGAGTGACATATGGACTATTTGACTGGATGATATGCTGTTATTAAAGGTTGATAAGCTAGGTATCGATCGGGAAAAGATTTGGACACGAAACAGAGTCAAAAACAGCACGAAATGGCCATTTTACAGGACTGTGCATCAGGCACGGATCGTGTGCCCTGGCACACGGATCGTGCAGATCCTTCTGATGCTTTCTGTAAAATTTCCATTTCGCGCACGGGTCGTGCGCCATTAAGCACGGGTCGTGCGTATCTGTCTGACCCAGATTTTTAAAGGTGTCCAAACGCTTCCTAATTGATTCCAAACCTATCCCAATCCCTTCCCAATGTTATGAAATGATAAAATAACCGTAATTCGTTGGAATTGCTTAAGTTTAATGATAACAACCTCATGTCATGATTGAATGATTATTGACGGCCCAATGCGGGTATACGGAACGTGTTATGGATTTGATTGTCACGCTATGATTGTGATTGATATATTGTGCTGGACTAATTGGATTAGCGTCGTGATCAGTTAGGTTAGTAAACCTTAGTAAGCCGTGTGAGATCACCTAATAATAAGATTATGTTAGTACAAGACTAAGTTAAGTGCAAGTTCACTGATAAGAGTAAGCTCATTGGTTATTGCTCATCGTTCACTGTTCACTGCTCATTGTTCATGGTATACATTATATACATCATTGCTGGGGTGACGACCCTGTTCATGGATTAGCGTACTAGTGGGAGAGGAAGTCATGAGCCTTATCCCCTAGGCCCGTTACATTGTTGTCCCTAAAGTAGTATAAATGGCCGGGGACTGGGTTTGCCGGAATCTTTAAAATAAGACCCGGTGATATGCTAAGAATCATTGTTATTGCGTGTGCTTTGTGTGTCGCTTAGAAGGGCCACGAGTACACGTTGTATGTTCCCCATAGTCGACTTAAGGGCTACGATTCATGAAATCAAGCATAATTGAACCGAGAGAGTTCGTAAGGGGTCTCGATAGAACTCACTGAGACAAGTTGTCTCACCCAATCCATTGTTGTTGTTTTTCAGTTAAGCAGGGAAAGTTGAAGACCGTGAGGCACGGCTATGGAGACGCTTGAAGAGTTGCTGACGACATTCCTTTTGTCATGTTATGTATCTTTGTATTTCAGTTTCCCTTGTATCTCTGTATATTTGTATTCGGTACCTTAGATGTACGATTGTACGACTTATGTCATGAAGTTGTAAATCGCTTCCGCAGACATTCGGTTTTTGAGTATTGAACACTAGTTTGAGTTATGTGAGGACCGACTTTGACTATATTTTGTTCAGATATGTAAGTGCGTTTGATGAGTTTCATCGAAGTGTAGAATGTGTTCAATATTTTAAAAAGGAAAGTCACTCTGATGTATGCCAGTAGTGCATTTCGGTAGTTTCTACAAGTTAGAAATTATTGGGGTGTTACAATTGGTATCAGAGCAGTTCGACCTAGTCGGGCTTAGAATCATGAGTCTCTTAAGTCCTCTAAGTGTGATTCCTCTTTATATGCTATTAGACGTTTAGCCTGATCAACTAAACACTTTGTGCATATTTTGCAGAATCATGGCTGGTGGAAGTAGGAGAAGCGTCCCCGTTGATCCGAATACCGAATGGATGCAGAATGTGATCGAGAGGCAACAAAAGATGATGGAAGATATGTTTCTAATGCAGCAGAATGCTCAAGCTCAGCCTCAGCAAGTTTCTGAACCTCAAGTTGACCCAAGGAGGGTTTTCAATGAATTCCTGAAAATGAAGCCGTCCGAGTTCAGAGGAGGACCAGATGTCATGGAAGCCCAGCATTGGCTGGATGACATAGAGAAGATTTCCGTAGCTATGCAAGTCCCTGATGAGGACAAGCTGAGATTGGCGACACATATGCTGAAGGGAGAAGCTAACAACTGGTGGACTAACACCAAAGCCATGATGGCAACTATGGGTACTCCCCAGACTTGGGAACACTTCAGGCAAGTATTTTTGGAGCAGTTCTTTCCGACAGCTATGAGGTTTGACAAGGAGAATGAGTTTCTGACTCACACTCAAGGAAATTCAACTGTGGGTCAGTACGCGGCTAAGTTTGAAGAGTTATATCAATTCTTCGGTTTGGCCGGGTATGCTCCCAATGACAAGTGGAAAACCGAAAGGTTCAAGTATGGATTAAGGGAGGACATTGCTCAGAGTCTAAGTTCTTTTGCATATACCAATTATGCGGCCATGGTTCAGTAAGCTCATATAGCTGAAAGCGATTTGAAGAGGTTGTATGCTAGTAGAAAGGTATCCAATCAGAATAAGAGGAAGGAGGTCGAATGGGCAAACCGGGACGATGAGTCAAGGGGTAACTTCGGCAAGGATAAGCAAGTGCAGACATCCGAGTTCTCAAAGCCTGAAAATTGTTCAAAGTGTGGAAAACCTCATAGGGGAGAATGTCGCATGGGCTCAGATCATTGTTTCTTTTGCAAGGAGGAAGGACACTACTCTAGGGATTGTCTCGTGAAGAAGAGGAATAGAGAGGGGACGGCTGCTCCGAGGGTATTTGTGTTGGACGCTCAAAAAGGGAAAGCTGATGATGATTCGACGAAAGGTATATTGTGTGCTAAATTGTTTCAGTAGGTCAAATTTTGAGGACAAAATTTTTAAAAGTTGGGGTGAATGTAACATCCCCTATATTTGCTAATTTATTATATTGTTATAATATCAATTATTTAGTTGATTAGAATTTTAAATTAAATTGAAAGTGATTTGCTTGATTGGATAAGTGTGAGAATTGTGTGCTTAATTGAATTAATTACTTCACATTGGGTTTATTAGAGCTGAAGGAGTCATAGGGAATGAAATGTTAGGAAAGGGATAGTTTGGTGTTTTTACCATGTCCCCTTATATGAACCCATCCAGCTGAACTAATAAAGGGAAACACACTTCATTTTCTAAGTTAAAAAGAAAAACAGCAAAGCTGAAGAAGAGGGGAGAGGGCGAGAATGAGAGGGAGGAAGAGAAAGGGAGGAACCCAGCAACACTCCATGCATGTGACATCTGAAAGCACTATCCTTCCCCATTTCTTCTTCTCTTTTCAGTAAACCAAATTCCAGAACCAACAGCCCATCCATCTCCAATTCACCATTGACGAACCTCAATCTCAAAATGGAAGTGAAGAGTGTTGCATGTGAGGTTTGAGCTTTACACATTACACTAGAAACCTTAACAAGCATTAGGGAGATCATTTGATAGCTTGATTCGAAGTGGGGGAGAGCTAGGTTCGATCAGCCCATCCTTGCAGCTTTAGAGCGATTCCGGGGAAAGTTCGTGAGTTGGTGTTGCGAACGAGTCCGAGGAGCGTTCGTGGTTCTCGGAAATGGTTGAACCATTTAAGTCTCGACAATTAGGTGAGTTCTATACTCACTAGGGATATTATCATGTGTTCTGGTTGAGTCTTGCGTTTTGAAAGAAATTGGCGACAAGCCGCTTTGCGAAAACCCGTTTAAATACCGAGTTATGTGGGTGTTCGACTGAGATTGTGCTTTGATATTATGGTTGTTATGATGAGTGACATATGGACTATTTGACTGGATGATATGCTGTTTTTAAAGGTTGATAAGCTAGGTATCGATCGGGAAAAGATTTGGACACAAAACAGAGTCAAAAACTGCACGAAATGGCCATTAGACAGGACTGTGCATCAGGCACGGATCGTGTGCCCTGGCACATGGATCGTGCGGATCCTTCTGATGCTTTCTGTAAAATTTTCATTTCGCACACGGGTCGTGCGCCATTAAGCAGGGGTCGTGCGTATCTGTCTGACCCAGATTTTTAAAGGTGTCCAAACGCTTCCTAATTGATTCCAAACCTATCCCAATCCCTTCCCAATGTAATGAAATAATAAAATAACCGTAATTCGTTGGAATTGCTTAAGTTTAATGAAAACAACCTCATGTCATGATTGAATGATTAATGACGGCCCAATGCGGGTATACGGAACGTGTTATGGATTTGATTGTCATGCTATGATTGTGATTGATATATTGTGCTGGACTAACTAGATTAGCGTCGTGATCAGTTAGGTTAGTAAACCTTATTAATCCGTGTGAGATCACCTAATAATGAGATTATGTTAGTACAAGACTAAGTTAAGTGCAAGTTCACTGATAAGAGTAAGCTCATTGGTTATTGCTCATCGTTCACTGTTCACTGCTCATTGTTCATGGTATACATTATATACATCATTGCTGGGGTGACGACCCTGTTCATGGATTAGCGTACTAGTGGGAGAGGAAGTCATGAGCCTTATCCCCTAGGCCCGTTACATTGTTGTCCCTAAGGTAGTATAAATTGTCGGGGACTGGGTTTGCCGGAATCTTTAAAATAAGACCCGGTGATATGCTAAGAATCATTGTTATTGCGTGTGCTTTGTGTGTCGCTTAGAAGGGCCACGAGTACACGTTGTATGTTCCCCGTAGTCGACTTAAGGGCTACGATTCATGAAATCAAGCATAATTGAACCGAGAGAGTTCGTAAGGGGTCTCGATAGAACTCACTGAGACAAGTTGTCTCACCCAATCCATTGTTGTTGTTTTTCAGTTAAGCAGGGAAAGTTGAAGACCGTGAGGCACGGCTATGGAGACGCTTGAAGAGTTGCTGACGACATTCCTTTTGTCATGTTATGTTTCTTTGTATTTCAGTTTCCCCTGTATCTCTGTATATTTGTATTCGGTACCTTAGATGTACGATTGTACGACTTATGTCATGAAGTTGTAAATCGCTTCCGCAGACTTTCGGTTTTTTGAGTATTGAACACTAGTTTGAGTTATGTGAAGACCGACTTTGACTATATTATGTTCAGATATGTAAGTGCGTTTGATGAGTTTCATCGAAGTGTAGAATGTGTTCAATATTTTAAAAAGGAAAGTCACTTTAATGTATGCCAGTAGTGCATTTCGGTAGTTTCTACAAGTTAGAAATTATCGGGGTGTTACATTGATGAAGAGGGAAGTGTTGTTGATGATTATGGTATCAGATTGAAGAGGAGGATGCAGGGGTCACAATGGTGTGATTGGATGAAACATGCATGAGGAATCTCCTCTCCTTCCTTCCTTCTCCTCTCTCACGTCCTCTCCCCCTTTTCTCTCTATTCTATCTCTTTTCTTCTTTTGATTTCCAGCAAAATGAATTCTGATCGTTTTGTGTTGTAAGGATTCAGCTGAGATTCACTAAAAGGGCGAAATGACCATAGTTATGTTCTGTGGAGGATGGTTTAGCCGAAACTCATTAATGTGTGGAAAGGGCGAAAATACCCCTATCCTAGAATTCTCTCTTAAAATCCCAATTAGCTCACCATTTAATCGAGAATTCAAGTACTAATATAATTTAGCACCCAAGCATAACATAACTCACTTAATCAACTAAGCTAATTAATCATCTTGACCTCTTGCTAATTTAAATAATTTAAATTAGCGAAATTGGGGATGTTACATCAGTCATATTCATGGATTATATGAATCGCATTTTTAATCCCTATCTGGATCAGTTTCTTGTAGTGTTCATTGACGATATCTTGGTGTACTCTAAGACAATTGAGGAGCATGTGTAGCATCTCTGAATTGTTTTTAACGTGCTCTGGGAGAAGAAGTTGTACGCTAAGCCATCCAAATGTGATTTTTGGATGCCCGAAGTTAAGTTTCTGGGCCATGTTATATCTCAGACTGGTGTTGCAGTGGACCCCAGTAAGATTGAAGCTGTGGTAAACTGTGAACAACCATCTACAGTTACTGAAGTGAGAAGTTTCTTAGGATTAGCTGGGTATTATCGGAGATTCATTCAAGGATTTTCCCAGCTAGTTCTTCCACTCACTCGGTTAACTTGCAAGGGTCAGCCGTTTGTTTGGGACTCAGGCTGTGATGATTGTTTTGCGGAATTGAAGAGTCTTTTAACATCTGCACCTGTCTTGACTCTTCCAGATCCGTCCATAGGATTTCAAATCTATTGCGACGCCTCTGGTAAGGGTTTGGAAATCTTCCTTATGCAGAATCCAACTCATGATTTATAATTGGCGGCGATTGTATTTGCCCTAAAGATTTGGAGACATTACCTGTATGGGTCTCGTTTTGAAGTCTTTAGTGACCACAAGAGCCTTAAGTACTTATTTGACCAGAAGGAGCTGAACAATAGGCAGAGAAGGTGGGTGGAGTTTCTGAATGATTATTAGTTTGAATTGAAGTACCATCCGGGGAAGGCTAATCTTGTAGCCGATGCTTTGAGTAGGAAGTCTATCCACACTGCCGAGTTGATGATTCATGAGATGGCGTTGTTGGAATCGTTTAGAGACCTTAATTTGAAAGTGAAGCCAATAAGGGACAGGTTGGTGTTGAGCCATATTCAGATTTCGAGTCCCTTGAGAAGTCTAGTTCGCTCAGCCCAAGAGAGTGATTTAGAGCTGCAAGCGCATAAGAGGTTGCCGAGTTACACTGAAGACGGTGATGGTGTAATTTTCTTTGATGGTAGAAGCTGTGTGCCGAATGACGAAAATATTAAGAGGCAGATTTTAGAAGAGGCTCATAAGAGTCAGTTCTCAATACATCCTGGGTCCACCAAGATGTATCGAGATTTGAAGCAGTTGTATTGGTTGCCGGGTATGAAAGTGGAAGTTGCAGAGTTTGTGTCTCGATGCTTGACTTGTCAAAGGGTCAAGATAGAGCACTAGAAGTCAGGCGGTCAGTTACAACCGTTGAATGTGCCAAAATGGAAATGGGAAAGCATTTCTATGGATTTTGTCATGGGATTGCCACGGTCCCAAGCCGAAAATGATTCTATTTGGGTAGTGGTGGATCGCTTGACCAAGTCCGCCCATTTTATTCCGGTGCGTTCGAATCACAAAGTTGCTAAGTTAGCAGATGAGTATCTCAAGAACATTGTGAAGTTGCATGGAATTCCTACAAGCATTGTTTGTGACCGAGATCCCAAGTTCACATCACGGTTTTGGAGGGCATTGAACATGGCATTGGGAACGAAGATATGTGTTAGCTCAGCTTACCACCCTCAGACGGATGGACAAACCGAGAGGATGATCCAGACATTGGAAGATATGTTGAGGGCATGTGTACTTGATAGTGGAGGCCGATGGGAGGATCATCTTCCATTGGTGGTATTTTCATACAACAACAGTTACCATTCTAGTATCGGAATGGCTCCATACGAAGCATTATATGGGAGGAAGTGTAGGACACCATTGTGCTGGTCGGATGTAGGTGAGCAAAGATTGTTGGGTCCTGATTTAGTTTGTGAGACTACTGAAAAGATTTGACAAATTAGAGAACGAATGAAGATTGCTCAAAGTCGGCAAAAGAGTTACGCCGATAAAAGAAGAAGGACTTTAGAGTTCGACGAAGGAGATCATGTGTTTTTGAGGCTATCTCCAACCATAGGTATCGGTATTGCCTTGCGAGCGAAGAAGCTCAGTCCTCGGTATGTTGGACCTTTCCAGATTATCGAGCGAGTTGGGCTCGTAGCGTACCGCATTGCATTACCTCCAGCATTGTCCAGATTACATGATGTGTTTCATGTATCGCAATTAAGGAAGTATATTCCCGATCTGAGTCAACCGTTGAGTTATGAGACGATGGACATCAGACCGGATCTATCTTATCAGCCTACTCCAGTCAAGATCATCGAACGTGGCGAGAAAATGCTCCGGACGAGATCGATTCCTATTGTCAAGGTGCTTTGGGACGGTGCCTCACCCGACGAAGCGACATGGGAAGTAGAAGAGAACATGTGGGTGAAATATCCCCATCTTTTCGATTGAGGTACGTTTTGTTCAATTTTGAGGACAAAATTTTTAAAAGTTAGGGTGATTATAACATCCCCTAATTAGCTAATTTAAATTATTTGAATTAGCGAAAAGGTTAAGGTAATTCATCGGCTAAATTGAATATTTTGCACAAGAGGTTATCATGAATTGATTAGATTGGAAAAAGGTCTAACTAAGTATTTAGCACAACCCAATTAATTTGAGGAAGTCAATTTTTATTAAATGAATTGCTAGAACTTGTATGCTAAACTTCTAAGTTAATTGCATTAGGTTAGGCCAAATATGACTAATAGGAGTCATAATAAGAGGGTAAGTGACTGAAGGGCATAAGGGACATTTCCCTCAACCCACTTAGCCTGGCTGACACTAACACCCAGCCAACACACTCATTTGACCTGAACCTGAAATCTGAGAAAAACATAATAGGGAGAGAAGAGAGAAAGAGAGCGCATGAGGGAAGAAAGAAGAGAGGGGAAAAACTCAGCATAAACCTTACTGCATGACTGATCCAAGACCACCATCCTTCTCCATTTCTCCTGCTCTATCCATTGGTATAATTTTCATCACCTGATTTCGCTCCCAACTCAGATTCGCCCCTTCACCATTTCAAGCTCCAAGCATGAAAAAATGGAGTTTTTGAGTTGCATGCCTTGTTCCAACCCCAACATTCAGTCCTATGGTTCATCTCCAAGCCAAATCCTGTGAGTGAAATGGATTGAACAGTTTGGACGAGAATTTCAGTGGCTAGAATTCGGATTGGTTGCTGTCAAAGCTCCAAGGTTCATGAGAAATAGCCTTTTCAAGCTTTGGATGTTCCTTGTGGAAGCCAATATTCACTTTAAGACTCATCACCAAACCACAATCCTGTTTGAAGTTCATTTGGGTAGCTGTAGGAGTATTCTCAGCAGCTGAGGGTTCTGGTTTAATGCTGTCCAAAGTGATCGAGTAGCCGAGTTCGTCGTTGGAGAAAATTTGGGGACTGCCCGTGAGGATACTTTGATCGTGTCGACTCGAAGATTTGTTGGTTGTGCGATTATCATCGCAATTGGTGAGTTCTATACTCGCTTCAGGATGTTTTTGTGTTGAGTCCTTAATGCATTTTGGAACCGATAAATTTCTGGAAAATGTTTGGTGAAAAATAGTGAAAAATCGTTTTATCGAGAAACCGTTATTATTTGGAATGTCTGTTTTTAAGTCATGGAAGTCCTAGACTGTCTCGACACCGGATTGAGAGCGAAACGGGACAAAACAGAATTTTGAAAAGTCATTTTTGGACACTTCTGCCAACGGTCGAGTCGCGACCCGTGGCCGTCGCCTTGCGACCCTGCATAAAATTGTGACAATTTTCGTTTCTGTAACTTTTCGCGTCGTGACGGAACCTGTTCGCGTCGCGACGCAGTGAAATTTTCAGCAAACCCTACCGATTTTGTTTCCGCGATAACATTTGATCCGGGAGTCCGATTGAGGTGTTCTTTGGTGCGTTGGAAACCTTATTAACAGGAAAAATCATATATGAAATCAAATATGTATAATGTTCTGTTTTGGTTGTCAAGACTGTTAAGGAAAAACCGTACATTACTAAAACGCGAGTGTACACATGTTAATTTATACAAGTCAAGACAAGTAGTGATTAATTCAAGACAAGATACCTTCCCTTGAGGAAGGGTAGATGGTACATGAATGAAATAAAGAGACGGCCCAATGCGGGTGCATTTATATAAATTATATAAATTGAGGTCAAGGGTGACGACCCTTGGAGGATTAGCATACTAGGGGAGGGGAAGTCATGAGCCCCAAATCCTAGGCTCACATGTTTCGCCCACTAGTAATAGCGGGATGGGTTCACCGATAACCGAAAAAGTGCCTTACAATAGGTAGGCTTGAGGTGTTATGCTAGAATGATGAAAGTAAAAGAAATGTAATGCGTAGTCACTTATTAGGGCTGCAAATAACAAGAGGTAAAATACATGTCTACATGGTTGCTTATTAGGGCCATGGGTTCACAAGTTAAGAATAATGAACCGCTAGAGTTACTAAGGGATCTCGACAGGACTCACTGAGATAATGTTTATCTCACCCTTTATATGTTGTGGTTTTTACAGAGAAGCAAGGGAAAGCAAAGGTGACAAAACACTGTTAACCGGTGCGACTCATGGAGTCATTCGAGACTTGAATTTCCTGTTGAGGCCTTTGTGCTTTTCTAGTTTATGTTATCGATTGTATGACTATCATTGTATCAGTTGCAAATCGTTTCCTCTACTTTATGTTTTGAGTATTGAACACCAGGATTGTATAAGTCTTAAGTTATGAAACTTAAGCATTTTGATGAAGTAAGGTTCTGAGAACCATTTGATGTCTATTATCGAAATTTTTAGTTGTGTTCAATATTCATTAATAGGAAGTTACTCTGATGTATGCCATTTAGTGCATTTCGGTAATTCTACAAGCTAGAATTTATCGGTGTGTTACAATATTCAAGTCCTTTCTTTTAGTTTTATAAACCGTAAGAACGTGTTTTTGAGGTATCTTTTGCTTCCGACGTCAGAATCATGTGCCGTTTGAAGCTACACACTCGCGAAGACGTCCTTAACAATATAAAAATAATATTTCCGTGTTTCTGGTCATAATTTTGCGGTAGGTCCCTAAGCTCTAGTTTTTGGTTGTTTTAGTCCCTACGGGCAAATATTTAAAATCGTACCTTTGTCCTTTTGTTATACATGATCTCTGTAACATCCGCGAAATAATTAATAGAATTATTTGGATATTAACCCAATTAAATTAATTTAGTACTCGACTGGTAAATTTATTGAGTGCTAAAATTATTTATTGGTGGTCATCGGATCGTTAACCGGATAATACGGACCAAGGAAGTTTTGGAATCGAAATAGGAGATTTCGATCGATATGGTAATTTGACCGCGTTACAACAAATATATTAAATAAATATATATATGTATACGTGGGTGTGTGTGAGTGAAGAGAAGAGAGAATTAATTAAATTAAATAAATATAAGTGTGTGTGTGTTAATATGAAAGGAAAGAAATTAAAAGAATAGAAAGGAAAGAAGAGGGGGGCGTGAAACAGAGAGAGGCCGAGGGAAGAAAAGAAAGAATGGAGAAAGTGAGAAAGGGAGGAAACGTAGAGGAAGAAGAGAAGAGGGAGAGAGAATACCTCACCCAAACCTCAAGCTTCCTTCACCAAAAATGTTCCCCACATCCTTCTCTTCATATTGACACCAAGATCTTCATCATCCATTCTTTATCCTCCATTTCACCATTTTCGAATTTGGAGAGGGAGGAGAAGAAATGTTGTGTTGTCTTCTTCATCAAGTGTCCTAGAGGTTAGGGAAGTCGAATATGTGGTTGGTTGCTAGCTTGGAATGAAGAATCAAAGGTTTCAAGAGTTAGGGTTAGAGGAATCAAGATTTTGGGTTATGGATGAATAGTAAATTGGGGGTTGAAGAAGATGAATAGTGCATTTTGGAGGTCTCGGGATTGAGCTGAAAGATTGAAAGCGGTTGCGGACGTCGCCGGAGCGTGGAATGGATTCGGGGAACGTTCGTGTGGTTACTCGGTGATTTTGAAGTCTCGGTGATTTCGAGGTCTCGGAGTCGGTTCACGCTTCAAGGGTGAGTTTTACTCACGTTTAGGATTTTTGTTTTTCGAATTAATTGATAAACTGTTTTATCGCTTTCGCTGGACTGGAATATTATGTGATACTGTCTGATACGGGTTAGGAATCGATTGGGGCAAGTCTCGGGTTGCGTCGCGTTAAAAATGGAATTTTTGGTGATTTGATTTCGGAAGATTTTGACTTAAAAATCGTTATATCGGAATATGTCGTATTTTGGTAAAATTCGTTTTGATTGAATTTTTGATTGGATTGATTGATTGTGTGGTTTGTATTGGGTCTATCGTATTGGTTGTCAAATCTGTTTTGGACTGGAACAGGTATCGGAATTGATCGGAACGACAAAAATTGCGAAAACGGGATAAAATTCAGTGCTGTCAAAAGCGCACGACCCGTGCGTCCCAGGCGCACGGACCGTGCGCCCCTTTCGGTTTGTGTTTTAAAAAGGTGCATTACAGGGCGCACGACCCGTGCGTATGGGCGCACGAACCGTGCGTTGTGTTCTGTCCAAATTTTTCAAAGTGCCCTAATTGATTCCGTTTCGATTCCAATCCTCTCCTAATCCTTTCCTGACCCTTATATAATGATATTAGGCTTATGACGCCATGATTTTGGGTGTGTTACAAAGGGTTTTATAAAACGCTTTTTGGATGTCTAAACCGTTTCGAAAAACCGAATAATAGTACACGTGTGCGGATACGTTTTATTGATAACAAATGGACTATGAGTCCTGTGTGGTAAAGTAAAATTTAATGAACTAAATGTTCATATGATTGTAGATATATATATTATATCGAGTTTGGGTGACGACCCATGTTGACATACTAGGCGGGGCAGTCATGATCCCTTACCCTAGGCTCCGTGCCATTAGGAAACACTATTGGTAAGGGGGTTCACCGGGTTTGGAAGCGGTTACGCAGTCGGTGTTATGTCAAATTGTTTGTTGTACGATTCACCGGGTTTGGAAGCGGTAACGCAGTCGGTGTCGTACTGAGTCATAACAGGTTCACCGGGTTTGGAAGCGGTAACGCAGTCGGTGATCTGATAAAAGTTAAGTAATGCGGTTCACCGGGTTTGGAAGCGGTAACGCAGTCGGTGCCGTGTCACGTTATATAAAAATTCATAATTGAACCGAGAGTGTTAGTAGGGGTCTCGGTAGAACTCACTGAGATTGTATCTCATTGTTTATATGTTGTGGTTTTACAGATAACAGGGAAAGTGGAGATCCAAGAGGCACGAGTAGGTGGTACTCGGATGGTTGCTGAAGACTTAGCTTTTATGCTAAGTTATATTTTTCCCCTTGTTAGTTATGTATCACAACATTATGGCTTTAGCTATTGTAAAAGTTATGTATTTATTTCCGCTTTCTTGTTTGATATTGAACCCTGTATTTCACTGATGGTTTATGGTCTTAGTTATGTTTAAGACTGTTCTGTGGTTATTCAGTGAAAATTTTATAGTGATGTTCAGTATTTAAACAGGAAATATATCTCTGATGTTTTAGGAATGGTACACTTGGGTATTTTTACTCGATGAAAATACCGGGGTGTTACAGTTGGTATCAGAGCAGTTCGACCTAGTCGGACTTAGTTTAGGGTTGAGTCGATTCCTTGCTAGTCCTTTTTGTAATTACACTTGTGATGCTAAGAGACATTGAGCCTGATCAACTTAATACTTAGTGCATCATAAGCGGAATTATGACTGGATGATCAAGATGCAATCCTCGACCACAATCGGGATCTTCAACCGGTGCATCCTCAGGAAAGGTGACATGACGGTGGGAGAATACACCGCTAAGTTTGAGAATTTGTTTCAGTTTTACCAAGTGGTAAAGTAAGCTTCGGATGACGAACGGAGAATGCAGAAGTATAAGACGGGCATAAGTGCTTTTATGATTTATGGTCTCAGTTCTTATACTGCTACCAATTATGTTGCCTTAGTGCAATCAGCCTATGTCGCCGAGGATGATCTCATAGGAAATATGGGAAAGGAAAGAAGGTAGTTGAAATATCAACTCCGAATGCAAAGTCCTAAGATAATTTTATCAAAGGAAAAGCAGATGCAATTCTTTGATTCTTCAAAGGTCAGAAGATGTTCTAACTGTGGAAAGCCTCACAGCGGTGATTGCAAGTGAAGACGTAATCGGTGCTATTATATAAATGTAGAGGGTCACTATGGTAAAGAGTGCCCCGTAAGGAAGAGTTTCAAGGAGTTACAAGCAGCTCTAAGGCAAGGACGAGTCAACATTCTGGATGTTTAGGCAGTTACGACTGCAGACAATCTACTGAGGGGTATGAGATCAGTTTTCAATAACTCGATCAGTATATTATATGGTTCGGGTGCAACCTATTGTTGTATATCCCGATCGCGTGTGAATCGGTTGGGATTAGCCTTATCATCGCTATCCGAGCCGATAACTATTTTAACTGCTGCTAAGGGTCGGGTCCAGACCTAATCTTTGTATAGAATTATCTACTTGTAATAGGAGGCAGAAATTTCGTTGTAGAATTTATTGTTTGCCTATGAGAAGTGTGGACACCATTTTGGGTATGAATTGGATGACTGCAAATCATGTTGCAATCGACTGTGTTAATCAACTATCAGTTTCTCTTGAGAATCAGTTGAATTGTCTAGGACAAATTCTGAAGCGGTTACCTAGTTCACCTTAGACGGTCAATCTTCATTCCAAGGTGCGGAAGCACATGTTAGTATGTTATCTGCATCCACTGAAACTAGTTTAGATTTGGCGAACGTTCAGGTCTTGAATGACTTTCTGGATGTTTTCACGATGAAGTTCTTCTGAACCTCCAGGGCGAGAGGTAGAGTTTACGGTAGAATTGGTTCCTGGCACGGGATCAATATCTATTGTTTGTTTCTCTGGAGTTAAAGGAAATGGAGTCTCAACTTGAAGAGTCGATGTTAAAGAAATTTATTCGACTAGGTGCTTCTCTAGGGAGTGCTCTGGTGTGATTAGTCGAAAGGAAAGATGGAAGTAGGAGATTGTGCATTGATTATCGACAACTTAACAAAGTGACGATCAAGAATAAATATCTCTTGCCAAGGATAGATGAATTGCTTGATCAGCTTCGGGGGCCGAGGTGTTTTCAAAAATTGATCTGAAGTCGGGATATCATCAAATAAAAGTTAGAGCCTTAGATATTCCGAAGACAGCTTTCCGTACTAGGTATGGACACTATGTGTGGGTAGTGATGCCCTTCGGTTTGACTAATGCTCTAGCGGTATTCATGGATTACCTGAACCGAGTTTTTTTTTCCTCAATTATCTGGATCAGTTTGTAGTCGTTTTCATTGATGGTATCTTGATGTAATCGAAGACCATTGAGGAGCATGTCCAACATCTCCGCATTGTTCTGAAAGTACCCCGAGAAAATAAGTTATACTTGAAATCTTCGGAGTGTGATTTTTGGGTGTCAGAGGCATAGTCTTTGGGACAGGTAATTTCCCAAGTCGGGAGTTTCTGTAGATCCCAGTAAGAAGGAAGCGGTGTTGAATGGGAGTGACCAACATCAGTCGCAGAGATCAAAAGTTTCTGGGTCTAGCCCGTTACTATAAGAGATTTGTTAAAGGGTTCTCACAGTTAGTTGTCCACTTACTCGGTTAACTCGTAAGGGTCAACCTTTTACGTGGGATGCCGATTGTGAAGAATGTTTTCAAGATTTGAAGGTTCGGTTGACTTCTGCTCCAATCCTGATTCTTCCGGATCCGTCTTTGAAATTTTAAATTTACGGCGATGTTTTTGGGAAGGGTTTAGGAGGCGTTCTGGTGCAGAATCAACAAGAGGTAGCTTATGCGTCCAGGCAAGTGCAGTCTCGTGAAGAGAATTATCCAACTCATGAATTGGAGCTAATAGCTATTGTGTATGCACTGAAGATTTGGAGACGTTACCTGTATGGGTCTCGTTTCGAAGTCTCTAGTGGTCACAAGAGTTTAAAGGTATCGGTTTGATCAGAAGGAACTGAATAGCAGGTAGAGAAGTGTGTTGAGTTTCAGGAGGATTATAAATTCGTGTCGATGTAGCATTCAAGAGAGGCTAGTGTTGTAACTGATGCACTGAGTAGGAAATCCATCCACATGGCCGAGTTTATGATGCATAAGATGGAATTATCAGAGTCTTTCAGAGACTTAAATATGAATTCAAGATCAAGGAGAAACCGGTTAGTGTTGAGCCATATGAGGATCTCTAGTTCCCTAAGGGATTCTATACGTTTAGCACAGGAAGTTGATGTGAAGCTACAATCACAAAGGTATTTCCAGATTTTACCATGGATAGTGATGGAGTCAGTTGTTTCAACAGTAGAATCTGTGCGGCCGACGATTAGAACAATAAAAGGCAAGTGTTAGAGGGAGCACACCGAAGTTTATATTATGTTCCAAGATGTACAGAAATGTAAAGCAGATGTATGAGTGGCAAGGTATTAGTTTGTTAATCTCTTCTTTGTGAAGGTTAACAATGAGATTGTATAAGTGATTCTGTTTGACAAGTCAAACGTGAATACGAATATGTAAGTGAGATAACTGCTAACTGTTTTCACGTTGCGAATAAACATCAAAGGATTAATTGATGGATCTACTGCAAAAGACTGGAATTTCCGAAGTGAAGCTTGGCGTGCGGTGTGGTAGTTTTGAAAAATCGTTTTTGTGAAAACCCGCATGCTAAAGTTAATTTGGGAACGAGTTAAGAGGCTAATAGAATATGATTGAGGAGGAAAATCCTAGGAGGATTACTTAGGTTGAGGAGAAGCTCTCAACGCTATTGAATAATTCGGAAAGGAGCTGAGTTCTGTTTGATAGTTGTTTGGAGAACAACTGAGGTGATTTTCATTACGTTCAATTGATTTGACGTCCCCGTGGTTTATTTCTGCGTTTAAGATAAACGTTTCTGGTAAATCCTCATTCCATCTTCTTTCGAAAAGTGTTATCTCGAAATCTTGGGGGCGAGTCGAGAAGTTTCACAAGTGACCTTTCCGTCACATTTCTCGGTGTGTACGAAAACTGTTATGGATTTTAGAAGATTTGTGGAGAAAGCGTTTACACCCTTCGAGGAAATCGTGTTTGTTTTTACCTCTACCGAGGAGTACCAATTTGTGAATCTCATTTTCAACCTGTATTCTATCTAGTGTCTTGTATTAGACCATTTGATTTAGATTAATCAAAGATTTGGGTTAATCAAGTTGGGGAGCAAGTGAGGAATGAAGCATCGGAAGTGTTTTCGAACGCGGTGCCGAGCCTATGTAGGCGAAAGAGGAGTTTCTCGTGTTGATTCGAAACCAGAGAGTTAGTAGCAAGGCAGTAGTGGATCATACTTGGAGATGGATGTGCCAACTTGGGAAGGCTTTCTGCACTCATTTCGTTAATTCAGGAATGTTTCCCAGCAAAATTTGGACCTTCCTGAGAATGTCTGTTCTCGGTTAGTCAATCGTAAGACTTGACGAAATATTGAGGACGAAATTTTGAGGACAAAATTCTTTTAAGTTGGGGAGAATGTAACATCCGCGAAATAATTAATAGAATTATTTGGATATTAACCCAATTAAATTAATTTAGTACTCGACTGGTAAATTTATTGAGTGCTAAAATTATTTATTGGTGGTCATCGGATCGTTAACCGGATAATACGGACCAAGGAAGTTTTGGAATCGAAATAGGAGATTTCGATCGATATGGTAATTTGACCGCGTTACAACAAATATATTAAATAAATATATATATGTATACGTGGGTGTGTGTGAGTGAAGAGAAGAGAGAATTAATTAAATTAAATAAATATAAGTGTGTGTGGGTTAATATGAAAGGAAAGAAATTAAAAGAATAGAAAGGAAAGAAGAGGGGGGCGTGAAACAGAGAGAGGCCGAGGGAAGAAAAGAAAGAATGGAGAAAGTGAGAAAGGGAGGAAACGTAGAGGAAGAAGAGAAGAGGGAGAGAGAATACCTCACCCAAACCTCAAGCTTCCTTCACCAAAAATGTTCCCCACATCCTTCTCTTCATATTGACACCAAGATCTTCATCATCCATTCTTTATCCTCCATTTCACCATTTTCGAATTTGGAGAGGGAGGAGAAGAAATGTTGTGTTGTCTTCTTCATCAAGTGTCCTAGAGGTTAGGGAAGTCGAATATGTGGTTGGTTGCTAGCTTGGAATGAAGAATCAAAGGTTTCAAGAGTTAGGGTTAGAGGAATCAAGATTTTGGGTTATGGATGAATAGTAAATTGGGGGTTGAAGAAGATGAATAGTGCATTTTGGAGGTCTCGGGATTGAGCTGAAAGATTGAAAGCGGTTGCGGACGTCGCCGGAGCGTGGAATGGATTCGGGGAACGTTCGTGTGGTTACTCGGTGATTTTGAAGTCTCGGTGATTTCGAGGTCTCGGAGTCGGTTCACGCTTCAAGGGTGAGTTTTACTCACGTTTAGGATTTTTGTTTTTCGAATTAATTGATAAACTGTTTTATCGCTTTCGCTGGACTGGAATATTATGTGATACTGTCTGATACGGGTTAGGAATCGATTGGGGCAAGTCTCGGGTTGCGTCGCGTTAAAAATGGAATTTTTGGTGATTTGATTTCGGAAGATTTTGACTTAAAAATCGTTATATCGGAATATGTCGTATTTTGGTAAAATTCGTTTTGATTGAATTTTTGATTGGATTGATTGATTGTGTGGTTTGTATTGGGTCTATCGTATTGGTTGTCAAATCTGTTTTGGACTGGAACAGGTATCGGAATTGATCGGAACGACAAAAATTGCGAAAACGGGATAAAATTCAGTGCTGTCAAAAGCGCACGACCCGTGCGTCCCAGGCGCACGGACCGTGCGCCCCTTTCGGTTTGTGTTTTAAAAAGGTGCATTACAGGGCGCACGACCCGTGCGTATGGGCGCACGAACCGTGCGTTGTGTTCTGTCCAAATTTTTCAAAGTGCCCTAATTGATTCCGTTTCGATTCCAATCCTCTCCTAATCCTTTCCTGACCCTTATATAATGATATTAGGCTTATGACGCCATGATTTTGGGTGTGTTACAAAGGGTTTTATAAAACGCTTTTTGGATGTCTAAACCGTTTCGAAAAACCGAATAATAGTACACGTGTGCGGATACGTTTTATTGATAACAAATGGACTATGAGTCCTGTGTGGTAAAGTAAAATTTAATGAACTAAATGTTCATATGATTGTAGATATATATATTATATCGAGTTTGGGTGACGACCCATGTTGACATACTAGGCGGGGCAGTCATGATCCCTTACCCTAGGCTCCGTGCCATTAGGAAACACTATTGGTAAGGGGGTTCACCGGGTTTGGAAGCGGTTACGCAGTCGGTGTTATGTCAAATTGTTTGTTGTACGATTCACCGGGTTTGGAAGCGGTAACGCAGTCGGTGTCGTACTGAGTCATAACAGGTTCACCGGGTTTGGAAGCGGTAACGCAGTCGGTGATCTGATAAAAGTTAAGTAATGCGGTTCACCGGGTTTGGAAGCGGTAACGCAGTCGGTGCCGTGTCACGTTATATAAAAATTCATAATTGAACCGAGAGTGTTAGTAGGGGTCTCGGTAGAACTCACTGAGATTGTATCTCATTGTTTATATGTTGTGGTTTTACAGATAACAGGGAAAGTGGAGATCCAAGAGGCACGAGTAGGTGGTACTCGGATGGTTGCTGAAGACTTAGCTTTTATGCTAAGTTATATTTTTCCCCTTGTTAGTTATGTATCACAACATTATGGCTTTAGCTATTGTAAAAGTTATGTATTTATTTCCGCTTTCTTGTTTGATATTGAACCCTGTATTTCACTGATGGTTTATGGTCTTAGTTATGTTTAAGACTGTTCTGTGGTTATTCAGTGAAAATTTTATAGTGATGTTCAGTATTTAAACAGGAAATATATCTCTGATGTTTTAGGAATGGTACACTTGGGTATTTTTACTCGATGAAAATACCGGGGTGTTACAATCTCCATAATCATCATGGGAATAATATAAGAGGAATTAATTCAGTTTGGAGGACTGAGTTTCTGTTTTTTCCTTGGACTCTTGTTCTTGATCGTTTCGATTCGAGGTAAGAAGAGGAGGGATGATAACATGGGAACATGGTAGTTTAAGATGCAATTGACATAACTGGGATGTCCCATCATCCCAATGTCTTACCCTAACAATATATTTGTGTGTGAACCATTGTATGAGCAATGGATTTTATATCTTTTATTATATAATTTGGCAAGGACTCTATTATAATGGGTTGATGTTAATGATATGTGTGGTTTTGAGCATCTTATGCCTATATGTTGTTTTTGATGTTGTTTTTGTCGTTGTCATTGTTGTTACTATTGTTGTTGATGATGATAAGAGACCTATTTGATGGTATTGAGTCTCGTTGTTAAGACCCAAAGGCTTACCTCTTTAGAGGATATATTGTTAGTGTTGTTGTAATTGGGTGGTTAGTACCGATCAAATCTAGGGTAGTAGACCTTATTGGACCCTTGGAAGACTTGATGATAAAATTATATGGTTAGATAGCCTATAAGCTGAAGATTGACGATGTACTTATGGTTTAGACCGTATCTAAATAAAGTAACAAAGTTAAACTCTAGTATAGAAAATTGGGTTGATGATATTGAGATTCCTAAGCATTGGATGGTTTAATTCATGTTAAAAATAACGTAGAATTATTTAGGTAGATGTTATTAATTGACTAGAATAGTTGAAATCACCCGAAAGATGTTTTGGACTTGTGTTAATCTATTAGAGGTAAGGTGTTAATCGATTAGAGAAATTAAGATCACCCAAGAGACATTTTGGAGTTGTGTTACTGGATTAGAAAATACCATTAATCGTTTAGAACGATGAAGAATCACCTAGGAGACACTTTGGAGTTTTTAACCGACTAGGACTATGCTATTAATAAAATAAGACTATTCTAGGTGTGTTTTGAATGATGATGATGATTGGCCATTCCTAAGCTAGTTTTTAGTGACCTTAAACCATAAAGGATGATCAAAGGATTTGAAGCTATAGAGAGCCTTAGGAAACACTAAGAAATTGATGGAACCAGAATGATAGAGATAGACACCATTAATTGGGATTAGTGGGGACTTCGGATGTAGATGTGATTAGAGATGATGACCACATGCAAGTAACCACCCAATTGATGATGATACCCTTGGACTTAGTAATCCTTAGGGACGCTGATGATGATGATATTCAACGGGTTTACTCGTTTAAGGAACCTTGGCACAGTTTGGGCAAGGACTCGTCGCAGTATGGGCAGGCCGTAACTTAGTA
Source organism: Astragalus membranaceus (assembly GCA_039519185.1). NCBI lineage: Eukaryota > Viridiplantae > Streptophyta > Magnoliopsida > Fabales > Fabaceae > Astragalus > Astragalus membranaceus. The sequence continues at coordinate 97,247,106 of CM076846.1, read as the reverse complement.
ATTTAAGTTGTAGGAGGAACCTTGTCGCAGTATGGGCAACGACTCGTCGGAGTTTGGGCGAGTCGTACCTCAAAGGATGGTGATGATGATAGGTGGGATGGTCGAATAAGGGTTTCATGGGGTTTATACTATACTTTTGTTATTTGGTTGATTTGTGTTTCCACATTTGTTTGTGATACTTGTTATTTCGTTCGACTCAATGTTTTTACAAAGACATATTTTCTATAAATTGTTATATTTACGTCACTTTTTTTTAATCACGGTGGTCCTTAAGTGTATATTTTATTCGTTAGTTTGTTCCTCAAATGTGAATTTCATTAGTTATCTTAGTTTAACAAATTACTAACAGAAGGCACACTCGGGGATGATTTTAAAATTCTGATACATTCAGAGACTATAGTGACTAAGGGTGTTCAAATCCAAACTGTTCTGGATTGGGTCATGAGACCCACTCTGCAGCTTTTGCATATTTTATATTTTAAGTTTCGTAGTTTATGTGAAAATAAAATTATAAATCACATTGTAATTTTATTCTTTAATAATAACATTTTTATTTTATTCTTTAATATTTTTTACTTAAAATTAAATTTGTTGATATAACCTTAAAATCAAATTCTGTTTTTGATCTTCAAGAACAGATCTGTTTTTATTTTATTATTGAGAGTAATTCTCATTGATAATATTTTTATAATGAAATTATACTTATAAAAGGATAAGAGATTATAAATAATTCATAGAATTGAAAAAATATCACTCACTTGTTAGTTATTTAAAACATTAAAATCTGATTCGTTCTGGCTACATGACTCGATCGGGAAGTAAGCCGAGATGCTCACGAAGTTGAGAATCTAAGGACCTCACTGTGGTGATGACGAGATGGACCCAATGATTCTTGGAGCTCCAATGAGAAACACGGGGAGGCCACCACCTGTAAGCACTCTGATGCCCTAGTCAGTCTTAAATAGAGACGAAGCATTTTAGTGGAGTGGAGAGAGCATACCTTTTTAGGAGTGAGTGGTGGTATATATAGTGGGGTAATGAGCTTACCCTAGAAGCTTCCCAACGTTGGGCTAGTGCTTTTTAGTATTGCCATGGCTTGCATTTGGCCCATTTGATGGTTTTTGACCAGTTTAGAACAGTAGTCCCCAAGCGGTTGTACATGATGTGAGACCGACTTATGAGCAAAGTATTCTTCGTAGCTCAGTCAGCCTGCAAAAGTTAGCTAGTAATGATAGAAAGACAAACCTCAAGGAGCAGCTCACCCTCTTCAACTCAAGAATGATGATCCAAAGAGAGCCTAACTTCCTTCACGGACCAGTTCAACACAGAAATTTCCAAGATGAATAACTTGAACCTAACTTTAGCTCTGCATGCTATAGGAGTGGGCCTAAACCCATACTCTTCTCTGACACGTTCTCTAGAAGAGAGTATGCCACTCATGATGAACTCGGACATTGAGCAGTAGGAAAAGGAGGAAATTGGTGATCGAGTAAAAAGGATAGCTAAAGGAAACTTGACTCCCTTAACTATTGGAAGGAGAAGGGTCTTCCAAGAGGCCCACAATGCCAACCTAATACACGTTCCTCCACAGAAAGAATCTCTATCAGGGGAAAACAACAACAAATAATGTGTGAATACCACCAAGTACACGACCATACCAATTATGTGTGCTAGACCGTTTATTGCAAATTTGAACAACTATTATGAGTCGGGCACTTCGAAACTTATGTGGAGAGAGGAGGTCGACAAGAGCTAGATAGACAGAATAACAATTGAGATCGATAAAGAGGTATATTTCCAAATCCGAACAACCAATGTTGAGGATCGGATACCCTTCAAGAGATAACCGAGCACCCCTAAAAAAATCACTTAATTTAGGCACAAGAACCACTTAATTTGACTGAGTATTGTGGGAGAAAAATGATTTACAAGTTTCACTTTTGATTCAGTGTCAGTTTTGAACCAGTCAGCATGATTCATTAATAACTCCTCGAATACCTGTTGTATGGACACGAAACCTGAACCCTCAGAAAGTAGACAAAATTATCTACACATTAGGCACTGGTTTGAAAGGTTTTGGTTAAGAATCGAATTAGTAATATTTGTTGCAAAACATCTCACAGATGATGCCAAACCGATCTATGGAGTCAGCTGACGCGTTCTAGAAGTTGGGATTAGACCGGAGTAAAAAGGGGATTACATTGTTGATTTGAGATGCATTTGGGGAAGCTTCAGTAGCTGGAAATGTTTGGGGATTCATTCGGGATCGATTTGATGTTCGTGGAAGCGAGAAATTCAAGATGAGAAAAGTTCGAGTAGAGGAGTTGGTGTCGAATTCCGTTCGTTTGTGGTCGTTTGTGATTTTCATCACAAGAGGTGAGTTCTATACTCGCTTAGGGATATTTGTGCGATACTGAGTTACAGGTCCTTGATTCCATGTGTTTTACGTTTGTTTCAAAAAGAATCGAGTCAAAAACCATTTTTACGAAATCACGTTTTAACGATGATTTATACGATGGATTGATTGATATTGTGATTGCTTGAATTGATTGAAGTATTGATTGCTGTTCTGGAATGGAATATTGTTTGTTGTGTTAGGGTATCGATCGGAATAAAATTTGGAATCGAAACAGAATGGAAAGAATTCACGAAAACAGCAATTTCTAGGTTATTGATGAACACGCACGGATCGTGCGCCCCAGTGGCACGGACCGTGTGTCTTGTTTGCTGGTGGCCTGAAAGGTTTTAAAAACATGGCACGGATCTTGCGCCTTAGGGCTCGGACCGTGCGTGCCCTACGCATTTGTGTTTCAAAATTTTTGAAAACACGCACGGGTCGTGCGCCTCCATGGCACGGACCGTGCGTGAGCTTCTGTCACCCATTTTCAAAATGCACCTTAGTCCATTCCAAATGATTCCAAGTTCCTTCTAATCACTTCCCCAATGTTACTCAATGATTGTAACACTTGAATGTCATGAATTGATTATGCTTGAGATGAAATTTTCTTAAGTTATGAAAATTATGAAAAACCGTACATTAGTAAACGCGAGTGTACACAAGCCAAGATAAGATAAAAGGACTATAAGTCCATACATGTCATGTAAATTCTCAACCCATGTAAATACAAGTCAAGTTACTTTCCCTTGAGGAAATGAAGAATTACTTTCCATAAAGGAAGGGTAGAATGGCTTACATATAATAATATATGTATATCAAGGGTGACGACCCTAAGGATTAGCATACTAGGGGAGGGGAAGTCATGAGCCCCAGAACCTAGGCCCCATGAGGTTTGCCCGCTAATTAGGGGTTAGTGGATTGGGTTCACCAAAAGCAAAAAAAATAAACGGATAAGGTAGGCTCGAGGTGTTGTGCTAAGTTAAAGAAAAGATAAGACATGATATCTAGTCGCTTAGTAGGGATACAAGATGAAATAAAGAAATATAGGTCCACGTGGTCGCTTATTAGGGCCATGATGTTCAAAGTACAATG